>OX578148.1:57703049-58045549 GCA_951213105.1 Amaurobius ferox | reverse complement strand
AACACATTATTTTTCATTCAAGTGTATTCATTCTGGCGTCCACTCGCTTTGACGGAGAGATGTAAAATGCTCTGTCGAATGTTCGTCTGCGAACGTGTAGACTCCCACATAGTGACTGTGCCTGTGAGTTAATATTTCTGTTTTTTATATTTCCGGTTTATAATTCTCTTGGATTTATTATTTGTCCTTCCACTAGCCAGTAGACAGTTCCAATGGTGTCCATAGTTAAATACTATCGTCATTGTCAGAAACTGACTATTCTTTTGGTTTTAATTTGAATTGTATGGCTGTCCTGACGAGAATGCAATTTTGAACTAACCGCCGTTTTTTTTTTGTGTGTAGTTTCAGTTGATTGTTCTCCATGTCTTGATCTTCAATGTTGAGCTATTTGTTATTGCCTTTTCTTATTTTTGCCGTGTTTGCTTCTTATTATCTCTCTCTCTCTCTCTCTATCTATCTATCTATCTATATATCTCTGTATATATATGTATATATATATATATATATATATATATATATATATATATATTTATATATATAATTTAATGAAATAATAGAATGCATATGTAGGCCGATATAATTTTCAAATTTATTTACAAACATTGACTTCAATGTTTCGTAGCCGGAGCACTGGCTAGAATTTGGTATTTTACTGTTCATGCATCGTGTCGTACCCTTTGTTCCCCACTGTTCCATGCTTGACCTCTTTTTTTCAATCCCGCTGGCAACCCTCTTTCCCTCCTTCCGTCACGTTTTCTGTTCTAACATCAGTTGCGGATTTAGCTATTACCAGTGAAGGTTGCGCTTCTTGTGTGTCTTGGCGTAGAAAACTGTTTCTTGCCATCATAACTAGTCGACGCTATTATTTATGTATTATATGCTAATTTTAGCGAAATGAGTTTAATTACACTAAGTATATTTGAATCATTAACAGTCAGACTAGTCGAAGGAAATTTGGTTTTGCGTAGAATGAAATTGAAATTGCATCTTTCTTAAAGATAGAAAGATTGTGATGATCATGAGATATAGTCTGGCTATGTTTTTATCAAGGAGGGGTTCAAAGTAGTGATGGGCTAATCTATATAACGATATCGGTCTATCTATATAGATTAGCCCATCCTATACATGGTTTTACCATACATCGATATCTCGTATCAACACATTTGTATAGAATATTTACTGCGTATTAATGCATGGGTTTTTGATACGTATCGCATCAACAATTTTCATCGTATTGTTATTATATATTTTTTTTCAATATATTTTCAATTCAATAAATTTTGAGTGTTACTTTCCTTATATACATAATGTATAAGGAAAGTATTGTGACGGGGTCGATAATTCGAATTCGAGTTTTCGACTAGAGAGCACGTTTCAAGCATCCCTGATCACGAATCAAACATTTTTGAAGTGATGTCTGTGTGTGTGTGTGAAAGTATGTGTGTGTGTGTGTGTGTGAAAGTATGTGTTGTGTGTGTGTGTGTATGTGTGTGTCAGTGAGACTGTGGAGACAATATATCAGGAACGAATAGAGTGATTCGAATCAAATTAGGTACAAAAACCACAGTCCAAGAATACTGAAAGATTATTGTTTTTAAACGTAATCGAATGTATGAACCCCCCTAAATTTTCGAGGGAAATTTTGAATGATCAAAAAATCAAAACCATTAATAAAGTTACACAAATAGACATTTCGTATCTACTTTTTCCTTAGAAAACGATTGACATAAACTTCAGAACGCTAGCATGAACCGTTCTCGAAATATTGCACATTTTTCAAATAAATTTATCAAAAAATCCCATAAAATACAAAAAAAAATATTAACTGTTGAGAAACATGTTCACTTTTCATATGTAATATATTGCGATAAATTGGGTGACATCATTCTCGTGGATGTAGCTCGTTCCATTCATGAGAAAATATACTTTGAGTAATATTTTTTTGTATTTGAACGCCAATAGTCATTTATCTGCTATAAGAATAACTTATTTCTTCGTCCATAGCGAAGCCAGATTTTGGCGACAAACTTGGCGGAATGTCGACAAATTGGCGACTTTTTGAAATGTTGCCAAATTAATGAAAATCTCGCCAAATGGATAAAAATGATGCTAAATCAATGAAAATGACGACTAAGTATCTACTCTAAGGAAAACCTATTTTTTTTAACTGTAAAAATAGTAAATCCACTGCATTATGTATGGAAAGTGAGGTGTTGCCCAAATTAGATTTTTTATTTTGTTATAATGCTAAAAACAATTTGATAAATATATTTTTTCCATTAAAAAGATTTCTTGTAAAATACTAAGAGTCGTAACACGTCATTAAGCAATAAATTAAAGACATATCGTTAGATTTTAAAAAAGTCATTTAATAAGCCTCCTATAGACGTATATATAAAAATTAAAAGCCAGAACACTTTGGGGGAATCATTAGACCCTTCCTCGGTGGCATAAAATGAAATTCGCAAACAACATGCTTAAATACCATCCCCATTGCTGGGCCAAATTTGCATATAACAATCGTCAGCATTACAAAAAACAAAAAATACGCTAATACATCAATATATAAAATACGAAACAGAAAGTTAAATTGAACATAATTTTAAAATTATTATTAATATTATACCCAATTGTATCTGGTCATACTTTATAATTATGTTATAATTACTTTTTAAGCATAATTTCCATCCTTTGTTAAAATAAAACTTAACAAGAAAGATTAATCATGCTTAAAGCATTGATTATGAAACACTTTTCAACTTCAATGCAATTTTATTTAAAAAAGTCGAAAATGCAGTACATTCCTCGGTAATATTTTAAAACTTATCACAATACTACATTGATTTATTATATTTGAAAACTTAAACCTTCATCGAAAAAAATGAACTTCATTCAAATGACGGCATTGAAATAATTGAAATATAAATTGCGTGGTTTAAATATCTCTAAAATGCAATACATCCCACGGTAATATTTTTAAATCTATCATAATACTACGATAATTTATTATATTTGAAAACTTCGTCGAAAACAACTGAAATTCATTCAAATGACGTCATAGAAAAAATAAACCTCATAAAATGCGAAATTAAATAAACATTTTGATTTCTTTATACTTTTCATCGTTGAGTAAAAGCTTGTGAAAAATATAAGCCATGGAGGTAGATTTTTCCATTTAAATTCATATTTCAAACAATTCATGCTTTCATATAATAACTAATTAGCGCAAAAAGTCTCCACCAAACGCAGAAATAAAGTTTTATTTCTGTTTGACGTTTTAAACAAACGATTTTCATCCTTTCCGTTTGGATAAACCACGGAGTTAGAGAGTAGAAGTCCTAGGAAAAAGTTCCGTTTTTCATTAATATCTCGACAACCCCTAGTCTTAGAAACCCAAAACTTGGACAAAATTATGGGGAACTATTTCAAGGCTACCCACGAAATTTCATTCAATTCGGTTCAGCCCTTCTCTCGTGATGATGAGACAAACGAAAGTTTCGTTTTTTACTAATATCTCGAGAACTACTGGTCCTAGAAACTCCAAACATAAACTAAATTTTAAGTGGGGCTATTTCCAGGCAACCCTCAAAATTTCGTCAAATTCGCTTCAGCCGTTCTCTCGTGATGATGGGGCAAACAGACAGATTTTCAATTTTATATATATAGATTAGGCGGTTGTGTGGGGAAAAATTGGCTGCATTTCTTGTAGAAATCCTCTTGCTGCGCTACAAGAGATTTCAGACGGGACTAGAGATTAACATGTTATTGAAATGCCATTTTACTTTCCCTTCAATACATGATAATGTATAGGGAAAGTATTGGAATCTTAGCGAAAATAGCAACTCCAGTTTTCGAAGAATATACACGATTCGAGCACTCTAAAACCCGAACAAAAACCTATTTTTAGCGTCACATCTGTGGGTACGTCTGTATGGCAGCCTGTGCAATACATGTAACCACTCTAGCTGAATAAACTAATTGACTGAATTTAAAAAAAAATTACAAATAAGTCACATGTAAACTTGGTGCTGATTGGATTTTGGTACGATTCGGGGGAAAAAACTGACTTTTCTATGAAATGGTTCTCATAAAAGTATGTGTATCCACTCAAATTAAAAAACTAATTGACCAAATTTAAAATATGCAGCAGATAAATCACCTGCATGACACTTTGGTGTTGATTAAAATGTGTTCCTACTCGAAAAGAAAGAGCCTGTCGTTTTCTGCGAAATGGCTCGTCAAAATTATCAAAATCTAAAATAAAAGACTACGTGTACTCAAATATGTAAATTAAATAGTTGCTTTATACGTAATGTTTGACGACGAACAGAACAAGACCAACCCCACAACTCCAGGACTAATCATTCTTGCAATACTTTTTTTAACACGTTACAACATGGTTGAAAAGTGTTCATGAGTTCGTTCATTCTGTCTGTCTGTCTGTTAGCACGATAACTGCCGTAAAATGACTTTATCAAAATGAAATTTTAGTATGTTGTTCAGACAGTCTGTGCTACTTTTGGGAATATAAATGGATAATATCACCCAGATAGTTTTGTATTGAACCCCGGTTAAAAAAATGAGACACACTGAACCCTATATTTTTCAAACATTTTTTAAGCAATTTTAAAATTCAAAAATTGCTTCGAAAGTTTGAGGAAACATTCAAATTATCATATAAAATATATAAAAAAAAATTCAGAAAAATATATTCGGTAGTTTTTTAAATTAAAATTAAAATAATAATTACATCCATTATATGAAGAGATCACGTGACCATTATATGAAGAAATCACGTGACCCCCTTCAAAATAAAATATGGCATCCATCGTGTGTCAAAATCGTGCTTTTTAAATTTCTTTTTAATTTATATTTGGTGTTGTATCCGTCCTAAAACCGCTTTATTTTTGCTTAATTTCTGTGCATCAATGTTCTGAAACAACGCAATTACAATATATTTGAGTTTAAATGATCATCAAACTTTGGTTATTTCTACAACGAAGCTTAAGTTTCACTTATGGAGATTGTAAACCCATCAAGCTGTAAGATGAGTTGTGTAAGAATTCCTGAATTTCTTTAACGCAATATTATTTATCACTGGAGTCTATAACACAGTTGATATGAATAAAACAGTCATTGATTTCACATAGAGAACAGGCGATTTTATAGCATACTTTTTCGGTGAAGTTTTAAGCACAGAGTTAAATTACTTTTACCTCCACGGTTTTAAGTTTTTTATGCAAAATAAATTATTGTAGTATTGGAATGAATGAAAGGAATAGAATAAATGTTTATGAAAGAAATTTTTTCTGCTTTTTCATAGAGAACCAGGCAATTTACATTTCAATGACGTCATTTGATTAAAGTTCATTTTTTTCGATGAAGTTTTCAAATATAATAAATTACTGTAGTATTGTGATAATTTTAAAAATATTACCGCTGAATATATCGCATTTTAGAGATGTTTAAATAAAATTGCATTGTAGTTGGAAAGTGTTTCATATTTTCGCCACGTCGCTTTAGGAAGTACGTCGCGCCGCAAATGAAAACAAAAATTGAACTAGAATTGCAAATTCAATGTAATTTCAAACAAATATCTGTATTATTGTGTGCTGTTAAACTAAATTTAATGAATTATTATAGAAAGTAAGAGAAAATGTATTTGTGTCTGTAGAGTAAGTCATGTACCGTCCACATTTGATTTTTTAAACTCTAATCTACATTTTTTCTCTGCTAATTACGATACTGTCAGTGATGAACTCGGGTAATGGTTTCATCAGGACATAATACCTTCAATAAAAGATACCAAGGGAAATAGAATACAGCAATTCTAAGGGATTATTGTTGGACCATTGTGAGAGATGCGTCAGAAAGTCACTAAATGCAACAAGTTTTCTGTGTGAGGATTTTAATAAGGCATATATATGCAAATGTGCAAAATTTATTTTATAAATATTTCAGAAATTACAGCTAATCTGGTATTCTACCTGCCATTTTTATATTCAGCTAACCAAACAACATAGATTTCACTTAGTTTAATCTCAGAGACAAACAAAAAATCAAAGTTTGAAGTCCAGTTCTATTTAAAATTTAAAGAAGCTTAAAAATCGTAGTATATGCATATACATATATTACAAAATGTACACATAGTAAGAAATGCATTTGAGTTTCAAACCATTGATTAAATTAACACAGGAACTCTCAGCGAATTGTCGAAAACCAAAGAGCGCTTTAACGGTATGCATGCTTATAACAACAGCCGCAACAGCAATAACAAAAAATAATTGCTATGCCGATGGTATTAAAATAGAAACTCTGCAAGTATATCACGAGGACATAGAATATCTCCAATATATAAGGAGATTACGGCTTCAACACTTTAAACGTTCACGAAAATTTGTCTATTAATTCCGCTCAAAATATGTTTGATAGATGATTTTTCCATAGTTGAGGAAATTATATTTAGTTTAGGAGCAGTGTGTGTTATTCATAGTAGCTGATGTTAAATTATAAATATTCGATTGCTCGTCAATTTTCTTATATCGAAATATAATATTTCAAGCACTTTCAAACACGCGAAAAGTATATTTTGTTTATAATATCGGGAAAATTCTTCTATTTAGCTTATGGGTTCTGTTCAAATTTTGTTTGAAAGGTTATTTTTCGGTATTTCCGATGGTGTTAAACTGGAAGCTCTGTGATAATATTTTTGGTCGCTAAGGAACCGATTTGCATGAAATTGTCTAAAAACTGTGTTTAAACATAAAATAACTCAAAAACTAATTCAAATTTTAAAAAAATCTCACAGAAATACACCTATCCTGGTCTTAAAGTACCTGGGTACCAAATATCATATGGACGTACGTCGCTATAGACGACACAGATAACGCTATAGACGACACAGACGTCGGTACAGACGACACAGACGTCGGTACCGACGACACAGCGCAGACGAACGGACAGACAGATATATTTCTTTATTATTATAGAGAGAAAAGTAATTTAACATCAATAGACAACAAAAATTATTGAAGTAGATTTAAAGTTGAATTATATTTTATTTTTACACATGAAATATAAATTTTAGCTCAAAATGATGCTTTTGCACTAATTACATAAGAGGAATTTCAAAAGAAATTTTTATAATCAAAACTGAAATCAGTCTACATCTGAATTTTTATCCTATTTTGTAAAACTGCTGATCTCACATTCTCAAAACAGTTTTTCGTGTTTCTTTAACAACAACGAAAAAAGCATCACTACCATGTTTTCAGGTTCATGTACGATCTACTGCTCTTCTTTAAAATAACTGCAACCAAAAGAACTAGGGAAAGAAATCTGTAAACTACAGAAAAGTTTCACCGAAGAAATCCATGCTGCTCCAAAAGTTCCGTGACATTTATTTTAATTTCTGGAAAAGAAAAACTAAACTATTTATTTCCATCTTACAACACGTAACGCTTTTATGTCCGTATTTTGGAACGTATCCAGGACAGTTAAGTAACGCGGAGTGTTGAGAACAAACAGGGTTTAGATAAATGATGATTCCAACTTTGTTATCGGATTTGTAACACTTTCAGCAACTTCCTCTAGTTTGGAGGAGTAGCTCTATAACTTTTTTAAAGAATTGCTTTATAAGATTGAAGCATTTCATGTATACATAAAATTCTAGTTTCTTAGAAAGTCTTAATGTGCCTGGGTGTAAACATTAGGTCTATCTATAGCAAATCGATATTGCCTATCGAATAAAAGTGGTTGCAGTGCCCTTAGAGGAGAAATGAAGTTAGAAATACAAACTCGGCAATAAAATAAGATAGAGATATAAATTACGTAGCTATAGAACGTTACTTAATTAGTAAGAATAGACTATAACTCATATTTTCTACATCAATATTTCCTAAATATCTTGATTACGTAGACCATTAACAAAGATTCAATTAACAGACATTCGTTCCAGTTGACAAATTATCTTCATTCTCAGAATTTAACATCTTAATTATAATAAGTGCATTCATGATTTTGCTGTATTTTTTTAACACTTTACAACATAGTTGAAAAGTGTATATGACTTTGTTCTTTCTGTCTGTCTATCTGTATGGCTGTCTCTTAGCACGATACTGCCAAAAAAGACTTTATCAAAATGAAATTTTAGTATGTTGTTCAGACAGTCTGTGGGGTCTATGGGAATATAAATGAATAATATTTCAGCAAAATGCATTTAGTAGTTCTTAAATAAAAATTAAAATAATAATTAAACCCTTTATATGAAGAGATCATGAAATCCACTTCAAAATAAAATATGTCATCCATCTTGTGTCAAAATTGTGATTTTTAAAGTTCCTTTTAATTTATATTTAGTGTTGCATCCGTCCTAAAACCGCTTTATTTTTACTTAAATTCTGTGCATCTACATTCTAAAACAACGCAATTACAATATATTTGAGTTTAAATGATCATCAAACTTTGATTATTTCTACAACGAAGTCTAATTTTCACTTATGGAGATTGTAAAGACCAAAAGATGTAGAATTAATTGTATAAGAATTGTTACATCTCTTTTACGCAAAATTATTTAGCTTATGGGGTCTGCAATATAGCTGATATGAATGAAATATTCATTGATTTTACAAAGAGATGCAAACGATTTTTTCGATGAAATTTTAAGTATAGAGTTAAATTACTTGTACCTCCATGGTTTTAAGTTTTTAAATAAAATAGATTATTGTAATATTGTGATGAATGAAAGGAATGGAAAAATTTATGAATGAAATGCTGCTTTTACATAGAGAGCTAGGCGATTTATATTTCGATGACGTCATTTGAATAAAATTCCTTTATTTTCGATGAAGTTTTCAAATATAATAAATTATTGCAGTATTATGATAATTTTAAAAATATTACCGAGGAGTGCATCGCATTTTAGAGATGTTTCAACCAGGCAATTCATATTTCAATGCCGGCATTTGAATAAGATTCATTTTTTCCATAAAGTTTTAAGTTTTCAAATATAATAAATTAATGTAATATAATGATAATTTTAAAAATATTACCGAAGAATGTATCGCATTTTAGAGATGTTTAAATAAAATTGCATTCAAGTTGGAAAGTATTTCATAATTAATGCTTTATGCATGATTGATCTTTCTTATTTAATATGCATCTATAACTGAGTTTAAATGAATAATTAATGAACTTCAAAATCTGAGGAAACCAGAATTATTATAATTTCTTATGGATGACCAAAGTTTGTATTTTGGAATCTCGCTTTAATCTGAAGTCTTTATAAGCAGGTACATTATATCCTGTAATCTGAGACTTTCTGGTAAGAATAACTTATTTCACCGGCCATAACGCTTTTGGCAATTTGGCAGACGAATTTGGCAGAATGTCACCAACCTGGCGACTTTTTTCAACATTGTCAATTAATGAAAATCTTGCCAAATGGATAAGAATGACGCTAAATCAATGAAAATGACGACTCATTGACGAAAATTCAATATCTTGGAAATAAAATATGTATCTACTGTAAGAATAACCAGATTCTGTTTACTGTAAAAGTAGCAAATTCATTGCATTATATAAGGAAAGTCATATGCTGCCCACATCAGATTTCTGTTGCTGTAAAAGTAGTAAATTTATTGCATGAGGTAATGCATGTCATGTGCTGCCCACATCATATTTTTTATTAATGCAACTACACGTATCGTAGTATGCTTTATTAGTATGTTTTTTACAAATATTTTTACTTTCCATATATACATAATGTATAAGGAAAGTATTGTGACGGGGTAGAAAATTCGAATTCGAGTTTTCGACGGGAGAGCACGTTTCAAGCATCCCTGATCACGAATCAAACATTTTTGAAGTGATGTCTGTGTGTGTGTGTGTGTGTGTGTGTATGTGTGTGTGTGTGTGTGAAAGTATGTGTGTGTGTGTGAAAGTATGTGTATGTGTGTGTGTGTGTGTGTGTGTGTGTGTGTGTGTGTGTCATAGAGACTGTGTAGACGATAACTGACGAACGAATGGACCGATTCGAACCACATTTGGTACAAAAATCACAATCCGTAAATACTGGAAGCCTATTGTTTTTATGCGCAATCGAATGTTCAAAACTACCCTAAATTTTCGAATGAAATTTTGAAAAAATCGTCAAAAAATCAAAACCACTAATAAAGTTACGGAAATAGACATTTCTTATGTAATTTTTCATTTGAAAACGATTGACAGAAATTTTAGAACGCTAACATGAACCGTTCTCGAGATATAGTTGTGGCGAGGTGGATTTTACACATAGATACAATAAAACTTAAACACATAAATACATTAAGATACTCACCAAATACTTCCACCAGGCTCAACCGCGTTAAAATATTGTGGGGTCCGATTGGACCTAAGTACATTGCGTTTACTGACACAAAATAATCACTCCCTTTTTTGTGGCCAACTAACAATTTATTTATAGAACACATGAAATCTCAATTTAAACATTAAACAACAAAATACACAATTTCAATGAGTTCCCAATTTACCTAAGCTTGACCTCGGGTGCACAGTTTATTTAGCATTAATTTGTATATTTTTTTTTATTTACTCAAACTTGTAATTAATCACTTTTTTTAAAGAAAACACATTATAATTTCATTTTGAAAAATATCACATTTATCATAAGTTGCCCTTAGCACTATTAGCTCATACAAATTAAGCTTAAACATTCATATACACATTTTAAATGAAATATCTAATTTTCATACCTTCATTACATACGAACTCCACTGAGTGCTGTAGCTGACCTCTGCACTTTGGAATGGGTGGCACGCTTAATTGAAGTTTGGTTCATTTATTTGAATAGTTCATGGAAAACACTACCAGTCTGAGAAAACACGGTGCGTATCACCAGGTGACGAATTTTTTTGCCAAGTATTATTTTGGAGATGGGCACACTGTCCACTTTCCTTCTCCTCCTCTTAAACGACGGCTTAAGTCCCAGCGGCTATTGAGTGAGCATGCGTACAGGTTTTGCCAAATATATACGTTTTCGTAGAGATTCGTCTGCTGCTTAGGATCCCGGGATTGATGCTCCTCAAACACTCCATACACGCAGTGTTACAGTTACCACGGCTTAATGCAGCTAAAGGAGCAAGGTCCTACACCGCGCCGTTTTAGTGGTAGAGCTGTGTTGCACTGCAACTAACAAAAACAAATGACGATGGGCATGCTGTTCACTTTGCTTCTCCTCCTCTTAACTTAGGCTTAAGTCCCAGCGGCTCTTGAGTGAACATGCGTACAGGTTTACCTAAAGAGAGGAGATCAGATACTTTATTTGTAGAGATTGGCTGCTGCTTAGGAGCCCTGGATTGAAGCTCCGCAAATATTCCGTGCACACAGTATTACAGCTACCACGGCTTAAATGCAGCTAAAGGAGCAAGGTCCTACATCGCGCCGTTTTGGTGGTAGAGCTGTGTGTACTGCAACCAAATAAAAACATGACGACATTCTTCAATTTTCTGGTCGCCACCGCCCAAAGAAAATGCGCCCTCGCGCTGAGTTAGGCTCGGCTCGTCTTGGCTACGAGTCGCCTTCTTTACGGACTCACTACGTCGGCCCCTCGGCAAAGGCATTTGCCGCCCGAGACAGGAACCGCGGACGCCGGGTCAGAGATGCATCATCAAATGCATGCAGGATCGGACTTCACAACAATTTACAAGTGCCACGCACTTGGAGTGCTCTCTTCTCGAGCTCAGAAAAGCAACTGACTATTTTTTACATTTCTAAAACTTTCAAACTTTACAAACAAGGGGAACGACACAAAACAGGTAGGAAATCCCCCCAACTCTCATTCGCTTTTCCCAAACGCTATAAAAAAGGAGGAGGTCCAAAAATGGTTCACCATTGGTCTTTGAAGCGACGCTTATTTTTTTATGCGCTCCACTAAAATTCAAGAACCAGAGGGCATCCAAAACCAGGGTGATCCAAGGACCGAAAACCCCGACGCGAGCCCCACCTGCCAGGGCTATAAATTTTCAAAGATTTGTAGCTCAACTTTGACATTTTGCTGCAATTAAATCTCTGAATATTTACAATCCATGTCAGTGCGCACACAACCCAACGGTGCCAAAAAATCCCAATTCCGTCTGTGCAAAGACCTAGTTATAAACATAAATAAAAAAAAAATAGTATACATTTCAATATATTTACACCATTCCCTTTTTCCAGGGTTACGTATCAAGATATGTGATTACAGTATCACATATTTTTACCCCCCTGAACAGAAAAGAAGTCAAGCTAGGTTTACAAAATATTATACAGTACACTATACATCATCATTATTTGTTCACAGATTTTCCCTCACTTTTTCTCACAGTTCACAATTTTTTTTGTTTACAGTTCGAATCATATACATTTACACACAACAAGTCTATCTAATCTACATTTGTATAATTTCACAATTTTATACTCTACACATTTTAATTTACAACGCAATACGACCACAACAAAACAACTGTCAGTCCAGGCGTTCCTCTGTTTACGAGTAAACATCTGCTCGTTGCCAGGCAACCCACCAAAACCCTTCTCCGAATTCGCTCGAAGACCGGAAGTCCGAACTCGCGCCTTGCGTAGCTCGATTCAGAGCAGAAGCGCGGCTGGCTGTCCGCATCGCCATTCACATCGTATTTTTCCATTTTGCCAAACACCAAAGAGCAGGTAAGTATTTTAGCATGTTTTTTGCATGTTCTTTAGCAATGTTATCTCTGTGTTTTACACACACGTGAGTTATTTGATGTGGAAATGAAATTTGGCTGTCTAATTTTACAAGTCAGTTCATTGTATTTGTCATCTGACCATCGTGCTACATTGGCGGGAAATCCAAATCGTCACATACACTGTGTTAACATCAGCCATGATCTCTCTCCGTCTGTTCTTAGTACTTATTTTTTTTTACCTAAATTTACGTATATTTTCCATGTGATTTAAATTTTTTTATTTTTATTTATTTTTGCGCATTTGCATGTATTCACGAGTTAACCCAATTTTTTTTAATAACATCTATAGATTTACCTAGGACATCTTTTAAATTTAATGTTTTGGTATTTAATTTAACGACCCGCGTTTTAAATACCTGTATTGGTTCACTACATGAATCATGCTTCTAACGCAGCTATATCTTATTTATTTATTTATATTTTTATTCTTAATTTATCTTTTACTGTCATTCACTTATATTTATATTAAAATCTGTATATTGTTATTCCTCTGTGATTCTCTAATCTTGTACATAATTATTCATTTTTACTATGCGTTCATTACCTATGTATTAATGCATTTCCCCCCATGCCTATTTGTAAACATCCACATATGCTAAGCTTCCCCCTCGTTGAAGAGAATGACCTTGAATCTTTGGCTTGAATACTCTGCCTCGGAACCAGTTTTTTCTCACCGAAAGAGTCGACCTTCTTAGAAGTCTGCCAAGCACTGGCTTTTTCATACCAGCTCGCCGTCAGCTGTTTTTTTTTCTTTTTGTAAGCGGAGCTGCCCTTATTATTTAAAGCATTGTTTACAAATTTCCTTTCCATTTTTTTTATTATTTATTTATTTTGATTGTATCTCTACTTTGACTTGTAATCCTCTCACCATTTAAAACATTTGTTGTCATAATTAAATAAATTTTGCAGCGATATCAACGATCTGGACACGCTAATTCGATGCCTATCATCAAGTTTGTTGTCATAATTAAAAAATTTTGCAGCGATATCAACGATTTGAACACCCTAAATCAAATGCCTGTCATCAAGGCCGCCCGGTTTGTATATGGTGATGTATTTATTTTGCTATTATTGTGCTCTATATATACACACACACACATATATATATATATATATATATATATATATATATATATATATATATATATATATATATATATATATATATATATATGTCTTTTACTTTATTTACTTATTTATTTATTTTGATTACTGATTCTTTTTATTTTTTGTTATTTAAATTTACTTGCAAGTTAAGCCCCCCCCTTTTTTTTGAAGTTGCAACTGGCCGACTGCCATTCACTACCCTTATGTCTATAATTATATCTGTGTATATCTGTTTTGGCTATATATTATCAGATTCATATAAATTTTTCAGCGAATCCTTCAGCCATATGGACACAACTGTAACCTGATGCTTTTTTGACAGATGGGAACTTTAACCTGACAATTTTGACAGAAATTGGAAGTACAAATACTGGTCGTATCTTTTTATTATTCCTCATTTTGTTATTGTTATCCTTCTCATTATGATTTATTTATTTATTATTTTATTTGTTAATTCTAACCTGTATTTAAAGATTTTTTTTTTTTTGTATTTGAAATTTTCTTTATTGTTGTCTGATTTTGCCCCCCCCCCCCTTTTTGACTGTACTCATCTTATTTTCTTACAACTGCCCTGCGAATTCGTAGGTCCGAAACTCCCTGCTCTTATCCTACTTACAGATTACATGACAATGTCCATTTTTATAACGTAGACTAATTTTTATTTTGTTTGGGAGGGAAAAAATTTATTGACTATTTTCTTTTTAATTCAAAATTTTCCGAGTCTCCGTTTTACTTTTGTTCTCCAACATTTTAATTTCCTGAAATCATCATTTATTACATATTATTTATACTTCAGATATCTCTTATTTTTTTACGTCCACTGAATTATTTACTTTACTTATATTTTCATTTGAATTATTTATCTTTTATCATTGTCCGTTCATTTATTTATATTTATTTTCATAAACTGGGACGGGAATCTATAACTTTAAGTTTTTTTTTTTTTTTTTTTTTTTTCTGTACTGCTTTTTTTGCTGTACTGCTACTTGATGAACCGCTGATAAATCTCATAAAATGGGCTGGCGCTAAGACTTTTACGTTGTCTGCGTTGATACTTATTGACCACACCACTGATCACTGAAACCCGCTGCTAACTTTCATACTGTTCCTTTTTTTTTTTTTTTTTTGCAGAAAATTAATAATTTAAATATTACTTTCCGCTGGACTTGCCTTCCTCCAGACAATTTTTGAAGTTTTATTTTAATTTGCGATTTTGTTGATTACCGTGTATTTTCGATCACTATTATACCTATCCTCACACTAAGTTTCAAATGCTACAGACTTTTCCTCAACACTACAGTTTGCACAATATACAGTACATAATATACAATACACAATATACAATAATAACCATATACTTTTGCTGCCCTATGTTTTGCACATATTGTGGCACTATGCTATTTGTAACACACTTGTGCTGTCTATTTACTTATTTATCACTTAATTTTGAAAGTTGCTCTATCTACGTAATTTTCTATTATTATAATTATATTTATTTTCTTTACATTAACACAAATTATCTATTTGTAGACTACCTTCCAATTACATTTTACATTTACTTTAGACTACCAAAATTATTTCAACATGCTTTCCAATTTAATTTCAAAATTATTGTATGATACTAAAATATTTCACAATACTATCTAAGTTAATTTTAAAATCACTGTAGACTGCTACACATATTGTAGAATACTTTTCAATTAATTTTAACTTTATTGTAGAATCGTAAAAACAATATTACAGAATACCTTCTAAAATACTTCTATAACTATTGTAGAATACTAAAAAAAAATTCTTTTTTTTTTTTTGCAGAATATTTTCTAAATTAATTTTAATATTATTGTAGAATCTTACACATATTGTAAAACCCTTCCAATTTTATTTTAACATTCACTGGCTCTACACCTTGTACTGCATTTGTTTGCATACACTTACTATTTATTTCTGCTCTATAATATTTTAATTTTTCCACTTCATTTAGCAGACAATTTTAATTTTTTTACTTTTTATTATTTTATTTCACTTAACTAATCACTGAACTTGCTAGTCCAAATTCTATACATAATAAATCACTTTAAATTAATCCTTATTTTTTGTTGATCTAAATTTTGTAATTTTAAAATATTACAGAGAGTTATAGCATTACGCTTTTCACAACATGATTTAAAATTTGCACACACATAATATACTTTTTATACACAATATTTCCAAAGACGAAAACACACTCTTTACCACAGTTATTCATATACTTTTTACATCCTATCTCTGTATATATTTTTTATACAGCATTTATTTTACTTAACTCTATATTTTTTTTTATTACTTGCGTTGATAATTTATTTAAGTACTACCCTTCTATCATTTACACACTAAATATATATTTAAAACACAACTTCAGTATCCTCAGTATTGGCCCGCAATTTTGGCTAAGCCTCCCACACAACAGTTATTCTCTAGCAAAAGCCCGTGGTTCGTTTCCGAACGACACGGCACCAAGTACGCAAAATACTCAAAAATTTTTTGCAGAATACATGATATCTAGATTTTAAACATTAATATACAAAATACACAATTTCAATGAGTTCCCAATTTACCTAAGCTTGACTTCGGGTGCACAGTTTATTTAGCATTAATTTGTATATTTTTTTTTATTTACCCAAACTTGTAATTAATCACTTTGTTTAAAGAAAACACATTATAATTTCATTTTGAAAAATATCACATTTATCATAAGTTGCCCTTAGCACTATTAGCTCACACAAATTAAGCTTAAACATTCATATACACATTTTAAATCAAATATCTAATTTTCATACCTTCATTACATACGAACTCCACTGAGTGCTGTAGCTGACCTCTGCACTTTGGAATGGGTGGCACGCTTAATTGAAGTTTGGTTCATTTATTTGAATAGTTCATGGAAAACACTACCAGTCTGAGAAAACACGGTGCGTATCACCAGGTGACGAATTTTTTTGCCAAGTATTATTTTGGAGATGGGCACACTGTCCAATTTCCTTCTCCTCCTCTTAAACGACGGCTTAAGTCCCAGCGGCTCTTGAGTGAGCATGCGTACAGGTTTTGCCAAATATATACTTTTTCGTAGAGATTCGTCTGCTGCTTAGGATCCCGGGATTGATGCTCCTCAAACATTCCATACACGCAGTGTTACAGTTACCACGGCTTAATGCAGCTAAAGGAGCAAGGTCCTACACCGCGCCGTTTTAGTGGTAGAGCTGTGTTGCACTGCAACTAACAAAAACAAATGACGATGGGCATGCTGTTCACTTTCCTTCTCCTCCTCTTAACTTAGGCTTAAGTCCCAGCGGCTCTTGAGTGAACATGCGTACAGGTTTACCTAAAGACAGGAGGTCAGATACTTTATTTGTAGAGATTGGCTGCTGCTTAGGAGCCCTGTATTGATGCTCCGCAAATATTCCGTGCACACAGTATTACAGCTACCACGGCTTGAATGCAGCTAAAGGAGCAAAGTCCTACACCGCGCCGTTTTGGTGGTAGAGCTGTGTGTACTGCAACCAAATAAAAACATGACGACATTCTTCCATTTTCTGGTCGCCACCGCCCAAAGAAAATGCGCCCTCGCGCTGAGTTAGGCTCGGCTCGTCTTGGCTACGAGTCGCCTTCTTTAGCGGACTCACTACGTCAGCCCCTCGGCAAAGGCATTTGCCGCCCGAGACAGGAACCGCGGACGCCGGGTCAGAGATGCATCATCAAATGCATGCAGGATCGGACTTCACAACAATTTACAAGTGCCACGCACTTGGAGTGCTCTCTTCTCGAGCTCAGAAAAGCAACTGACTATTTTTTACATTTCTAAAACTTTCAAACTTTACAAACAAGGGGAACGACACAAAACAGGGAGGAAATCCCCCCAACTCTCATTCGCTGTTCCCAAACGCTATAAAAAAGGAGGAGGTCCAAAAATGCTTCACCATTGGTCTTTGAAGCGACGCTTATTTTTTTATGCGCTCCACTAAAATACAAGAACCAGAGGGCATCCAAAACCAGGGTGGTCCAAGGACCGAAAACCCCGACGCGAGCCCCACCTGACAGGGCTATAAATTTTCAAAGATTTGTAGCTCAACTTTGACATTTTGCTGCAATTAAATCTCTGAATATTTACAATCCATGTCAGTGCGCATACAACCCAAAGGCGCCAAAAAATCCCAATTCCGTCTGTGCAAAGGCCTAGCTATAAACATAAATAAAAAAAACATAGTATACATTTCAATATATTTACACCATTCCCTTTTTCCAGGGTTACGTATCAAGATATGTGATTACAGTATCACAATAGTACATTTTTCAAAAAAAAATTATCAAAAAGTCATATAAAATAAAAAAAAATATTTCCTATTGAGAAACATGTTCACTTTTCATATGTAATACCATGCGATAAATTGAGTGACATCATTCTCGTGGATCTAGCTCGTTCCATTCTAGCTCGTTCCAGAAAATCTCGCCAGATGGATAAAAATGACGCTAAATCAATGAAAATGACGAATAATTGCCGAAAATTCAATGTCTTGGAAAGAATATTAGTATCTACTATAAGAAAAACCTATTTTTTTACTGTAAAAGTAATAAATTCATTATATTTTATAAGGAAAGTCATGTGTTGGCCACATCAGATTTTTTATTAATACAACTACACGTAACGTAGTATGCTTTATTAGTATGTTTTTCACAAATATTTTTTAAGATAGTTACTGAAGTTGAAAAGAATATTGGTGCCCGAACTGAGAATCAAACATCGGGTCTTCGAACTGGCCAGCCCACACTCTACCATTGAGCAACGGGAATGGAACGGCCAGCTCTTATTGTTGAAGTGAACATTGCATTGTCTACAATCCAATGTCAAATACACATGACACTGGCAATCTGACCGACTACCTATTTGTATTTTTATCTCAAGTTAGCCTCCTTCTTTTATTTCAACTTCCCCCCCAGGTCAATGACCAATAAAATTGACTCTCAATATACCAGAGTCTACGGAATTCGAGCAATACGTACTAAAATCACTTTGTGACCTCTGAAATATTTGCACTAACCATTCAATGGATTTTTTTGTTCTTGCGCCGTTGTAAAGAACCTTGCTGCTCCAACCGGGAATCGAACCACTGATTTTAGTACTGACCAGCCAACTCTCTCTCACTGAGCTACTGGTACTGAAATAACCAGTTTCAAAAGTTATATGGGCCAAACAATTATAGGTATATGAACAGAACTATACACTATAAAGTTATATGAACAAAACGATTGTGGAATTTTTCACATTTCCACTATTGTTACTTTCCTTATATAATGTATAAGGAAAATATTGTGACGGGGTCGAAAATTCGAATTCGAATTTACGACGGGGGAGCACGTTTCAAGCATCTCTGATCACGAATCAAGCATTTTTGAAGTGATGTCTATGTGTGTGTGTGTGTGTGTGTGTGTGTGTGTGTGTCAGTGAGCCTGTGGAGACGATAACTGACGAACGAATGGACCGATTCGAACCAAATTTGGTACAAAAATCACAATCTGTAAACACTGGAAGCCTATTGTTTTTATACGCAATCGAATGTTCAGAACCCATCTAAATTTTTGAATTAAATTTTGAAAAAATCGTCAAAAAATCAAAGCCACTAATAAAGTTACGCAAATAGATTTTCTTATGTAATTTTTCATTAGAAAACGATTGACATACATTTTAGAACGCTAACATGAACCGGTCTCGAGATATTGCACATTTTTCAAAAAAATTGCGATATATCTGATGACATCATTCTCGTGGATCTAGCTCGTTCCATTCAGGAAAAAAGATACTTTGAGTAATACTTTTGTATTTGAACGCCAATAGTCATTTATCTGCTGTAAGAATAACTTATTTCTTCGTCCATAACGCTTGGCGAGATTTTGGCGGAATGTCGCCAAATTGGCGGAATGTCGCCAACTTGGCGACTTTTTGAAATGTTGCCAAATTAACGAAAATCTCGCCAAATGGATAAAAATGACGCTAAATCATTGAAAATGACGACTAATTGTCGAAAATTCAATATCTTGGAAAGAATATTAGTATCTACTCTAAGAAAACCCTTTTTTTTACTGTAAAAGTAGTAAATTCATTACATTATATAAGGAAAGTCATGTCTTGCCCACATCAGATTTTTTTTTACTAGTATTCATATAGTGTTTGGAAACTAGCTGTAAAAATTCTTCTTAATATGTCATTTAATTATTGGTATATTTAAATCATTCAAACTTATATATTTAAATGAATAAGATAAAGCAACACCTGTAGTTTCCCGAAACAATTTTTTTTCCTTTTTTTTTGGGGGGGGGGGGGGCTGGATTTTCATAATATTTTAGAAATTGGTAATTTTAAAATGATCTCTACAAATGTTTTTTGAGGCTTTATGATGAATTTAGATTGTGTGTATCCGAAAACAAATTGTTTCAATTTTTGTTATACGAAAATTTGTTATATCAAATACATTGTTTCGTAGTCTTCTATTCATAAATATTTTTACCATAATTGTGGTGTATATATTTGGAAGTTTTTTGATAATGTTGATCATGCAGTTTCTGAAATCGGTTGAGTTCGATAACCGACTGTAAGCCGACAGAGCTTCGTGAAATATAACTTTTCCGAAAGTTTCAAACGTCAACCGAAACTTTAAATGAAACACAAAGTTATACAAAATTTTAAATGGCGCACATCTATATTTTATCTTCCCTTAAAGCAAATAACTTTACTTTCTCAACAACTTCGAACTCTATATATAAACTGCAAAACAGATGCAACACGTTTTAAAATTACAAAATGAAACGTTCTTTTATTAAGTAACTATTAAAAGAAGTGGGAAAAAAATCTGTAAAACTACGAAAATGTTCCATAGTGAAATCCAAACGGCACCAAAGATTTCTCGACAGTTATTTTTATTTCTAGGAAATTAAAGAAAAATAACTGTTTATTTCTATCTAAGTTTACAGGAAAATTTTATATGCTTACCTTAGAGGTTATTCAAATGACTCGGAAGTAACTCACGGTATATATGCAGAGAACTAAATTCACATTAATGGTTATTTCTACTGTATTATCGGATTTATAACAGTCTTAGTTGCTCAGTATCTTTTAGAAGCTTATTATTTTTTTTTAAAACAAAGAGAGTTGCATTTGGTTAGAAAAAAAATAATATAGAGTATACTACAAATTGTCAACAGTAGAAGATTAATTTAACCTTTGGTTGTAGACCCATATTTTTAATTGCAAAAAAGCTTTAAATAAGGTAGAAAGTTTAAAATAGTAATTTAACTGATGTGCCACATTTTTATAGAAAATTAATAAAATTAACTTTTTATACTGACCCCTTTGTCCTAAACTAATTCCTAAAAATTTGCAACAACCTTAAAAGCCGAGTTCTGAGTGGATATCATGCACGTGCGCAAGTTACCAGGTTTGGCTACCAGAAACAACCGTAATTGGACCGCTTGACGCCAACTAAATACTTGTCAAGATCTATTGACAAGACAACTTTTAACAAGACTTGACAAGGGCTATTCTATCGACTACCGATCATCCAAAACATTTTTTTTAATGTCACCTTTATATGCAGATTGGGGGAGAAATGAGTTGATTAAATTGAACTTAATTATGCACAATATAGAATTTTCACAACAATCTTTCATATGAAACAAAACACAAATAATCTATGAAACAAAACAACAATATTATTTGATATCGAAAATAGAACAAATATATAATAAGCTTTCATGGAATTAGGTATTAATTCCAAGAAGGTAAAATTACATAATCCTCTCTCGTTCTTTTTAACTGCATCAACATTACTAAACAGACGTATGTTGGATAAAAAATTTCATATGCATCTCATGCTGTGTTCTTAATTACACACAAAAAATATATTTCCAAGAATTTTCGGGGATGTTTTTTTCTCTTTAATGCGGAAAAATTCAATTAATGAGTAAGATATATTTGCCCTTTTCATTAATAAAGGACTTTTTAGGGGTATCGGGTGACAATGATTAAATTTAAAAATAAATGAGTTGGCGATCGTGAAGGCTGCATATGCGCATTCCGTTGCAGTTGGAGGGATTTTGCAGAGAAAATTCCCAGAAAATTCGAAAATATTGAAAGCATAAGGATACAGGAATCAACGTTTGCTTACGAATTTAATGTAAGGGTAAAACATTTCTTTAAGCGATATCCATGAGTAATAATACATAATTTCTCTATAGGATATGCTAATATTCAAATCGAAACTAAAATATAAAAATCTGATGTGGGCACCGCATAACTTTTCTTATAGAATGCAATGAATTTACTACTTTTAAAGTAAAAAAATAGGGCTCTCATGCAGCAGATACGTATATTCTTTCCAAGATATTGAATTTTCGTCAATTAGTCGTCATTTTCATTGATTTAGCGTCATTTTTATCCATTTGGCCAGATTTCCGTTAATATGGCAACATTTAAAAAAGTCGCCAAGGTGGCGACATTCTGTTAAATTCGTCGCCAAAATCTCGCCAAGCATTATGGACGGAGAAATAAGTTAATCTTATAACAGATAAATGACTATTAGCGTTCAAATACAAAAGTATTACTCAAAGCATCTTTTCTCATGAATGGACCGAGCTAGATCCACGAGAATGATGTCACCCAATTTATCGTATGATATTACATATGAAAAGTGAACATGTTTCTCAACAGTTAATACTCTTTTTTTAATTTATGGGATTTTTTGATAAATTTATTTGAAAAATATGCAATATCTCGAGAACGGTTCATGCTAGCGTTCTAAAGTTTATGTCAATCGTTTTCTAAGGAAAAATTACATAAGAAATGTCTATTTGTGTAACTTCAATAAAAGTTTTGAGTTTTTGATGATTTTTTTAAAATTTCACTGGAAAATTTAGGTGAGTTCTGAACATTCGATTACGTTTAAAAACAATAGGCTTCCAGTATTCACGGATTGTGATTATTTGTACCAAATTTCATTCGAATCGTTCCAATCGTTCGTGAGATATTGTCTCCACAGACTCACTGACACACACACACACACACACACACACACACACATACTTTCACACACACACACACATACTTTCACACACACACACACACACACATACTTTCACACACACACACACACACTGACACACATACTTTCACACTCACACACACAGAAATCACCTCAGAAACGATTAATTCGTGATCAGGGATGCTTGAAACGTGCTCTCCTATCGAAAACTCATTCGAATTTTCGACCCCGTCACAATACTTTCCTTATACATTATGTATATAAGGAAAGTAATATACGGAATCCCGTCTAAAAATTAAATTGTAAGGAATCCCTCTTTATTTATATTTGTTGTGACTCCATTTGTAATTTCGACTGTCCTCAAAATTTCAGTTTCACGTGGAATCTCATTCTCGAGTTGAATCATTGTCTGAACTTCTAAATCTAATACGTTATTTATATAAATATTCAGTTATATTAATCTAATATGTTATCTTTATATTTTACTTTTGCTATGTCAATTTTTAAAATTTATTGCTTCTTCTTCGACTCAGACCGCCCAACCTACCCGAATGTGTAAGGTATCTGTTTGATCGACCTGGAAGTGCTATCCAATTTAGACCGGAATCCAGTGAAGGCGACACCCGCAGAAATTGTACCCTCTTTCCCCTGCCAGCAACCTATCGTAAGGACTTAGGGACCCACATATATTTAACGCATCCGTACTCCTCGTGAACACGGGGACAGTTTGAACAGAGCCGGGAATCGAACTAGGGTTGTTCGAGGGCAATCCCTGCCAGTTAACCACTGGGCTGTTCCACCCAGCTGTTCCACCCATTATAATGTAATGCTTGTGAGATCTAGATCCGTGATGCTCAGAATACTTGTCTTGCTGAGATTTGATATTTTATGCTCTGTTTTTCTAGCCCTTTCTCAAGTGGCAAACGGAGCCTGATGGTTGCCAAAATTTGTCGGTTCTTTTTTAACACTTTACAACAAAGTTGAAAAGTGTTTATGACTTTGTTCATTCTGTCTGTCTGTCTGTCTGTCTGTCCATTAGCACGATAACTGCCGTAAAAATGACTTAATCAAAATGAAATTTTAGTATGTTGTTCAGACGGTCTGTAGGACCTATGGGAATATAAATAAATAATATCACCCAATTAGTTTTGGATTGAACCCGGGTTGAAAAAATGAAACACATTGAACCCTATGGGACCTAATTTTCCAAACATTTAAGCGGATTTAAAATTCACAATTTGCTTCGAAAATTTTAGGTAATATTCAAATTATTCCATAAAATATATAAAAAAAAATTCCGCAAAATATATTCAGTAGTTTTTTAAATAAAAATTAAAATAATAAGTACACCTCTTATATGAAGCGATCACGTGACCATGATATGAAACGATCACGTGACCCACTTCAAAATATAATACGGCATCCATCTTGTCTCAAAATCGTCATTTTTAAAGTTCTTTTTAATTCATATTGAGTGTTGTATTCGTCGTAAAACCTCTTTATTATCGCTTAACTTTTGTGCATCTACATACTGAAACAACGCAATGACAATATATTTGAGTTTAAGTGAGCATCCAACTTTGATTATTTCTAAAACGAAGCCTATTTTCCACTTATGTGAAATGTAAACAGCAAAATATGTAGGATGAGTTGTATTAGAATTGCTGTATTTTTTAACGCAAAAGTATTTAGATCATGGAGTCTGCATAGCTGATATATGAATGAAATATTCATAGATTTTATACAGAGAAGGACGATTTCTTTTGAAGAAGTTTTAAGCATAGAGTTTAATTACTTGTAGTTCCATGGTCATAATTTTTAAATAAAATAAATTATTATTGTATTGTGATGAATGAAATGAATCGGAAAATGTTATGAATGAAATGCTGTTTTTATAGAGATCCAGGCGTGTTATTTTTTCTATGACGTCATTTGAATGAATTTCAGTCGTTTTCGATGAAGTTTTCAAATATAATAAATTACCGTAGTATTATGATAGTTTTAAAAATATTACCGAGGAATGCATTGCATTTTAGAGATGTTTAAACCAGGCAATTTATATTTTAATGCCGTCATTTGAATGAAGTTCATTTTTTCCGATGAAGGTTTAAGTTTTCAAATATAATAAATTAATGTAGTATTGTGATAAGTTTTAAAATATTACTTAGGAATGTATTGCATTTTAGAGATGTTTAAATAAAATTGCATTGGAGTTGGAAAGTGTTTCATAATCAATGCTTTAAGCATGATTGATCTTTCTTGTTTTATAGTCTTATTTTATAAAATGTCTATTTACCAAGAGTTTATTTTATAAAGTCTATTGTAAAGTGTTTAATCTTTAAAACTAATTAACGAAAGCTTATACGGTGCAACCATAGGTTAAACTTTTAGTCTACGTTTCCGAAAAATACGTTTTGCTTCTTCCATACATTGCATAGTCTATATCATATTGTTTTCCTGCAGAAGACATTCTTGACATAACTAACTTTAGTGAACTAATCTTAAGCTATTGTCGATTATAGTTCATTTAAGTGAGCAAGTATACGAAATATGTAATCACGTTCTCAGTTCAGGGACCACCATCGGTTGACAGATTTTCCGCTTGTTATCCGTTGGATATGCATATATCCAAGATGGTATATGCACATATCCGCCCTCAGAATCACGGATATGCATATATCTAGCATCAATACATTGAGCCTCCTTTGTGCTTATGGTATCACTTGCGATTTATATTCACTTACTTTAATACTGTAATTACTTTTATAATCACAACTCAATTAAAATTCTACCAAAGGGGTTGACATATTACTCGCCTTTCTCTTTGATTTAAGCCATAAGGTTTCGTTATAAGTGTTAACCCCATAAGTGTAATTTTAGCCATAAGTGTTGGCAATTAAGCTGGCAATTCATCAATTAAGCCATCACCTTTCTACTACTTAAATGGATGAAAGAGTAAATTCGAAATTGCTTGCTATTAAGTGAGTTGCCGTCCCGCTGTATTTGCAAAATATTTGGGAATAGGTTATACAAACTATTAATTAAAAGAAAATAAGAAGAGTAAATTAACTTTAAGCCAACTTCACTGAGCATTCAGGTTAATCTAAAATTGTTTTTCTGTAAGATCACATTACAAATAGCTTCGAGCACATGAACTGTCTGTAATATTCCTCACAGCAAAGATCGTCACATGTGTGACAGTGACGTTGTAGTTACGTGACACTGGGTCACAATGTGACATCATATTTGTAACTTCTATGCGACGTTACTTATTAGTGACTTTGTAACTTCATTGTGACTATATTCTGTGACGTTTCCACAATTTAATTATCACATAACAATGTGACGACATTACAATGGCAATTACAATGTGACGTCACAAACAAGTTAATATGTGACGCCACAAACGACCATGAAAATGACCAAAATGACTTCGCTGTGACCTCAATACGACATTGCCGAGACTTACTGCGACGTGCTGTGACGTCCCAAAGTCACAGTGTGATGTAAATCTTACGTCACTGCGAAAAAAAATGCTGTTAGGGATAAGTGTGAAATCTTTGAACAATTGAATTATCTGACATCTACATACTAAAATAGTTCATGGTAATTAAATTCGAAAATGGTGACGGAATTGCGGCACTTAAATCTTGGATTTGGTTTGTCCTGAAATTTACAAATCTATGAACAATTTTTATTACAGGAGCATCCGATAAACATATATTTATATTATTATTCATTTTGCATTGTTCTTTTTCATCCAATACTGAATCTGATCACAGCATTTATACTATTGCTATATATTAAATGTATGTCAAATACTAAATTCTATTGATAGTTGGTAATTTTTTCGTATATGAAATAGATTTTCATTGAGGATAATAATAGCGATCCGAACTAAACGAAGTCTAATCCGATGTCTAAACGAAAATATTTATGTCGAAAGCCAATGTACAATAGAACAGATATTTCAAGGATGGCAGTTCATACATTGCAGTGTTGCTAACAAATAGACTATCCATTGTACGTTGCTAACAAATAGACAACTTTATCAGGATCATTAGCATAACTTTATCTATCATAAAATGTGGGGCAATAAAATTAACAAGCAAGACTACAGTTTTACATTCAAGCGCGCATAGAAATCCCAGAAAATGTTTGTAATCTAAAGTTAAATTAAAGACTGTAGAGATGCTGTGCGAAATATAATTTAGACTGTAAAATTTATTTAAAACAATACAGGAGAAATACTGCATAGCACTACATAGCAATTTTCAGACTATCTGTATTGTGAAACTATAATATTCCTTTTTTCTTCTGGAATTTAGAATTTGTTCACTAGATACTCGATTGTAGATTGAATACTAAATATCTTTCGATGCCCATTGGATGGAAACGTTTTAAACGAATTCCTTCACTTTAATTTGAAATTACCTTAGCCTAAAATATCCAGCATTCTACAAAATTTTAACATCTACCGTTAGTCAAACTACGTAAACTAGTTTGACAATTAACTGAACAAAACTTTAAACATTTAATCAACAAAATCTAAACACAAATATTCTCTACATATCCTATCAAATATAAAAAAACATTTCACAAAGTTTAATCAAAATATCAAAATAATCAGAGAAAAGAGAGGAATATATATCCATTTAAATCTAATAAATTACATATGTCTTTATATTTCTAATTAGGAATTTATTAAATACTAGCCGAAAACCCGTTGAAAATCAACTGTCTCGTAATAAGCAACTCCTGAATATTTTAAATGTTTGAATAATTCGCTTTTCACATTTATTCGGCATATCGAAAAATTTGGTGTACAGGACCCCTAAAGAAGAAAATATTGGAAAACTAGAATGGATCACTTCTTCCTTTCGAACTATCTGCCCGTACACCAAATTAAAGTCACTATTACATCCCAAAGCATGCTATTTTATCATTTCCCTTTCGAACGTTTTTCTATGGAGTACAGCCATAAATGAACATTTTGGAGAAATCCCACCGCATAGAAATCCCAGAAAAGGTTTGTAATTTAAAGTTACATTAAAGACTGTAGAGATGTTGTGCGAAATATAATTTAGACTGCAAAATTTATTTAAGACAATACAGGAGAAATACTACATAGCACTACATAGAAATTTTCAGACTGTCTGTATTGTGAAAATATAATATTTCTTTTTTCTTCTAGAATTTAGAATTTGTTCACTAGATACTCGATTGTAGATTGAATGCTAAATATCTTCCGATTCCCATTGGATGGAAATATTTTAAACGAATTTCTTCACTTTAATTTGAAATCTAAGCCTACAAAATTTTGAGATCTACCGTTAGCCACATTACATAAACTGGATTTACAAATAACTGAGATACTCGATTGTAGATTGAATGCTAAATATCTTCCGATTCCCATTGGATGGAGATATTTTAAACGAATTCCTTCACTTTAATTTGAAATTACCTATGCCTACAAGATCCAGCATTCTACAAAATTTTGAGATCTACCGATAGCCACACTACATAAACTGGATTTACAATTAACTAAACAAATCTTTAAACATTTAATCAACAAAATCTAAACACAAATATTCTGTACATATTCTATCAACAATAAAAAGCATTTTACAAATTTAATCAAAATATTAAATTAATCAGAGGAAAGAAAGGAATATATATGCATTTAAATCTAATAAATTACAAATGTCTTTATATCTCTAATTAGGAATTTATTAATTATATTTTTCTCGTTTTGTATTTAGAAAAGTGATATTGGAGATGACACAATTTCTAATTAATTGCTTTATAAATATTTCCTTAATTTAATTAGCTAATTATGAATATGTATATAACTGAAAATTATATTCAGTGAAGTAGAAATATACATAAATGACATACGTAACTAAATAATATAAGCAAAATATTATTTATTACATTTGCATTTAAATTATAATTCCATCTAGTAAACAACAATCTGGTTCAAAATTAATTTGCATTCCTAAATTGTTTATCTCTTAATCCTCAGTATAGATATGAACATTCAAGCACGAATACAGGCATATTTTTTATGTAAACTCTAGAAATTGTACTAAATCTCTACAAATGGATTAAACTAATGAATGCTGTAACTCATTAAATTACATCCGTTGATAAATAATCCCTTCTCATGTATCCCAAAAACTGAAATACCAAAAAATATCAAAGAGAAAGACTCAAAGGATGAACAAAAGGCAAAAGTTCATTATATGTAACGACTTACCATTAATTTCGTCAAATGAGATTATGTACGTGTTTGAGGTGTTTGAGGTTTCTGGCGCTTTTATCTTAATAGGAAAAGATATTATCCTTGCTGAAAGAGGACAATCAATCTTGCAAATATGGACTAGCTTTATAAAATAGCAATTTTGCAAAGATGAATTTTCCGTTAAGTCAAAATACATAAAAACTCTTTCAAAATGCATGGATCAAAAGTTTAATTTTATTTTCAACTGTACGATATAAAACAAAATTTGATGTGGACAGCATTTCATTTCCAGCTAGTTGTTGAAGTTTTATAAATCGCTTCCGATTGCCAATTTATTACAAATTCACTCCGTTGCAAAAAGTATATGCAGAAATAAGAAATTAAGATTCTGCCGCAGAACTCTACTTATATGTATCTCTTGAGGAAATATGTAAATGATTAGAATTGGAGAGCAAAATAAAAGACGTTTCATTAAGAAATTTTAGCAACAAGAAAATGAAAATTTAGTAAGGGCCAAATCCTCCCTCCATAGCTATGCAAGCCGATATTCGGTGAGGGATAGAGTCAATTAAGTTGCCTATATCTCTCTACGAAAGATTTTTACACAAATGTAGTAACTTGTTAGCTAATTCAGTGTTATTCTGCGAAGGTCGCAATTGCCGTCCCAGCTTGTTTCAAACGTATTCTTTTGGTGATATCTCTGAGGACCTCTGGATGGACATGGAAGGGTATTAAATCCCAGAAGACACTGTTTAAAAAGGAGTGTAGTCCGTAGTCGAACCTTGTCTTGTTTGTAAATAAAACTTTATAAAAATAGGTAGAGGCATTGAATGCAGAATATCGTCGCCGTCATGACTGGCTTGCAGCACAACTACTAGAGGAGATCGGCTGCTCCACGAGTTTGCTTCCAAGATTGTCACACCGCGTGTGATAACCATGTGATGCTCAACAACAAATGCTGGATTGGAACGCTGGCCATTTCTCCTCCACCAAGATACGCTGCGGTCATCAGAACTGAGAGAGAAAAGAGTTAATCGTTAAAAACATGCCTCCATTCCGGCACAGTTCAGACAGACCGAACTCGGCACCATTCTAGACGACTTTGCCTATGTTGAAAAATCAGCAGTAGACTTGTTAATGTACGTCGACACCTAATCCTTACGTCTGCCATTTCTCTCCGAATAGTTTCCCTGGATTCAGGAGAATGACGAATGCCTTCATATGGCTGATAGCGACGCTATTAGCTCCTCTCCTAACTGCACGATTCTTACGGGCACTTGTGTTTCTAGGGTATCCTGAGCCTCTGCAATGGTTACATGTCATATGATCCACTGTTGCCAACAACAAGCAACTACCATATCACTCCGACGAAGATGACGACATATACGTCTGTTGTATCAATCAGCTTCTCATAGGTCTAAGAGAAGTATTTCCCCTATCCAAATTCGAAAATTTTTCGTAGCGCCGTCAAGTGCGTCTCAAAGGCATCTTGGTACACAGTTTGTAGTATCACATCAGAAAATTCAATTCCAATTGTTCCGCTGCAGAACAGTGCTTATGAACAGTGATGCACGATGTGTCGTTCTCATACTCTTTACATGCACCCTATAACATTATTGGCGCTGACGGTTTGATCATTTACCTAACTCTTAAAACGACATTTGCATGCCGAGTATCTCAACTGCAGCTATATAATTTTTGCTACGGAGTGTATTTGTACTAATTTTTTTATGGGTGCATAACATATAGATTCTTTTGCAACAGAGTGTATTGTAAGAAATTATTTTTCAACAGTTTGAACTTACCTAAGACTAAAATAACCAGCATTCTAAAAAGCATCTTGATCGTAAATAATGTAACATAACAGTTACTAATATCATTAATCTTAAACATATCTACCCTTAACCGTAAAACACAGATTGATTCACAATCAACTGAATAAAACTTGACTTGTAAACAACAAAAACTAAATATAGATGTCTAAATATCCAAATCTAATTATCTAAATACAAAAATGCATTTTTCACAAAAATGCATTTCACTTTATGAGTTTATTAAATATATTTTTCTTATTTTGTATTTTGAAAAATGATATTAAAGATTACACAATTTTTGTAGATATATATATAAATATCTTATTATCTATAAAAGATTCCATTATTTAACTCTCAAAGTTGAAAGGCAAATAATAAAAAACTATGGCCAAAAATGCAGCGATGTATATAAGTAATTAACAAAATAATATTAATTATGTAGCCTAAGTAGCCGTGAGTTCATGGCATGCGTTTGAACATGCTTTCTCTACTTTTGGTGTAGTGGGTTAGAATCCCCAAAATCGCCCAAAACTACCCCAAACCTTCTTCTTCTATCCAGAATGTCCAACCTAGCCGAAGGTGCAAGGTATCTGATTGGACAGCCGGGAAGTGCCTCCCAATTTAAACCGGAATCCAGTGGGGCTGGTATCCACAGGGCCATACTCTCCTTCCCCCACTAATATCCTCTCTGAAAGACTTACGGACCCAATATATTTAAGGTACCCGTACTCTGCGTGAACACAGGGGCAAAGCCGGGAATCGCACTAATGTCATCCGAGTGCATTCATTTGTTGAGGCATGTTAAATCTGTGAACATTATTGGGGTATGTTAAATGTGTGGGTCTGAAAATCCCTCCGAAAGTTTGGTTGCAGGGGAAGGCAAGTAAATCCTTTATGGATGTCGCACCTACTAAGTTCTAGTCTAAATTAGGTAGCACTGTCTCGGCCGTTCAAACAGATTCCTTACCACTTTGGGTAGGTCGGACTGTCTGGATCTAAATAAAGAAAGAAAGATATCAAATGCCTGGGAATTACTAAATAAATATTGGCGTTTAATTAAATTGACATTGATTATGGCATTAATTTATATTGATAATTGCCATTAATTTGCATTTCAAAAACATTTATTATTTTTATTTCAGTACATATAATAAACATTCTAACTCTATAATAAACAAAGTTTACTTTTTATTAACTCGATAATTTGCACTAAAACATTATAAATAGATTTAAAACTTAACGATTGATGCAACACATTTAATAACATCAGCTGATAAACAAACTCTTCTCACGTAATCCATATACTGAAATACCGCAAAATATTAGAGAGAGACAAAAAGGAATTAACAGAAAGGAAAAGTCCATTATGTGCAACAACTTACCGTTAATTTCGTCAAATGAGATTATGTACGTGTTTGAGGCGTTTGAGGTTTCTGTCGCTTTTATCTTAATAGAACAAGGGATTATTCTTGTGGAAAGACAACTATAAATCTTGCAAATATACACTAGTTTAATGAAATAGTAATTTTGTGACGATAAAAATTTCTGTTAAGCGGAAAAACCGGAGATTCTTTTAATATGTATAGATAAATAAAGTGATCGCAGTTTGTTCTTATCATGTTTATTGTTATCAGCGGCGCTAAGTGTTAGCGAAACACTAAAAACCATCCGCACGCATATTCGGCTATAAAAAATCGCAGGACAATGCGACCTGCTTTGGGTCATTATAAATGTTGTTACTTTCCTTATATACATAATGTATAAGGGATGTATTGTGACGGGGTCGAAAATTCGAATTCGAGTTTTCGACTGGAGAGTACGTTTCAAGCATCCCTGATCGCGAATCAAACATTTTTGAGGTGATGTCTCTGTGTGTGTGTCAGTGAGCCTGTGGAGACGATATCTCACGAACGGATAGAGCGATTTAAATGAAATTTGGTACAAAAATCACAATCTGTAAATACTGGAAGCCTATTGTTTTTAAACGCAATCGAATGTTCAGAACCCCCTAAATTTTCGAGCGAAATTTTGACAAAATCATTAATAAAGTTACACAAATAAACATGTCTTATGTAATTTTCCTTAGAAAACGTTTGACATAAACTTTAGAACGCTAGCATGAACCGTTTTCAAGATATTGCACATTTTTCAAATAAATGTATCAAAAAATCCCATAAATTAAAATAAATATTAACTGTTGAGAAACATGTTCACTTTTCATATGTAATATCTATATAAATAAAAATGAAAATCTGTCTGTCTGTCTGTCTGTCTGTCTGTCTGTCTGTCTGTTTGACACACCATCACGGGAGAACGGCTGAACCGAATTTGATGAAATTTTGTGGGTAGCCCAAAAATAGCCCCACTTAAAATTATATCCGTGTTTTGAGTTTCTACGACCAGTGGTTCTCGAGATATTAGTAAAAAACGAAATTTTCGTTTGTCTCATCATCACGGAAAAACGGCTGAACCGAATTTAATGAAATTTGGTGAATAACCTTGAAATATCCCCCCATAACTTTTGTCCAAGTTTCGAGTTTCTAAGACCTGGGGTTGTCGAGATATTAATGAAAAACGGAACTTTTTCCTAGGAGTTCTACTCCCTAACACCGTGGTTTATCCAAACGAAAAGCTTGAAAATCGTTTGAAAGTGAATTAAAATTTAATCTCTGAGTTTGATGGGAGATTTTTTGCGTTAATTAGTCACTTTCTGAAAACATGAATTGTTTGAAACATGATTTAAAGGGGAAATCTATCTCCATGGTTCATGGTTTATTTAAAACAAGCTTTTACGGAACAATGAGAAGTATAGAGAAATCAAAATCGTTATTTAATTTCGCAGTTTATGTTATAAGACATGACATATTTAACATGTTATAAGATTCTATCTTATAACATGTTACTCAGAAAAGCAATTAAATTAAATCTGTCTGTTAATTTTAATAATTATTTTTTCGATTTGAATAATAAATAAATGGATATAAAAATATATTTTAGAAAAGAACGATTTGATTTTTCTTATAGCATTTTTGACTGGATAATATCAATTACGGTCTTCAGGTTTAAAAATTATTATTATTTATATTTTCGGGGATTATTGATTCAAGGTTTATTGATATTTTCAAGTTATTATGCAATTATTTTATTATGACAAAAATTGTTTAAACTCATATATTGTATGTTGTACGAATCTTCTACAAATACACGTGTATATCTTTTAATCTACGAGAATATAAGTAGTACAGGTATATTGACATATGTTTTGATATATATTGGCATATATTGGAATCAATTACGACCTTCTGGTATAAAGAGTACGGATATTATTGATGTTTTCAATTTATTACGTCATCTCTTTTATTTTGGCAAATATTTTTGAGACCCATATTGTAATACGGGTAATCTTCTACTAACGCATTGGCATATTTTCTGATCTGAGACAATATAATTAGTACGGGGTTGCATATATTCATTCAATTCCTATTTTTTATTCTGTAAATTTGCTTACAAAAGGGGGCAGGATGTTTTATTCTTCAGATCTGATCGTGAAGATAATTTTGCATAGTGAGAACATATATTCTTAAACTTCTCTTTAGGAGCAATAAATTTAATATTTTAACAGAATTTGCACAAGATTGCGAACTTTAAGTTTCTTTAAATTATACACTCCGTACGAATAACGGGTGTGCTGTTAGTGGTTAATAAATCTTAACATTTTAGGAGGATATATCATGTTGCTCGGCATCGCAATTAAATTAAATGTGTTTGTTAATGTTTTTATTATTTTTTTTCGATTTAAATAATAAATAAATGGATAAATGGATATAAAAGTATATCTTATCAATGGAAGGTTTGATTTTTCTTTTAATTATATTAATTGCTGACTGCGTACATCAATTTCATTTATTTTGGCAAAGAGTTTTCAAGCTTATATCATATTTAGCTACTAAACTCATATATTGTATTTAGCCAATAAATTCATATAGCCGATTGTTGAAACAGAAAAAGAGTAGAGCGGGTATATCTTCTAATACAATTGTAGTGTTTTCATTTAGTATATTGAAACGGGATAAGAATGTTTCATTCAGATCTGCAAATTCAAAGCTACGAATTTGGAGGGATATCGCTAATTTGACAACTTTTCTTAAACTTTGCCAAATTGACGGAAATGTCGCCAAATTGATATAAACGACACACAAACAGCTACCATAAACTTTCGGGTTGGTCGTGTGGCTTGGGTCTTCTACATATCAATGAAATTTTTTTTTGTTTTGTTAGAAGAGAGTACTGAAATGATGTTTGGTTAGCATTTCTCTGTCAGACCAACCATCCTACTTAGTAATACATTTAGCGAATTTTTAAAATGTCACCAAATTGATAAAAATGTTTTCAAATCTATAAAAATATCTTGAAATTGATAAAATTGCGCTACATAAATTATATTAATTGTTTTTTGTTAGGGGATAGTATTGTGATGATATTTCGTCAATTTGTCGCAAAGTGGAACTGTCAGTTCTACAGTCCCACTTGGCGATAAATTTGGCGATTTTTTGAAATGTCGCTAATTTGACGAAACTGTCGCCAAATGTTCCATAGAAATATAACTATTTAGACGATATTTTTTCTACCAATTTATTTGAAGCAAATGATATCATGTCGCTTAGCAACGGATTTAAATCCAATGTGTTTATGCGGCAGACGATTTTTATTAAATCCTTTCCGATTTGAATAATGAAGATATGTATATAAAATAAATTTCATTGCCATTTCATTTTGGACTGGATAATATCAATTATACTCTTCAGGTTTAAACATTATTATTATTGATATTTTCCGGAATTATTGATTCAGTGATTATTGATATTTTTAAGTTATTACGCCATTGTTTTATTGCGGCAAAAATTGCTGACACACGCATATTGTACGTTATACGAGTAATCTTCTAGGAATGCACGGGTATATCTTCTAACCTACGAGAATATAAGTAGTACAGGTATATAGGCATATATTTTGACATATATTGGCATATATATTGGAATCAAGTACAGTCTTCTGGTATGAAGATTAAGGGGATTAATTATATATTCAATTCATTACGTCGTCTGTTGTATTTTACCAAAAAACATTTGTGACTCATATTGCAAAACGGGTAATCTTCTACTAATAATCGGACATTATAAGTAGTACGTGTATCTTCCCATATAATTTTAGCACTTTAATTTTGACATATATTGGAATAAATGACTGTCTTCAGATTTAAAGATTACGGGTTTATTGGTATTTTCAATTTATACATGTAATCTACTAATACAGGTTATATTTTCTAATATTCGCGTATATAATTAGTACGGGTCCCATACAATTTTAACGCTTTTATTTTGCATATATTGATTCAATTCCATATTTTTTTTATATTTGCTTACATAAGGGGTCCAAGATGTTTTATTCTTCAGCTATGTCCATGAAGATAATTTTATATAGCGAGAACAGAGATTCTTAAACTTCTTTTTAGGAGCATTATATTAAATATTTTAACAGAATATTTTGATTAAACATGTCATTTAATATACTATAAGAATTTGGGCATGATTATGAATTTCAAGTTTCTTTATATTATATACTCCGTACGAAGAACGGGTATGCTGCTAGTCATGCGATAAATTTGGTAACATCATTTTAGTGGATCTAGCTCGTTCCGTTCATGAGAAAAGGTACTTTGAGTAATATATTTGAATCTGAACGCCAATAGTCATTTATCTGCTATAAAAATAACTTATTTCTCCGTCCATAACGCTTGGCGAGATTTTGACGACGAATTTGGCGGAATATCGCCAACATGGCGACTTTTTGAAGTGGTGCCAAATCAACGAAAATCTCGTTAAATGGATAAAAATGACGCTAAGTCAATGAAAATGACGACAAATTGTCAAAAATCCAATATCTTGGAAAGATTACAAATATCTACTATAAGAAAAACCTATTTTTTGTTACTGTAAAAGTAGTAAATCCTTTGCATTATATAAGGAAAGTCATGAGTTGCCCACATCAGATTTTTATTGAATTGGAACGGGATGCAACTTTTTATTGTAGTAGTTACTTAAATTAAATGTTCATTATTTGATATTTTAATTTTAAATGATAATATTTATTGAGTTCGTATAGTATAGAGTATTGCATGCGTTCAGAATAACCCTTCAAATTGATCTCACGAGTGCGAGCCCACTTACCGCAACTGAAAAATAAACGTATTGATCATTAATCACAAAGTTTATCTTTTAAATTCTATTAATTTTATACACTCAATTGTTAACATACATTGTCACAAACATTATCTTTCACTGCTGTCGTCGTTTTTGTTCGAACGCATCGCAACAGCTTATTTCAACATCGCAAAATTAATTTTATTTTATCTTGTTTCAGGGAACATCGCCTTCTTCAACTTTCATTGGCCTTGCTTTTTATGAGATTTTGGGTGCGTCTTGATTGGATATCCCTTTCCCATGGAGCTGTAGGAGTGGCCGGAAGCATCGGTTATGGAGAATGACGCCATCGTTTGCTTTCCAACTGATGATGTCAGCACTAACTCTTGAGTTTATGGGTCATAAACCTCTTCGAGTAAAACAGCCAACCCTGGTGCCATTTTTCTGAGCTTTTTGTTCAGCTGCTTTTGACTGCTGTATAACCTGAATTAAAATTGCCTAATAGGTCTCACAAGGACAAAAATCATATTTCTTTGGATTATATATGCAACGTAATTAAAGACACATGTCATATATAAAAAAGTCACTTAATCAAATAAAACCATCCTAAAAGACGTACAAATTTTAAAGGCCCAGAGCGCTTTCGGGTATAACTAACTATACCCTTTATCAGTGGCTAAATGAAAAATTAACGTTCAAACAAGCTCATTTGTGGACCAGATCGGCAGATAAATTTGCAAAAATCAGCTACGGAATAATGATAATATAAACAGGCTATTGAAAATTAATCAATTACGAAATTACAAGAGTAAACGAGAGATTTAAAATTTAAACAAGTGAATTAAATACAAATACAAAAAAAAAGCCAATGAAAAATGTCCAAATTGTAGCCAAGCATAAATTATAATAAACTAAAACGTCACTGATAACTACGTAGAGTTTTAACACGCATAGAGTTGAGAACGAGTCGCTAAGCGTAACTTTAAATATGTGCAGGGTCAAAATTACAAGTGGAATCACGGTAGATATAAATAAACAGGTATCCATAAAGAAGAATATTACGAGGGTTATTATAGCGAGTTAAAAGGAAAGTTTTCTCAAAAAAGGAAAGTTTTCTCAAAAAAGGAAAGTTTTCTCAAAAAGTTCTCCCCGAAAGTTATCATTAACAACACATTGGTCAAGAGCCGTAGAAAGTTTTCCATTATTGACGTCACGAGCATGTTCAGCTAATCGGATGCCAACAGTGCGTTTAGTACTACCAATGTAAAACTTGTAGTCATTATCAGGAGTTAAAAGGGGTTCAACGTACAACCAAGCATGGTTTATAAAGTTATCTCTATCCCTAAAGTTATCAGTGCGAATGCGATTGAATATGGTAGTAATGTTTGAGTGAGCAGTATTAAATCAAAATTCATGGTAAAATTGAATGAGGGGAAGGAAAATCTTCAGATGATACAGAAGACTGGATTTATACGGTATAAGGTTAACAACAGCAACCAATTTAGTAGTCGTTTGCTTAGTTTAAACTACATGGTACTCAAATGTACAGATAAGGGGGAAATGATTCTCGTTTCGCTATACGTGCATCGTTTATAGTAAAGACAGTACAGATAAATGATTCGATAGGGAATAATATCTCTATAAATTCATATTCATAAAATGTGCTTAAAGAAGTGTCTTCATATAAAAAATCACACCAAATTCAAAATTTCATAAGGCAACACCAATTTTTACACCAGAAACCTAGTCTATAACGGAATTAAGTTTCTGGTATCCAGTTTAAAGTCATTTGGTCCAAATGTTTCTGGATTATGAGTAAGAAAATTTTCGAGGTTCTAATGTTAAATTAGCTTCTCACAGATTGTTATTCATATCTTCCGAAATAATCTTTATATCACGCTGATTTTTATTACTTTATTATTAACCGACCCAAATGAAATATACGCAATTTTTCTTTGTTTAAATGATTTATAGTATGCAATATGAATTATGATATTAATATTAAAAATATGCCAATAACAACCCTGATATATTTTGATGAAAATCGGTTCAAATGGATGTTTCATATAACTATGCAAAAATTGAGCTCTTACAGTATGGGTATTTTTACTGCAATATTTTAACGACATAAACTGCATGATAGTGTCATATGATAAGTAGAGGAACTTCATAAAAATGTATATGTAAACTAATTTAGGGATGAATAATTAAAGACATCAAAACTAGGTATCGCCATCTGCAACTTTGAAGTTAGTGCGCAATTTAATATGAAGACGTGAATTTATGTGGCGTATTCTAGTTCATATACTTTATTCAAGTTTGCATCTTATACGAAATTCGTATAGGATATTGTTCCCTATCGAATGGTTTCTTTGAATTAACTGTGAACGATGGCAATTTTTTCCCAATGGCTGTAACACAAGAACAAAATACAAAGTACAAAGAAGACAAGAATAAAAGTAGATAAAAAAAAAAACAATGCCAAGAACAACAAGAATTCAAAAGATAACCGAATGTTATTGCCCAAATATCAGGAAGCCTCAGTAGCTCCATGAAGGACTCAAATGGGGTTTGTCCATAAGTTCATTGGCATCACAAAGCGGGCTGCCTCTGAAAAAATTGCAATACAGCACAAATATGCAGCTGGGCCGCCATGCCCAGTTAGCAGGCGAAAAACAGCCACCGCCTCTTTTCTTAGTTTATTTTTCACATCAAGGAGACATCCTTTCCCATACTTGTTATCCATTACGATAGCAATATATAGAAGGCTAAATCAATTTTCAAGTAGCTCTACCTCTGAAGATCAATATGATCAATATACTCTTCCAATACATTGCCTTTAACTCCACTAAGCTAACTGTTTTGCTAAAGCAGCGTTGAGTGACCAAGAGCAAACAAAAATTACTAAAGAAAATAACAAAAAAGTGATGGAGAATTTCATCAGTGAGCAAATATTATTAAAAAATTACCTACTTATACACCCTTGACAGATACCGATATGATGTTTTCTTCAAAACCTTCACTACATTTGAAAATCGACCGACCGTGCATTGTATATCCGTGTCTAGTGCATAGTGATGTGCCACGCGAAAATTATGAATTTTTTTTATTATCTCTAATATTTTATCAATTAAAATTCAGCTGCAACTAGATAATCATCAAGATGTTTTTAGAAAATTGTACCAAATGCAATATATAAATACGAATAAACGTTATTTATATAAATTATTTGTTTATTATGATTGATTAATTTTTCATTACATGCATATACGTATATATAAACTTTGATTTATTTATTAGAATAAAAATGTGAATTTATTTGAGAATTTTTACGATGACACTTAATGTTACAAAGTCGCCACTGTGCTGATGTGATAATAGATGGTAATAAATGTATAAATGAAATTTACTTCTATTGCAATGGATGCATAAAGTAAATTTTCCGCACAGAACGAAATACAAAATCAAGTTAATACTTTTCTAATAAATTTTTGCTTCAATCAAAGTTTTAAGGAATTATTAAAGAGTTCGGGGATGCTGGAAAATGATTTCGAATAAATAATTTAAAAACTATCCAACATATATGGTCCATAAGGAAATTAAATTAAAAGGGAGGGGGGTCCGGCCTACTATGCAGTTCATGGTATCAGAATAAATCTAAAAACTTGATCTGGACAGCACATGACTTTCGCTACAGACTTCAATTCATTTTCTCTTTATTTCTTTAATAATTCACTAGATTGACTTTTATTGTAAAAAATGATACGAACACTTGTGTAAAATCAAACTGAATTTGCACTCGTTTTATTTGGTAAATGGGGTTATTTTCCAAGGCGGAATCGCAAAAATGCAAAATACTAAAATATCGCGAGAACACCTAGACCTAGAGTAATAGGGTTGGTCTTATTCTTTATTGTCAAAAATTCCGTATAAAATATGTATTTATTTGATAAATTTAGGAATACGTAGTCTTTTATTTTAGACTTTAGCGGAGAGATTTTTGCGGTTTCGTAACCTGTATCGATTTCGCAAATCGAGACAGGTTATTTTATCTCATACCAAAATCTAATCATCCCCAGGGACTCCCCATACGTGACTTATCAACCAAATTTTGTGAAATTTGGGCAGTTAATTTCCTAGTTACAGTAAATACATATAATTTTTACGAGCCATTTTGAAAAAAAAACATGATCTTTTATCTCAAATTGCACCAAAATCTAATCAGCACCAGTGTAACCTACAAGTTATTTATCTATTAAATTTTATGAAATTTGGTCAATTAATTTCTGAATTAAAATGGATACATACATTATACAGACAGACACACAGAGATAGAGACACACACAGACACACATACAGACGTTATGCTAAAAATATTTCTTTCGTGTTCTGGAAGTCTCAAAACGTGTAGATCCGTTGAAAACTGGAGTTGCGAACTTGGGAATGATTCCAATATTTTCCTTTACATTACCATGTATTGCAGTGAAAGTAAAAGTTGAAATAGTGAAAGTATTTAACTAGTTATAAAAAAAACCGCAACATGGTAGACAATACATCATCTCTAGTCAGATGGATCAATAGGGACAAAATCCAATTCTACGGACATTATCAACAGAAGAAATGATGAAAGCCTGCTATTGATACTGTGTCATTTTGTATAATGTGTAAAGTCATTTATTAATTAATTTATATATTTTCGAAAAGTAATATTTAAAATGAAATTTTATCAGCTGTCATAACACTGCCATCTGATAGTATATTTTATGATATGACTGTTGACTCTCATATTGTAATACTATGATGCTTGTAGTCGAAAATGGCTTGTTTTTGAAGATTGACATTGCAGTCGAGATTTAAACATGGCAGCGTAAAAAATCTGATGTGGGCAACACATGACTTTCCTTATATAATGTAATGAATTTACTACTTTTACAGTTAAAAAAAATGTTATTCTTATAGTAGATACTTATATTATTTCCAAGATATTGATTTTTCGCCAATAAGTCGTCATTTTCATTGATTTAGCGTCATTTTTATCCGTTTGGCGAGATTTTCGTTAATTTGGCAACATTTCAAAAAGTCGCCAAAGTGGCGACATTCCGCCAAATTCGTCGCCAAAATCTCGCCAAGAGTTATGGACGAAGAAATAAATTATTCTTACAGCAGATAAATGACTATTGGCGTTCAAATACAAAAGTATTACTCAAAGTAATTTTTCATGAATAGAACGAGCTAGAACCACGAGAATAATGTCACCCAATTTATCGCATGGTATTACATAGGAAAAGTGAACATGTTTCTCAATAGGAAATATTTTTTTTCATTTTATATGACTTTTTAATAATTTTTTTGAAAAATGTGCAATATCTCGAAAACGGTTCATGTTACCGTTCTAAAATTTATGTCAATCGTTTTCTAATGAGAAATTATATAAGAAATATCTATTTTCGTAACTTTATTAGTAGTTTTGATTTTTTGACGATTTTTTCAAAATTTTATTCGAAAATTTTTGGGGGTCCTGAACATTCGATTACGTATAAAAACAATAGGCTTCCAGTGTTTACGGATTGTGATTTTTGTACCAAATTTGGTTCAAATCGGTCCATTCGTTCGTCAGTTATCGTCTCCACAGACTCACTGGCACACACACACACACACACATACTTTCACACACACACACACACACACACACATACTTTCACACACACACACACACACACACACACATCAATTAAAAAATGTTTGATTCGTGATCAGGGATGCTTGAAACGTGCTCTCCCGTCGAAAACTCGATTTCGAATTTTCGACCCCGTCACAATACTTTCCTTATACATTATGTATATAAGGAAAGTAAAAATCGAGATGTTGCATTATGACGTACGTGAAAATTATCCAGAAATAATATGGATACCACAGTTATATACGCATTTTTACTTTCCTTATATATATAATGTATAAGGAAAGTACTGTGACGGGGTCGAAAATTCGAATTCGAGTTTTCGACGGGAGAGCACGTTTCAAGCATCCCTGATCACGAATCGAACATTTTTGCAGTGATGTCTGTGTGTCAGTGAGTGTGTGGAGAAGATAACTGACGAACGAATGGAGCGATTCGAACGAAATTTGGTGCAAAAATTACAATTCGTAAACACTGGAAGCCTATTGTTTTTATACGCAATCGAATGTTCAGAACCCCCTAAATTTTCGAGTAAAATTTTGAAAAAATCGTCAAAAAATCAGAACAGCTAATAAAGTTGCGTGAATACACATTTCTTATGTACTTTTTCATTAGAAAACGATTGGCATAAATTTTAGAACGCTAGCTTGAGCCATTCTCGAGATATTGCATATTTTTCAAAAAAATTATCAAAAAGTTCTATAAAATTAAAAAAAAAACTTTCCTATTGAGAAACATGTTCACTTTTCATATGTAATACTATGCGATAAATTTGGTGACATTATTCTCGTGGATCTAGCTCGTTCCATTCATGAAAAAATATACTTTGAGTAATACTTTTGTATTTGAACGCCAATTGTCATTTATCTGCTGTAAGAAAAACTTATTTCTCTGTCCATGACGCTTGGCGAGATTTTGGCGACGAATTTGGAGGAATGTCGCCAACTTTGCGATTTTTTTAATTCTTGCAAAATTGACAAAAATCTCGCCAAATGGATAAAAATGACGCTAAATCAATGAAAATGACGACTAATTGAAGAAAAATCAATATCTGAGAAAGAATATAAGTATCTACTATAAGAATAACATTTTTTTAACTGTAAAAGTAGTAAATTCATTGCGTTATATAAGGAAAGTCATGTGTTGCCCACATCAGATTTTTTGTTTAGTGTACACTTCGTTTGTTATTTGGTTTTCATTTCGATTTAAATAATACACTATTGCAAAAGCATTAAAGGAAAAACTGAAATAATAACAATAATATAATGCGTTTAATTTTATTATATTTAATATTATATTACCAATATTTGTAAAAAATATAATCTACAAATTATTTTCGTAATTCTAATTTTGTACTTAATATAAATTTAAAGTCAGAGAAAAATGGGATTCTTACAAAATAGATCGCATTTATTTCTTATAACAAATAATTTTCTTTATTTTAAAAGAAGAGATTTTCTGAAAAAAATTAAAACAGATCATATTTATCAGATTAAAATAAACATTTTCACAAAAACAATAGAAAAGAGGAAAATTGACAAAAGCTGTAATAAAACTTAATTCCATGTTTTTCTTATTAAATAACCACCAAACACATACACAATAAGGTTTTGCATAATTTTTTATTAACAAAGAAGATAGATTTTCAAACATGTTGAAGTTTGTATTATTTTATTATTATATTGGTATAACTATATTTTACAAAATAGCATAGAATAGATACATATTGTTACGACGCATACTCTGGAATTGCTGGTTTGCGCTTAGGATACAAGAATGAGACCAAATTTCTGGATAATTGATACGTTTATTCAAAAGTACAAAGTAAACAGGAACAATATATTGTTAAACAGCACTTAAATGCTCCACTAATTTCACAAAATAACCGATACTGTTCTCAAAGCATTGGTAAAAGTCATTTCACAAAACAACTTCTACTATTCCCGAAACATTCATGTTCTATGTAACTCATGTCTCTTCAACAGCTCTACGGCTTTGTCGTTCAGGACAGAGCACCAGGACGCAAAGCCATTAATCTCCAATCTCAATTTCTGGTACGTATCGTCATTCTGTGACATTAATTCATTGACCCATGATATGGAAGTTCAAGGTTATTATTTACTGGCATTTATTTTGACTTGACCCCTAGTGTGTCATTTTGTTGCACATTTGGATTTGTGGTGTTGGTACAGATCTGGGAAATTAATTTGCTTTTGGCAGTTTAGGGAAATGGATTAGATATTTTTAGGTTTAGATTTTGTTAGGTTTGGGGTGTCAGAAAAGGGGTATACCTAGTTTTCAGTAATAGTCATGTTTAGAACTGGGCGGGGTCTCTTACGAAATTTAGCCTTTCGATGATCATAATCATGGAGAATGAACAATAATTCGTTCGGGACGGATGGCAAGTTATTGTAAAAGTTTGTCGCCTGCTTTATAATTTCAGTTCTCAAGGTCTTAATTTCAGTTTTTCCTTATCACCGAGTTCCTCAGATATCTGGAGGCTTTCCTAATACTCCTCAGGGTTTTGTTTTGCCTTTTTTCTAGGCAGTTTATGGTAGTTTTACAGACATATCCCCATACCGGGTCTGCATACAATATTCCGGGGCGGATAACCTATTTATAGATAAGTAGCGCGTTTTGGTAACTGAGGTCTCCGTTTCTTATGAGTGGGTATAAGGCCCCTATTGCCATATGGACTTTTTTATTATGTTAGTTATGTGCAATTTCCAAGTTAGGTGCGAATCTAACGTTACTCCTAGGTATTTGGCCTATTTCAAGGATTTTTTACTCCTAGGTATTTTGGTCTTCAACTGCTCTCCGAGTGATGATTATTTTTATAGACTTTCTGTCATCAGGCAATGCTCACTAACAGCAACCTCACTCAACTTCTTAAACAGTTTTGACATCCTATCAGTCAGGTTTCAAAATAAATATTGCAGAAATGAATTATCAGTCAAAGTCCTCAGCAAGCAGATATTAAATATAATCAGCTTCGGTGGGTAGAACAGCTATATATTATTATTTTTCATAAATACAAAGTTTAAATACTATTTTCTATGTATGCTAAACTTTCAAAAATGCAAGAAAATTTTTATGTGATCATTCTTATCGAAGAACTTGCCCAGCCTTGATATTTAGTAATATCCTTGTCTGGTGGTAGGTTTGGATCTGGATCGTACCCTAAGTTGAAGCTATGTATTTTTCTTACGTAAAACACAGTGATAATAAACGTACGTAATACATGGTGATCATAACCGTACTTAACTAAATCAAATCGCCAAATTCATGCACAACTGATGTAAACTAAAAACCTATAATAATAAAATATGTCTGTTTGTCTGTTCGTCTGTAGAGGAAAATCAGATCAATGGGCGGTCATTACTTTTGGTACAGAACTTTGGTGATCATAACCGTACTTAACTAAATCAAATCGTCAAATTCATGCACAACTGATGCAAACAAAAAACCTATAATAATAAAATATGTCTGTTTGTCTGTTCGTCTGTAGAGGAAAAATCAGATCAATGGGCGGTCATTACTTTTTGTATAGAACTTTGGTGATCATAACCGTACTTAACTAAATCAAATCGTCAAATTCATGCACAACTGATGTAAACAAAAAACCTATAATAATAAAATATGTCTGTTTCTCTGTTCGTCTGTAGAGGAAAATCAGATCAATGGGCGGTCATTACTTTTGGTACAGAACTACCTTATGTTTCGAGAGGAGTCACCACATCAAGATTTTTTTAATTCATATTAAATTCTTGGTTATTAAATGTTTAATTACCATGTTGAACGATTTTTGTACAAATCGGTTTCTTAGCGATCTAATATAATATTGCGGAGTTCCCATCTTAACACCAACAGAAATATCGAAGTCAAAAATCTTTGAATTTAAAATACTTCTGTAATCATCACGACTTTGGTTTCGAGCTGTAAGTTTCAATCGGTTTCCTATACGAGGTGTTACTAGTACATTCAATCTCCTGTCATATGTGCTGTACCTGCAATAGTAGCTTCGGCTCTTAAAGCTACGCATGCATTGCTCTGATATGAAATATTAAGTGGCTTTTATGCTTTAGTTGAAGTTACTTCTTAATAAACTATTAAGGAAGTAGCTGTTTGAGTTTGTTTGGGAACCATTCCATGAGATATATCGTACTATGCTAATGCGCAATCGTTAGACAAGCTAGTAATCGGTTGGTATAACCAATACAATATCAATCCAGGGGGAAGATGGCCATAACTTTTTTATAGGAGCTTAAGCAATGGTTCGAAGCGCTTCCACCTATTACAAATTAAACTAATAGAAAATCCTCATAATTATGTTCAATCATTAAACATTTTCATCATTTATGTAATATCTTAAGACTCGAATGTCAATACCAGGAGCATGTATCGTTAATGGCCACGCCAACATTTATTTACTCCCCTTCTAGCATTTGGAGATTTGGGGAGGAGACACTGAAATAATGTTTTTTAAAAGAATGAAATGCGGGGCACTTTACTTTAAGCAGTTGATTTCATTCCAAATCATTATTTTCGCTGGTACTTAAATGATCAAGGAAAAACACGGAATTTGAAATAACTTCTCTGTGTATATTTCATATTGAAACTAATTCTACTATTTGAGGTTTAAATTTCCTTTTATGTATTCATATATTGACAGGTCATAAGTAAATTTTTTGAATGCATCATTTCAACAGTCAAGCACAAAGTAGAAAAATTTATTCTATCTTCCCACAAGTATAAGATTGCTGAAAATTAAAATTAAAAATTTTCTGAGTACTGCTTACATACACCAATAATATTTTTAAATAATATGTTATATAAAATATGTTTTCTTTTGTTTTATCGTTGATAACGAATTCGACTTAGCTATCCAGTAAGCTGCGTAGTATAAGGCAGCCGTCAATTGAAATCAGAGAACAAATTAACTATGGACTGTCCATACTCTAGAAAATGTTGGTCAGCGTCTTACACAATCAATTGCGATATGGTAGGATAAATGTAATTGCAGTTTAAACATTTTGAAAACTTTAGCTATTTATATAAATAGCAAAATGAAAGGAAACAAATATTAATATATAGGGGAAATCATATGTTGCTCACATTAGGTGAACTATTTCGTAAAACTTACACTAACAAAATTGTACTTGTCGAAATCAGTAGAAACCAGAGTTTCGAAAGTCAGTATTTTTGTCGAGTCAAATTATATATATAAAATGATTTTATTGCTAGTGACTGGTTATCTTTATTTTGATATAGAGTAGAGCCCGCACATAGCGAAGACTCAAAGGACAGAAAAAATCTGAGCAAGTGATATTTGCAATAAACTATAAAAGTGTAGATTTGTGATTCACAATAAAAATGATTTAATTATATACTTACTGTAATATTGTGATAAAAATTCCATTTCGTAATTTTTAATTGTATTGCTTTTTTGTATACATCCAACTTTATTTTATAATAATATCCAACTTTATTTTGAACATTTGAATTTACAACACATTTGAATAGCACTTTGGTATTGCATCGAAATGGTCACTGCAATCAGAGTTGTGGGTTTAACTAATGCCGCACATTTTGAAGGCTCACCACAAACATGTCTGTGTTATCCTCCTTTTTGGTTAATCACAACATAAAAAAACATGTTTTAAACACGTGCAAATGATGCAACTGGACTCTGTATCATCACTCTTCATCCAGTATACACAATTTACAAGCGTGCGTTAAAGGTTTGTGAGGTCTTAATAACCTTTCGATTGTTATTTCCCTCAGTTTCGACTATCATTTATGTTTTCTTTAAACTAAGCAATCTGACCTCTTCGGTTAGATAGACCAATCACTAAGCTAAATAACTTCTCTGGTTTCCTAATAAAAAAACAGGATGATGTGTCTTGGTACGCGAGAAAGAAAATGGAATTCATGGGATTCTAGTAAGATATCGGTGTGATAAATTTGAGAAATGGAGAGAATTCAGGAGGATATATTTGAAGGATTATGGAAGTTAGATGGCCTCTTAAGTAAAAAAAAACCACTGTGATACGACTATAACAAAAATAGTCTAGTGCCTTGAGTTGGCCGCAATTCAGGGTGAGGTAAAATTAAATGCCGTTGTTTAAGAATAAAAGTCACTCATCTACTTGTTGAGATTTATCACCAGGTTTTTAAGTGCATTATATTATATAAGTGTGTATCCTTATGAGAATGTGCATTACCAGTATGGTTTAAGTCACCAGTTTATTGAAACAACTAGTTGCTGTATTTATGTCTAGTACACATTAAATAGTTTGATTTACTCAATGCATTAGTGTGTTATTGCCTTCGACCAAAATGTCTTGGATATCTAATTACTTTAGGTTAGATTTTGGTCACTTTTGATAGATCTAAGTTAAATCATCTAGAATGGCATCTAACAAGTATAAGGAGACAAGCGAGGTAGATCTTTACAAGTTTCCTAAGCGGCAGCGAATCTCATTACTATTGATTTTTTCGTGATGTCATTGGCCGATACTGTACATCACTTTTAGGAATTTCAATTGCAATTAGACAAAGATAATTATTATAAAAACGGGAATGAAATGAAATGGCATAAGAATGGATCAGTATTAATTTTTCTAATGAATACAATACGCTGAACATTTGTCAATATCAAATATTTATCTTATAAATTGCAGAAAGCAGTTAGGTAATTCACTGATCACCTTTATATCCAATGCATTGCGAATTCTCTTGTCATATTCTTATATACCATAATTTAAAACACGATAACACTAATGTAAAAGGACTACATATTTTAACATTAAATTTGGTTGAGCTTATTCACTAACAATAGCACAATGAGATGCGACTCATAATAATATTCTTATCACATTCGCATTACATTATATGTGCTATTACTTTCCTTATATACATAATGTATAAGGAAAGTATTGTGACGGGGTCGAAAATTCGAATTCGAGTTTTCGACGGGAGAGCACGTTTCAAGCATCCCTGATCACGATTCAAACATTTTTGAAGTGATGTCTGTGTGTGTGTGTGTGTGAAAGTATGTGTGTGTGTGTGTGTGTGTCAGTGAGTCTGTGGAGACGATAACTGACGAACGAATGAACCGATTCGAACCAAATTTGGTATAAAAATCACAATCCGTAAACACTAGAAGCCTATTGTTTTTATATGTAATCGAAAGCTCAGAACCCCCCAAAATTTTCGAATAAAATTTTGAAAAAATCGTTAAAAATCAAAACCACTAATAAAGTTACGCAAATAGACCTCTCTTATGGTAATTTTTCATTAAAAAACGATTGACATAAATTTTTGAACGCTAACATGAACCGTTCTCGAGATATTGCACATTTTTCAAAAAAATTATTAAAAAGTAATTTAAAATGAAAAAAAAATATTTCCTATACAGAAACATGTTCACTTTTCATATGTAATACCATGCGATAAATTGGGTGACATCATTCTCGTGGATCTAGCTCGTTCCATTCATGGAAAAAGATACTTTGAGTAATATTTTTGCATTTGAACGCCAATAGTTATTTATCTCCTGTAAGAACAACTTATTTCTTAGTGCATAACGCTTGACAAGATTTTGGCGACGAATTTGGAGGAATCACGCCAACTTGGCGACTTTTTTGAAATGTTGTCAAATTAAAGAAAATCTCGCCAAATGGATAAAAATGACGCTAAATCAATGAAAATGACGACTCATTGCCGAAAATTCAATATCTTGGAAAGAATATTTGTATCTACTATAAGAAAAACCTATTTTCTTACTGTAAAAGTAGTAAATTCTTTTCATTATATAAGGAAAATCATGTGTTGCCCACATCAGATTTTTTTTAATTGTGTTAGGGATAAAAAAATTCCAATGTCATTTCTTTTGCGCAAATGAATTTGAAGCATGTATGTATTCATTTCCCTGAATGCCGTATAGATAGTCTGATGACGTATGGTATGGAGTTCGCTTAAGTAATGTCTGATATGGATTCAGCATCAAATTTCATAGGAAGAAGAGGGGGGGAGGCTATTACTAAGTTATAAATTACGTTTAAATATAGACTCAGCATTAAATTTTGGAGCAGATAGGAAAGTTAAGAAAGGGATTCATTCCATTTCCGACTTAATTCTTCCGATTCAAATATATTTGTTGAAGCATCTGGTTTTCGATTGGCTATACATAAAATTTATATAAATAATGCATAAGACATTTTTAAAGACATTTATGAAATTGGAATCTAATTTCAGGAGAAATTGAGATTGAAGATTTACAATTTCGTTTCTTTTCCGAACTCTAGAAATTCCGATCTGTAAAATTTTCATATGAGTTAAATAATCTGTTTTTCAAAATTTATTCGAAATTAATTTATTCGAAGCTTAAATAATGACTCATATGTATTCGTCGTCAAATTCTATAGAGGGTTGAGGATTTCACTAAAGATTTCAACTTCCAGGTGTTTTCCAATTATGATTGAAAAAAAATTCCTTTAAACATTTTTCTTCCAGAATCATCCATAGATAGAGTTTAGATGAGGACTGATACGGATTCATTATTAAACTATGCAGTATGGGTCATCCTAAGTGTTTCTATTTCCGGTTTTAGAAATGTCACCTGCGATAAAAAAACATTATATTCTCATTGCAACATCAATTTTCCAAGATTAGCTATAGTAAATTCTTTTTATCAGAGATTCGTAACCTTACACCGCACGTAATCTTGCACATATTTAAAAAAGTTTTAGCGAAAACATCATAAAGAATATATTATACATACATACATACATATATACATACATATAAATATTTCTTATACATGTATGCATACATGTTTGTATACATAGATTCATATATCCATATTTATGAATCTTATGTTTTAAATGTGCTTATTAACGAAATGAAATAAAAGAATTCTATACGCAATATTCACTAGCATCAAATTAAATACAGATTATAAACTCAACTAACTGAAATCAATGTTTATCCTACTCATATTACTGGAAACGGCAACACTGTATTGAATGTACTATTGTTAAAGTTCAGCAGCAATGAGTTGTAATTAACTATGGTAACATGACAATATACCACGAAATATTCTCATTGCAGTGGTTTGTCTGAGGGGCATTCCATATAAAATCACCCAAAAGAAGAATATTTGGTTGCATAACTATTTCAGAAAATTTTTATATTTTGCACAAATGTTCCTATATATTTCAGCAGATGAAAACGATTTTTAAAAATTTTTCATCTAGTGCGTTTATTAAATATCTTGCAACTCAAAAGAGTTAGATACTTGGAATAAAAACTATTTTATTGACCTTTAAGTGTTCTACATTTCATGCTATTGTAAAGTTTACGTAGCTGCAATCTGGGTGGCTGAAATTTAGCGTTGAAATTCAGCGTCAGTTTAGCTAAAAATTCAATTTTAGGCTTTTTAAAAATAATGAAGGAAATAATTTTAAATCTTCAAATTTTCACCATATCTTACTTTACTCTCATTGTCTTAGCTGAAGAAATTGCAAGACTCAAAACTTTCTCATTTTTATTTTAATAAGTTCCAAACATGGCAACTTTTTCAAATTTACAAATATTTAAACCTTAATATTTCTGGTGAAAGAACCGGAAAAAATTTGAAAGTTGCGGATGTTCAAGTACTTCATAATAGCTTTTTGTAGAAAAAATTTGAAGTTTATGACTTTACTGGTTTTATAGACATGGAGTGATGAGCAAGTCCCAAAATCTTGCTTATTTATTTATCAAATATGCATAACTTTGTTACAAATTTTCTATTTATTCTTATTATTAATCCTCCAAATCATGAAAATTATGAATTATAAATAATTGAAAATCATAAATTATTGTTATTAATGTAAATTTAGTTACCAGTTTTGGTTTAAAATTCAAAGTTAAAAGAATATTAACCAATCCTAATCAATGATAATTAAATTGGCTAAAAGTAGTCAAACCTGCAAACCCTGGTTAGTATTTGAAAGAAGAAAAATATAATATATATATGTAAAAAGAGCCATTTTCAGATTGTTACTATACTACTTGTTGCAGAATATTGACAATTCTGAACTTAAAAGCATGAATTAGCTCATAACATTTCTCCCAGTTCTACACAGTTTCAAGTGGTGAGTAGATGTATTCGATGTCTTATGCTGTTTAATTATATAAAAAATTGATAAATTTCATAAAAGTAGAATGTTCTATTGGTAAATTTATTAAAGAAAATTGCCATAAGCATGCTTGTAATAAAGTCAGCAAAGATTTTACTAATTTTCGGAATTTCAGTGAAGTTGATAAAACACTACTGAAGTTCAGATTAGGTATAGATCACTTAAAAACAGTTTGTAAATATCAGGGGGAAAAGTTCATTAATAAGTTAATCCTCTTTTTGGACAAATGTGTTGTGATCCTTTTAGCTATCGCACTGGATCAAAGAAAAAGGGCTACAAAGGTTATCGTGAAATGCTTGAATATTTAAAGAAAAACAGACAGTATCAGATTCACCTTGTTCCAGGAGAAAAATTATATGAGATTGTAGTTTAGCCATAGAAAAATTTTGTACACATGATGATAATAGTAGGATATGTCCTGGTAAGAAAGATTATGTCTCAGTCAAAGTTAATCGTGTCAAAGAACACAGGAAAAACGTTTCATTTCATGTGATTTAAGAGAAATGTATGCTCATATTAAAAGCATTTACCCATCTTTAAAAGAAGGATTATCTAAATTTTGTGCACTCAGAACAAAATGATGTGTTTTAGCTGGTTCCTCAGGTACTCACACAGTTTGTGTCTGTGTGCACCACCAGCATGTGAAACTAATGTTGAAGGGGGCAAATTTCAATGTTAATTATAAATATCTATTAGAACTATTGACTTGTAGTTTAGATAAATATGAGTGCATGATGGATAAGTGTTCTAAATGTACTAAAGCACGAATTGTATTTGAGTTACTCACAGAAGAAATGGATGAGATGTTATAAGAAATCTGCTATGAGCAGTGGGTAAGTACAGATCGTACGAACCTATTAACTATCACACAAACTTCAATTGAGTTTCTCGTAATCTCTCCGAGAAATTTTGGCATTAATGAAACACCATTTTGTCTCCAAAACTCAATCACAGTTTTTAAGAGTCACAAAAGAAAACCTTGCATAAACTGAGTGCATAGTTCTTGCAGATTTTGCAGAAAACTACAGTTTCATAATTCAAGATCAAATTCAAAGTTTTAATTGGATATGCACACAGTTCACCCTCTATCTTTTTGTATATTACTTCAAGTCAGATGATGTTTTAAAGAGTCATAGGATGTGTATCATAAGCGACCACCCAGAACACAACACAGTGGCATTTCTTACCTGTCAAAAATATCTTCCTCAGAAGCAGCCACCTCAAAAAGCTCTCCCATCAGTCAAAAATTTTTTGTTTCATTAATGACGGAGCTGCCAGTCAATATTAAAACATAAATAATTTCACCAACATTTGTCATCATAAATTTGATTTCGATCTAGATGCTGAGTAGAAGACCCAGACCGTCCGACTCGTCCAGAGGACTAAGAGCAACTATTTGGACGGCCGGGAGATCTAGATGCTGAGTGTAATTTTTTGTTACTGCTCCTGAGAAGAACGCCTGAAATGGAGTAGGGGATACAACAAAATAGGAAGCGACAAAGGCAAACTTGCAATGAGCTTATGAAAATCAGATCTTTACCACAAAAGAGTTATATATTATGCTGTGGAAAAAATCAAAGGAATATCCTACATTTTTCTTTCAATGCGAGAAGTCAAATTAAATGAGAAAGTGTTGAAACCTAGACTTGAAAAATGTAAATCTGTATCTCAATCGTGAGAAAAGCACAGATTTTTATCTCTCAGCAAATCCACTAGAAGATGTTACCAGACATCTATATGTTTGGAATATGGAGATATCCCAGTAGTAACTTGTATTTATAATAAACAGTAGGGGCGTACTGAATGGTTAAAAATCTGTTTTGGAAATTGAAACTTATATCTACAATCCTCAAGCCACCAGGTCCAATTTTTTTTCAAGAGTCATCCAATGCATAATGGGTTCCTTCATCAAAAGTACTGGGAAAATACGCGACTCTGAAACTATAAACACCTACATAGCAAAGCTACCAGGTTACGGACAAACTCTGTAATGAAATATCACTATTGTACAATGAGTATTTTTAATAAAAGGCAACAAACTTTATGGATAAATGAAAATTAAGATTTGTTACTTTTAAGGCACAGTCATTACTCCATATCAATAAAACCAGGAAAGTCTCAAACTCCAAATTGTTACTACATTTAGTTATTATATTGTACTTGATTACCTGCAACTTTCAGATTTTTCCCGGTTTCTCCACCAGATATATTAAGGCTTAAATATTTGTAAATTTGAAAAAGTCTCCATGTTCGGGACATAATAAAATAAGAAGGAGAAAGTTCTCGGTCTTGAAATTTCTCCGTCTAAGACGTCGAGAGTAGAGTATGATATGGTGAAAACTTGAAGATATAAAATTGTTCACTTCAGTATTTTTAAAAAGCCCCCAAAACTGCACGTTTTGTTAAACTGATGCTGAAGTTCACCTCTAAATTTCAGCCACCCAGGTTGCAGTTACACAAACTTTACAATAACATGGCATGTAGACCATTTTAAGGCCAGTAAGGATATTTTTATTCCAAGTATCTAACTCTTTTGAGTTCCAAGATATTTAACTTTGCTTGAACATCAAAATTCATCAAATTTGTTGAAGAAATGGCTGCACCAAATGAACAAGATAAAGATAAAATTTTAAAACTCGTTTTTCATCTTCTGAAATTTGTAGGAACATTTGTGCAAAATATAAAAATTTTCAAAAATGGTCATGCAACCACTACTAGGTGAGTCTATATGGAATAAAAACTGATTTATATAGTTAACGCAGATATAGTTAACGTTCTCTAGAAAGTTCAGCCAAATTTTGTTCTCTGGGGAGCAGCTATATGTACCGCAAAATATCCTCATTAGAGTGATTTATCTGGTTTATACAGATAACGAAGTCATTGTTCTCTACCAAACTCATTCAGTTCGACCAACTGTTATTCTGTGCAGAGGAGCTATATATACCGCGAAATATCCTCATTTGAGTGGTTTGTTTGATTTGCACATTTAACGTTGACATTGTTCTATAGCAAAGTCATCCAGTTCAGTCCACTATTGTTCTCTTTCAGAGGAGCTACAATAAAGTAGCACACAGGAACATCGGTTCTGTCGCATCATTGAGAATACGATCTCAGTTTTTCAGATGGTCCATTAAAATTTCCGGGCAACAAGAGAAACATGCTATCATGATTTAATAACAGACTTTCTCGCTGCCCGAAACTGAAGCAAAAAATATAATATTGTTATATGCTGAATGGGTGGGTCATTAAATGGGTGGGTCACCTGTGCAGGATGGCCGAAAGCCGTACAACAAAAAAGATCTTCTCTGCCAGACCATTCGGCACCCGTAAAAGAGGAAGACCTAAACTCAGATGGCTCGACTGTGTGGAAAAGGACTTTAAAATTTTAAAAGTTTTGAACTGGAGGTCTTTGGCCAGGGATAGGGGAGCCTGGAGTTCTATACTGCGGAAGGCAAGGGCCCATCCTGGGCTGTCAGGCCACTGAAGAAGAAGAAGAAGAATATGCTGAATAACAGAGGTGTTTATTTCATGAAAGTAGTAAAAACTGAAAATATTAAATATGAAAAAATTAATGCACAAGTCAGTCTAGTAGCTTGTACAATTATACAAGTTACACTAAAGAAGGAGAAAATTCGATTTGGCGTGTGACTTTTCACATTCATTTATTTACAAACATTAAAACATTATTTGACTTTCGATCTCAGATATCTCGGTGCATAGCTCGAAATTTAAAATTCAAGCTTTATCATGACCAAAAACATGAGTTCTACTATGTCTGCAAAACTTTCAAACACGGACAGTCTGTGTTAAGGCCTTTGTAGAAATTTTATTTATGTCTATTTTACATTTGAAAAAGACATTTTTCGTTATTCTCGCATTCATTTAAAAATTGTTATTTTAATGAAATTGGTATAGGTTAAGTTTTGCTTTTCGGCATATTTTTACCGTATACATATAATTCTGGAAATGCATTTATAAATTTCAATAAAAATGATGAAAATATTTAATTAGCTGTGCATACACATTCTTATAGTAAAAATATAAAAACAAAGTTTTTTTATAATTATATGCATGTAATACGCAGCAGGAGAGCAATTCCTTTTTTGAGTTTCTTCCTGTAGTATTATTGATTAATTCGTAAACAGTTTATTATATATTTCGTCTAATAATTGTAAAGATAGCCTTGAACATTACTTTTTGGTGCCGCCATTATTGCATCACTACGCTATTTGTCGACTATCCAATGCAATTAATGCGCATATCTGAAGATGCTGATTGATGTTCATCTGATTTTATGTTCTGCAACCGCCACGAATTTGGTTTTGAGCTTACAATACGAGCTGGTTATGAGTACAATCTTCTGTCAGCTATGCTATGCTTGCAATAGTAGTTACTTATTATTAAACTATGACATTAGTAGCTGTTTGCATTTGGTTGAGATAATTTCCATGAGATATGTCGTACTATACGAATACTCAATAGTATGGCAAGCTATGAGCTGTTTGGATAACCAATACAATACCAATCTAAGGAGAAGTTGGCCATAACTTTTGCATTGCAGTCTAGGCAACAGTTTAGGAGTTCTATCTCTAATTAGAAATAAAATGATTTGAAAATCCTGATAATTATATTCAATTATAGAAAATTGGCATTATTTTGGTAATATCTTGAGACTCAATTGTGAATACCCTGGACATGTATCAATTGTGAATATGGCCACGCCCACATTTGCCCATTCCCCTTTTATATTAGAGATTCCGTGGAGACACTGAAAGTAGTGTTTATTTCAAGAAGTAAGATAGACAAGGTAAATCATTAAACAGATTATTTTATTCCAAATCACTATTTTCGCCTGTGCTAAAATGACCAAAGAATAACACGGAAATTGAAATAATTTTTTGATGTGTATTTCATATTGCTACCGATTCTAATATTTGAATTCAAATTTTCCTTTTATTTTATTCATATATTGACAGATATTAGGTAATTTTTTTGACTCCAGCCATTTCGACAGCCTATAATTAAGATTAAAATTGAAAAAGATTATTCTGTCTATCTATCCACAAAGTATGCGATTGCTAAAAATTAAAATTAAATATGTTTGAGTGTTGTTTACATACTTCAATAATATTTTTAAATTACATTATATATAAAATATGATTTCGCTTGATCATTGCAACGGAAAATTTTAAAATAAAAAATTTTGGAAACTGCGTCCAATAGAGCCGCAGAAAATGGAAATCAGAAGAACAAAAAAACGCGGACTAACCATACTATCTGGAACACATTGAATGGTCTGCCCACGCTGTCAATTCCGATATTCTAGGATAACAGTTTTGTTACAGTTTCTCGATTATGAAATTTTTAGCGATTTTAAGAGCAGATTACTAAACAAAATTAAATAACCGAAAAACTGGAAATTTGATACACGTTTTCGAAAAGTTCCATTTTATTTGAAAAAGGAAAACTAGAGATTAATATAAATAGCAAAAGAAAAGGAGACCAATAATATATAGGGAAAATCATATGTTGCTCACATTAGATAAACCATTTCGAAAAACGGTCAGTAAACTTCAAAATCTTACGCATCGAAATTAGTATAACCCAGAGTTTTAAAAGTTAATATTTTTGCCAAGTAAAATTAAATACATAAAATGATTATTTACTGAAAGTGATTGATTATCTTTATTTTGATATACAAGAGCTCGCATATAAAGAAACCTCAAAGGACAGAAAACTATTGTTATAACCGATTTTCGCAACCGATGAAAGTATGGGTATGAGATTAACAATAAAAATGACTTCGTTATCTGCATACTGTAATGTTGTAATTAAAATACGTTATAGTAATTTTGAATGGTATTTCTTTTTTATATGCGTTGAAAATATCTAACTTTATTTTGATCAGTTGAATTTAACACATTTGCATAGCACTTCGCCATTGTATCGAATTTGTCACTGCAATTACTGTTGTGGACTCCGAAATTATCACGCAAATTTTGAAGGCTCACCACAATTTTTTTTTATGTTATCCTCTTTTTTTTGTTGACCGCATTCTGTATGTTCGTTAGTCACATGCAGTATTTTCTTCAGTTACATTCAGTATTTTCGTATCCACCTTCATCAGACACATTATCATAACTGTGGCGATAAAGGCATTATCGAACATTTTTGCTTCTGTTTCAACAAAACAATCATTGCTTGCACCATAATCGCTAAAATTAAGATTTCCCGGCAAGATCCTTTTCCCCATAATCTATTTCACATTTAACTATCTTCTCAGACAGACCGTAATTACAGGATTGGAGGATTCTCCTAAAAACACGCAGAGTATAGATTTTTTTTTCCTGTTTGCGGATAATTAAGAAAGGCATCAATTCAAAATTTCGAATCTTCATGTCATCAACAAATGCGTTTCCGCGATTTAGTATCCACCGAATAATATGTGTTCTATTATAGTCTTTAAGGCATTTTATGTCCGTATCTAAAGATTAGAACTTTGGGATTATATTTTGCAGCATTTCTGAAAAAAAGTAGAAATTTCTGAAAACAAAAAGATGTATCCAGGAAGCTACAGGTAGACTACGTTGTTGAGAAACATGCAAATTCACAGGGTTTCGTTCCAGAGGTTCCTATAAGAAAGTATTTAGGCTATTTCAACGTGTCTATGGACGATTATAGTTTCCAAACTTATTTTTGCAAATGCGGTCCTGCTTTGCTCCAAGAATTCCATAAGAAACTTTTCTATTTCTCGCACACTAAACACTTCGAAATATTTGATTTGCAGGAATATAAATGTTCGCTAACACTAATATATTTATATTATATGTATGCATTCCATATTCAAGGTAAGAGGAAATTTTCGTAGTAACCGGTAATTCGTTATATCCGAGCTCGCTATATATGGGATCCATTGAATTACTTTATAAACCAATGACTATCCTTACATATTACATTTACACTAACTGTTATAATTGAGCAAAAATGTTGTTTGAATTGTTTTAATTGTTTCAGAGATAAAATTGTTCACACATTCATCTACACCCGTGCTTCGCATCAAAAACATTCGATTCGTGTTCAGGAATGTATAAATGCATTTAATTGTCAAATTCTTAAATTCTAACTTTTGACCACAGCACAGCAAACTTTCTACACATGTATTATGTATGTATGTATAGATGGTTAATCTTGTTAATGTTCTATTTAAAACTATTTTCCTATGATGCTCCCAATAATGTATTTTTTATAAATCAATGGGGATTATCAACATAATTTATATCACAACGACGCAGGAAAGAAACATACTTCCATATGCTCTCTTTTTGTATCTAAAAAGACGCCAATTGTTGTATAATTTTTTAAATACCTCACACATCACCTGTACGTTAATCGTATCTTCCCTAAAAAGAGAAAATAATAAAATATAATTATCCATAGTTTTAAAATATTGGTCCAGCATTTTGTCACAGCTATATGAATTAATACAATAACAATTTGAAAGAAAAGTCAATATTCATTTTAGTTCTGCACCGATGTCTACTTGATATTACACTACTTGACATATTACACTTCTTGATATTACACACATTATTTAATTCCACTACGCAAATAATGATGGGAGACTAAAGTGAAACTCACCAAATCAGATTTCCTTCTTATTAAAAATATTTGAATTCATGTAAAATTATTAAAATTACTCCTTGAATGGTTAGGTACTGGAAGCGCGAAAATCTTTCTGTACTTGAAAGATCGCTATCAGTCGTGAACTAAATCAACATAAAGGCAGAAGAGAAGTTCAAAAATACCCTACATAAGCAACTATGCATTTCCCGTCATACCGCTTGCGAAGAAATCAATGTACTCAATAGAAAATATCTAAGGCAATAGATTACTTTTTCTATAGTGAAGAGCAAAAATTATAAAATATTAAAAGAGTTGGATATATTTTATCTATACACTGTAAAACATTTGCAAACTTGTTGCTGAAAGTTTCAGGGGAATCAGCTGTCCGTAATGGGGAGTAAGGTTCCTCATGTTAATAATAATATATGTATCAAAATACAAAAATAAAGCTTCGACAGACAGTAATTAACTGATTATTTCAGAAATGAAGCAGGAATCTTCATGCTGAAATTTTCATGCTGGAATTTTCATGCTGGAATTTTCATGCTGGAATTCTCAGAATTATTTCACTAGATACTCGATTATAGGCGGAATACTAAAGATCTTCCCATTGGATTGAAACATTTTAAATGTATTCCTTCACTTTAATATGAAATTACCTAAGCCTAAAATATCTAGCGTTCTACAAAATTTTGGCATCTACCGTTAGCCACACTACATAAACTGGATTTTCAATTAACTTAACAAAACTTTAAACATTTAATCAACAAAATCTAAACACAAATATCATCTACATATATTATCAAATAAAAAGAAATTTAAAAAGGGTAATCTAAATATAAAAATAATCAGAGAAAAGAAAGGAATATATATGCATTTAAATCTAAAAAATTACAAATGTCATTATGTTTCTAATTAGGAATTTATTAAATATATTTTTTTTAATTTTGTATTTAGAAAAGTGATATTGGAGATGACACAATTTCTAATTAATCGTTTTGCAATTAATTCTTTAATTTCCTTAGCTAATTGTGAAGATTTATATAACTGAAAATTAAAGTCAATGAAGTAGAAATATAGGGACATACGTAATTAAATAATATAAGCAAAATAATAATTCTTACATTAGCATTTAAATTATAATTGCATCTAGTAAACAATAATATATTTCAAAATTAATTTGCATTTCTAAAATGTGTATTTCTTTGTCCTCAGTACAGATATGAACATTCAAGAACGAATAAACGCATAGTTTTTATATGCAAACTCAAAACTGGGAATTGTATTAAATCTCTACAAATAGATTAAACTAATGAATGTTGTAATTCATGTAATTACATCCGTTGATAAATAATCCCTTCTCACATAACCCAAAAAATGAAATACTAAAAAATATCAACGAGAAAGACTTAAAGGACGAACAAAACGCGAAAGTTCATTATGTGTAACGAATTACAATTAATTTCGTCAAATGAGATTATGTACGTTTTTGAGGTGTTTGAGGTTTCTGTCGCTTTTATCTCAATAGGAAAAGATATTATGCTTGCTGAAAGAGGACAATAAATTTTGCAAATATAGACCAGCGTTACAAAATAGTCATTTTGCAAAGATGAATTTTACGTTAATTCGAGTACCCAAAAACTCTTTCAAAATGCATGCAGCAGAAGTTTAATTTTATTTTCAACTGTACGATATAAAACAGAATTTGATGTGGACAGCACTTAATTTTCCGCTAGATGTTGGAGTTTTATAAATTGACAATCGCTTCCGATTGTCATTTTATTACAAATACACTCTGTTGCAAAAAATATACGCACCCATAAGAAATTAAGGTTCTGCAGCAAAACTCTGCTTATATGTATCTTTTGAGGAAATGTGCAAATGATTAGAATTTGAAAGCAAAAAAAAGGCATTTTTTTAAGAAATGATAGCAACAATAAAATGAAAATTAATAAGGGATATATCCTCCTTCGATAGCTATACAAGCCGATATTCGATAACTACCATATCGCTCCGACGAAGATGACGACATGTACGTCTGTTGGATCAATCAGCTTCTCTTAGGTCTATGACACCTCTCTTTAAATCCGAAAATTCTTCATAGCACCGTCAAGTACGTCTCAAAGGCATTTTGGTACACAGCTTGTAATATCACATCAGAAAATCCAATTTCAATTGCTCCGCTGCAGAACACCCTGTGGTATGAGAACACCCCCATGGTATGAGAACCATACATCGTGCAACAATGATGCACGATGTATGGTTCTCATATGCGTTGCATGCCCTATAACAGCATTGGCGCTGACGGTTTGATCATTTGCATAATTCCTAAAACGACATTTGCATGCCGAGTATCCCGACTGTAGCTCATTTTTTATGGATGCATAGCAAATAGATTTTTGTGCCACAGAGTGTACTGTAAGAAATTATTTTTCAACATTTTGAACCTAAGACTAAATTCACCAGCATTCTAAAAAGCATCTTGACCGTTAATAGCATAACATAACAGTTACTAATACCATTATTCTTAAACATATCTACTCGTAACCGTAGAACATAGATTGGATTTACAATCAACTGAATAAAACTTGACTTTAAACAACAAAAAATAAATGCAAATGTCTAAATATCCAAATCTAATTGTATAAATACAAAAATGCATTTTGCTTTATGAGTTTATTAAACATATAATTCTCATTTTGCATGTAGACAAATGATATATAAGATGACACAATTTTTTAAGATATATATATATATATATATCTTATTATCCATAAATTATTTCATTATTTAATTATCTAAGTTAAAAGATAAATAACAAAAAGTATGGCCCAAAAAACAGCGATGTATATAAGTGATTAACAAAATAATATTAATTATATTGACATAAAGCCAACTGAGTAGCCGTGAATTCTGTGGCATGCGTTTGCAAGTCCTTTTTCTACTTATGGTGTAGTGGGTTAGAATCCCAAAAATGTCCCAAAACTAATACCCTCTTCTTCTTCGATCCAGACCATTCAACCTAGCCGAAGGTGTAATGTATCTGACTGGACAGCTGGGAAGTGCCACACAATTTAGAACGGTATCCAGTTGGGGCGGCATCCGCAGGGCCATATCCTTCTTCCCCCACTACCAGCATGTCAGAAGGACTTACGAACCAACATATTTAAGGCGCCCGTACTCTGCGTGAACGCAGGGGCTGAGCTCGGAATCGAACTAGGGTCATCCCAGTGCATTCATTTGTTGGGGCATGTTAAAACTGTCGGTCTAAAAATCCTTCCGAAAGGTTGCTTGCAGGGGAAGGCAAGTAAAATCCTTATGGATGTCGTTTCCACTAAGTTCTAGTCTAAATTGGGTGACACTGTGTCAACCGTCCTATCAGATGCTATACGTAGCCCATTGGTTAGCGCGCTGGAGTTGCACTCGGTAGGCCCGGGTTCGATTCAAGCCACTGCCAAAACTGCCGCCGTGTGCACGCGGAGTACGATCACGTTAAACATGTGGGTCCGTAAGTCCTTCCGAGAGGTTGGTGGTAAGGGAAGAAGGGTATGGTCCCTGTGGATGCCTCCCCCACTGGGTTCCGGTCTAAATTGGGTGGCACATCCCGGCCGTCCAAACAGTTACCTTACACCTTTCTGGTAGGTCGGACGGTCTGGGTCTCAACAACAGCAACACCTTCTGGTAGGCGGCCACACATTAAACTGCAATAAACCTTCGGGCCTGTCGTGTGGTCTGGGTTTTTAACGCCTTCTGGTAGGTCGGGCAGTCTGGGTCTAAAGAACGAAAGAAAGTGTCAAGTTCCTGTGAATTGTTAAATAAATATTGCCGTTAAATTGAATTGACATTGATTAAGGCATTAACTTATATTGAGAATTGACATTAATTTGCATTTTAAAAACATTTATCATTTTGATCTCAGTACATATAATAAACATTCTAACTCTATAATAAACAAACTTTTTATTAACTCGATAAATTGCACTTTAACACTGTAAATGGATTTAACTTAACGAATGCTGTAACTTGTTTTATAACATCCGGTGATAAACAAACCCTTCTCACGTAATCCATATACTGAAACAACGCAAAACATTATAGAGAAAAAAGAAAAGGATTAAGAAAAAGAGAAAGTCCATTATGTGCAACGACTTACCGTTAATTTCGTCAAATGAGATTATGTACGTATTTGAGGCGTTTGAGGTTTCTGTCCCTTTTATCTTAATAGAAAAAGAGATTATTCGTGTGGAAAGAGGACTATAAATCTTGCAAATATATACTAGTTTAATGAGATAGTAATTTTGTGAAGATAAAATTTTCCGTTAAGCGGAAAGCCCCCCCCCCCCCCCGGGAATTCTTTTAATATGTATAGATGAATAAAGTAGCCGCCATCAGGTTTATTTTTATAAGCCGCTTAGTATTAGCGGAATACGAAAAACCAAAAAACCTCATTTACAGCTATAATAAAATTGCCGGAGATTGTGACCTGCTTTGTGTTATTATAACTGTGTCGATTAGGACTTTGTTGTTTATTGAATTGAAATGGGGTGTAACTTTTATTGTGGCAGTTAATTAAATTAAATGTTCATCATTTGATATTTTAATTTTAAAAGATAATATTTATTGAGTTCGTATAGTAGAGAATATTGCATGAATTCAGTATAACCATCTAAATTTACCTTATAAATGCAAGCCAACTTACCGCAGCTGAAAAATTAACATATTGATCATTAATTACAAAGTTTATCTTTTAAATCATATTTATTTATATACACTGAATTGTTAACATTCATTGTCACAACCAACATCTTTCACAGCTGTCGTCGTTTTCGCACGACAACATCACTCCAACTTATTTCATCATCTCTTGGCATCTCTCTTGGAAGTGTTATTTTTTTTTTTTTTTTTTTTTTTTAAGGAACAACACCTTCCCCTACGTTTATTGGCTTTGCTTTTTATGAGATTTTGGGGTGAAACTGGGTTGGATATCCCTTTTCCATGGAGCTTGTACGAGTCTTGGACGGATACATCGGTTAAGAGCAATACCGCCATCGTGAGCTTTCCAATTAATATCGCTAACTCGTGAATTTATGGGTCATAAACCTCCCCGAGTAAAACCGTCAACCCTGGTGCCATAGGTGTGTGTAGTCTACGTTTACACAAAGCGCGATATAAGTTCAGAACATTCATGTCTTCCAGGGATCAAATTTATCATTTACATGTATAGTCACTATAGGCAAATCTACTTCCTATTAGCCGTATTGCACTAAAAGATCGCTTAGCCGTCCCGTATTGGAGTATGTTTTTAATGCTAATTAAATTTCCTATTAGAATAATTGCGTAAATTTTTGATGGATTCAATGGTTATATATTGTTGTTCAATACGATGAGCTAATATAAAACTGGAAAATAGACAAGCATCTCTCTTGAAGACGTACATCCATATTTTTTATCGTGTATGATAGTGATATTATAGCTGGATCCATTAGCACATAGCCAATCATTCTAGCCTTGTCTCTAACAAGTTCAGCCAACTTTTGTTTTCTGCAGAGCAGCTATATGAACCGCGAAATATCCTCATTAGAGTGATTTGTCTGATTTATACAGTTAACGAAGACATTGTTCTTCAGCAAATTCATCCAGTTCAACCAACTATTGTTCTCTCCAAAGGAGCTATATATAAGGCGAAATATCTTCATTTGAGTGGTTTGTCTGATTTGTTCAGGTAACGCAGACATTGTTCTATAGCAAAGTCATCCAGTTCAGCCCACAATTGTTTTCTTGTAGAGGAGCTACAATAAAGAAGTACACAGAGACATCGGTTCTGTCGCATCATAGAGAATATGAACTCAGTTTTATAGATGGTCCAGGCAGATTTCCGGGCAAGACAAGGAATCTGCTACGATATTAAACTCTTTTAAGGCCCAAAACTGAAGCGAAGCAGATATTCTCACCACTTTTTGAATAACAGAGATGTTTATTTCATGAAAGTAGTAAAAATCTTTAAATACTAAATATCAAAAAATAAATGTACAAGTCAGCCTAGTAGGTTGTACAATTAGACATTTTACTAAAGAAAGATAAAATTCTGTTTGAAGTGAGATTTTTTTACATTCATTTTTTTTACAAACATTCAATATTATCTGGCCTTTGACCTCAGATATATCTGTGCTTGGATCGAAATTTAAAATGCAGGCTTCATCATGACCAAAAACATGAGTTTTACTATGTCTGCAAAATTTTTGCGCACAGAAAGACGGTTTTAAGGACTTCGTCGAAATTTTATTTATGTATATTTTACGTTTGAAATTACATTTTTACTTATTCTCACATTCATTTAAAAATTATGGTTATTTTAATGAAATTTGTATAGCTATAATTTTTTAGTTTAGCATATTTTTACTGTATACTTAAAGTTTATTCTCGCAATGCAGTTATACATTTTAACAAAAAGGATTAAAATGTTTAATTGGCTATGCATAAACACTTTTATAGTAAAAATGTAAAAAATATGTTTCTAATGATTATATGCATGTTGACAGATATACGTTTTAGGAGAGAAATTCTTCTTTTTTTTTAGTTTTCTGTATCTTGCTATAATATTATTGATATATTTGTAAACATTTTCTTATATATCTCCTCTTATAATTGTAAAAAAGGTCTAGAACATTTCTTTATGGTGCCGCCATTATTGCGTCACTACGCAGGTTGCCTGAAGTCAATGCAATTAATGCGCATATCTGTAGCAAAGGATTTAATGTTCTGTAACGCCTCGACTTCGGTTTCGAGTATCCATTACGAACTCGTTATGAGTACAATCTGGTGTCAGTTATGCTGTGCCTGCAATAGTAGCCTCTGTTCAAAAATTGACGCATACATTTCTTTAATGGAAATTATTAAATGGCATTATGCTTCAGTCGAAGTTACTTATTAATAAATTATGAAGTTAGTAGCTGCTTACATTGCCTTGGGAAGATTTTCCAAGAGATATGTCGTACTATGCGAATACTCAATTGTATGGCAAGCAATTAGCCGTTTGGATAATCAATACCATATCAATCTACGGTGGAGTTGGCCATAACGTTTGCATAGGAGCCTAGACAATGTTTCAAGAGTTCCGCTTCTAATTAGAAATAAAATAAAATGAAAATCCTGATAAATATGTTCAATTACAGAAAATTTGCATTATTTAGGTAATATATTTAGATTCAAATGTGAATATCCGGGACATGTATCCAGTGTGAATATGGCCACGTCCACATTTGTCCACTCCCCTTTTATATTAGAGATTCGGTGATGTACTGAAAAGAGTTTTTATTTGCAAGGAGTAAGATAGACGAGGTAAATCGCTAAGCAGACGATATTATTCCAAATCACTATATTCGCCGGTGCTGAAATGACCAAAGAATAACACGGAAATTGAAATAAATTTTAGTGTGGAATTTATCTTGACACTAATTCTACTATTTCCATCCAAATTTCCTCTTATTTTATTCATACATTGGCAGATTTTAGGTAATTTTGTTTACCTCAACCATTTCGACAGCCCTTAAATAAGGACAAAATGGAAAAAATTATTCTATCTACCCACAAAGTATGCGACTGTTAAAAATTAAAATTAAAATATTTTTAGTACTGTTTACATACCTCAATAATATGTTTACATTACATTCTATATAAAATATAATTTCGTTTGATCATGGGTTATCTCCACTTCTAAATGCAAATCTAGAAAACTGCGTCCAATTAAGCCGCAGAAAATGGAAATCAGAAGAACAAAAAGCAACGGACTATCCGGAACACATTTGCTAGCTTCCTACGCAATCAATTTCGATATTCTATATTTGTCTGATTTTCATTATATATTCTGATATTTATCACAGTTTCCCGATAATGAAAATTTTAGCAACGTCAAGTCAATAAAAAACAAATTACCAAATAAAAATTAAATAATCAAAAACTGGAAATTTGATACAATTTCTCGAAAAGTTACATTTTACATGAAAAAAGGAAAATAGGCATTGATATAAATAACAAAAGAGAAGGAGACTAAGTAATATATAGGGAAAATCATATGTTGATCACATTAGATAAACCATTTCCAAAAACGGTCACTAAACTTCAAAATCTTACGCATCGAAATTAGTATAACCCAGAGTTTTAAAAGTTAATCTTTGTGCCGAGCAAAATAAAATGCATAAAATGATTATTTACTGGAGGTGATTGATTATCTTTATTTTGATATACAGTGGAGCTAGCAGATAGGGAAATCTCAAAGGACAGAAAAAACTTTATTTTGAAAATTTGAATTTAAAACACATTTGCATAGCACTTTGCTATTGTATCAAAATTATCACTGCAATTAGCGTTCTGGGCTTCGAAATGATCACACAAATTTTGAAGGCTCACCACAATTTTTTTTTATGTTGTCCTCCTTTTTTTTAGTTAATCACATTCACATATTTTCGTATCCACATTCATCAGAGGCATTATTAGCAACTGTAGAGCAAATAACATTATCGATATTTTTTGGTACTGTTTCAACAACACAATTATTGCTTACACCATAATCGCTAAAAGTAAGATATCCTGGAAGCTCCTTCCCCCCCCCCCCCCATAATCTATTTCACATTTAACTCAGACAAACCGACATCTCAGACAAACCGAAATTACAGGATTGGTGGATTCTCCTAAAAGCACGCACAGTATGTTACCAGCAGATTTTAGCCTGTTTGCGGATGATTAAAAAAAGGCATCAATTCAAAAACTCGAAAGGAATCTTCATGTCATCAACAAAGATATAAGTTTTTCCACGATTTAGCAGTATTCGCCGAATAATACGAGTTCTACAATAGTCTTTAAAGCATTTTATAATGCTCATATCTAAAGATTAGAACTTTGGGATTATATTTTCCAGCATTTCTGAAACAAAGTGTAAATTTCTGAAAAAATTATGGGCCCCGGAAGCTACAGGTAGACTACGTAGATGAGAAAACAAGTAAATTCACAGGATTACGATCCACTGATTCCTATAAAAAAGTATTCAGGCTATTTCATCATGTCCGGGGACGATTATAGTTTCCAACCCTATTTTTGCAAATGTGGTCCGGCTTTTCTCCAAGAATTCCATGAGAATACTCTTTTTCCTGACGCACTCTAAAAACATCGAAATATTTGATGTACAGGTATATAATTGTTCTCTATAAGTGATATATTTTTATTATATGTATGTATTCCATATCCAAGGTGACAGGAAAATTTAGTAATAACCGGTAATTCGTTATATTCGAGCTCGCTATAAATGGAATTCATTGAATTACTTTATAAACCAATAACTATCCTTACAATCCTTACATTTACACTAACTGTAATAGTTAAGCAAACAGTTTGTTTGAATTGTTTAAAGTGTTTCGGAGATAAAATTGTTCACACATTCATCTACACCCGTGCTTCGCATTAAAAACATTCGATTCGTGTTCAGGAGTGTATAAATGTACTTTTTTGTCAAAATCTTAAATTCTAACTTTCGACCATATCACAATAAATTTTCTACACATATATTATGTATGTATGTATGGAAGGTTAAAGTTATTAATGTTCCATTTAAAACCATTCTCCCATGATGCTCCTAATAGTGCCTTTTTTATCTCAACATATTTTATATCACAACACCACAGGTAAACAACATATTGCTGTCTTTTCACTTTTTGTATCCAAAAATAGGCCAATCGTTTTATATTTTTAAATACCTTACACATCACCTGCATGTTACTCGTATCTTCCCCACAAAGAGAAAATAATAAAATATAATTATTTATAGATTTAAAATATAGTTTCACTGTTTCATTAGACTATATGAATTAAAAAAAATTGAAGGAAAAGTCAATATTCGTTTTAATTCTGCATTGATGTCTATGTGGTATTACACAACACGACATATTACACAACTTGATATTACACACATCATTTAATTCCACTTTATAAATAATGATTGGAGACAAAAGTGAAATTCACCAAACATTTATCTGATTTCCCTCTTATTAAAATATATTTGAATTCATGTAAAATTATGAAAGTTACTCCTTGAAAGTTACTCCTTGTGATGGTTAGGTACTGGTAGCTCAAAAATCTTTCTGTACTTAAAAGATCTATCAATCGTCAACTAAATCAACATTAATGCAGACAAGAAGTTCAAAAATGCCCTACATAAGCAACCATGTATTTCCTGTCATGCTGTTTGCGAAGAAATCAGTGTGCTCAATAGAAAGGGCTAAGGTAGTTGATTACTTTTTCTATAATTGTAAAATGTTGTTGTCTCTCTTAAATAACGCCGATTCCTCTATCCCCAATATAGTAAAGTGAAGATACGATTTGACCCGAACAAAATTGCAGCACAAATGTTTTTGGTACCGAAATGTAGATCAAAATGAGCTGAATAACATATCCAAAATCCACCAAAATCGCGCTATGGAAAACCCTATTTTGGGGATCACAAAGCAGTTGTTCGTAATGACTTTTTGCGCGTTGTTTACTAAAGTCGGGGCTTCTGTATATCTTTTGAACAACGGTAGCTAGAGTTATCGTAGTTAGATATACGTGGAGCAAAATGACCATGCTCTATCAAATGAGATTGATTGTAGTGCCCCTAGTGGCCAAATTCGGAGCTTACGCAAATTATATTTTTAATCGTCCAATGACACCTCTTCTTGTCAATTACAAAGTTGGTCGCCTATAAAAATCACTTACAAAGACATTAACCGCGTTACTGTATCTTTAAAATTGACTGGAGATATGCTATCTTAAAAAACGTCAAAAAATCCCATGCGTGTACACCAGTTTTTTATGATTCTTTAACGAATTTTTGGCGTTTTTCAGGATAGCATATCTTATTCAATTTTATGATGTCTTTGTGCGTAATTTTTCTAAGAGAACACCTTTGTAACTGATAAATTGACTTTGTAATTGAGTGTCATTGGAAGATTTAAAAAATTATTTGTATAGAAGTTCCGAATTTACATTTTGTCGGGCGGTGTGTATAGATTGGGGGAGAGGGATTTTAAATACAATTTTTTGACTTTCTGGTTTTAAAATGCTTTATTAATCATTTATAGTTTGCATTTATCTATTTTTTCATTTAGTATCTTAACGCGTTTTACTTGCCACAAGTAGTCACAAAACTCTTCTTAATCTCAATCTTCCAAATCTTCTGTGCCCTCACGGTTGAAACAAGCAATTCTCGTACATTCGCCGCAAGATAACGTACATGGTAATTCATGCTTTCGACATGTACATCGCGCTGTCTCGCATCCAGTAGTACAGTTATACTGAGTGATGCTAAAAAATTTTGGAGGGGCTGTTTTTTTTGTCTGTCATGATTGGTATGTATACCTGTCCTGCAAGATGCCATCCCCATTCTACTGGTTTCATTCCGGATACACATTGTCATTCCATTATTTGGAGGTAAACTCTGACGTAATGGAATTGTGCTGGGTGTCACGTGTTGGAGAAATTCTTTGAGGTTCAACAAAAGTTGACGATGGAGCAACATTAGTCACAAACAGTCTGTGCCTTAAAGATGGCAACGATTCTGCTAATCTGCCATTATAAACACTTATAAGGTTTACAAAACGGCACACTTGCTTTCTGGAGCTGCTTATCGGAAAGGGCAAGTGACAAGGCAACTTACTTTCCAACTCCGTAAATAGTTGATATTGTATCACAGCCAAGGGAAGCGTGAATGAACAAAATGCTGTCACATAGGATCCCGAGCTCCTGCTTAATTTTGTTGATGTGCCAGACATTTGTCTCAGTCTTAAAATATAAGGGACGGGTGTTCTCTTGACAGTAATGTAATAGCAATATCAGCAAATCTGTATCATTCCCTTCAAGACAGGTATCATGAAACTGAGCTTTTGATACCGCAGTAGTAACAATTAGGACATCTGCATCACCAGACGCATATGAAACTTAACATCCTGCTGAGGTGAGTTTCTGTCTAATAGAAGATATAATACGCACTTTGTTTCTAGAATTTAATAGGAATACATCCGTTTTCTTTGCGAGTTTCATAGTCCCAGAAATTTCGATGGCTGGGCACTGAAGACCTCTTGTCCTTTGTAGGTGAGTGACATCTTTCGTGGAAGGTTCACCGCTATATCCATCAAATACAACAGAAGCTTTCCCAAAATATTTGGTGACATATGTAACGTAACTATTAGAAATGGTATCATACGTTGCTCCGAGTTGCCATGGTATCTGTTGGAGAAGCCAGCCACTATCAATCACGTACATGGTGTGATTTTTAATGCACTCAATGGACTCTTCTGCCTTGGTGGTTTTCCAGATTGCAGCTGCTAACGATGATTTGTTTGGTTTTCGGAAGACTTGGAGTTGAACAAGGAAGGTAGATGTGAGAACAACTTGTAAGACATTATTTCTTCCATGTCCGGATATTCTCTGTTAGCGATGGTTGCCAAGCGCTGGAAGAGAAGGGCCTGGTCAATATGGACTTCCTCACCATCAATTTTCACTGCTGCTTGAGATCATATGGTTACAGCTTTCTGTTTCTTTCAAAAGGTGTAGGTGTATGTTGCCTTCCCTGTCATATCCATGAATATAGACAAACCTACGTCCTTGGCTGCATCTACGTTCACCTCAGTAGATGCTGTCACTCCAGTTACGATGTTACGTAACACGCGCTCTTCAACGAAGGGCTTCAGTGATGTTAGAAAAGAAACGATGGTCTGTGTGTCCAAAGTATCCTTCTGTATGCTTGATTGCGACGCTTCGACGTGCTGTTCTCTTGTGAAGTAGAGAAGTCCAGTAATTTTTTGCATAGACTCATTAATCTGAGCACATATGGGAATTGACAGCAGCCAAATAGAGCGTTGATTATCCGCCATACCTCGTCCTCGTGCAAAGCCTCCAATCGTTTTCAAACTCCTCATCTGTGCTTGTTCAATTACTAAGTCAAGGTCAAAGCCCGACCACAGACGATTACTTCTCCTTATTATGAAGAGTCCATTCAGGAATTTGGAGTACAGATCAGGATTTAATGTTCTCAGGTCCAGCATGTTCTGTATATATATACACGAACTGATTTGGTGTATTGAATATGTCCTGCTGCTGCAAAATATGGTAACATATTAGCCAATGTCTGCCGGTACAGGTAGCAGGTATCTCGTCTGCATGCTGCATGTACGTTATTCCAAGGTTGAGCATTCAAAATATCACCTTGTTTCAGAGAAGCGGCATTCAAACTGTCTGCTCCTTTTGGCGTTAATACAGGAGCATTGTGACTTTCGCTGACTGTTCCCCCACATATAATGCAGTGGGATTCCATCCTGCAACATATAGAAAAGCACCCGTTACAAGTCTGAATATAAATCAATTAAAATATATAATTAAAAGTAAGGCAAATGCTGCAGGCAAGTAACATTTATTACAGGATATGCTTTCCTAATTCTGTGATACTAAGGGTTTTTCATGTGAAATTTAAATAACTAATTATAACGTTCTAGTTTTTAAAGTACACGTATGTAATAGTTAGGGCAGTGCTGCATATTATCACATAGAAAACAATGTCAAGGCCTAATAAAATTCTGGATTATTAATTTTTAAACAAACGTAATATACTCACCCTATCACCTGTGACGCCTCCCCTAATCCCTTAATCGGCTTACTTTCTTTTTTCCCATGTTATGTTTTCAGTCGTATTAGATCAGTTATCTGCAAATTAATATTAAAATTATTAACTCAAATCACTTATTTAACATCGCCAGTTAACTTTGCTAATTATGAATCTTATTGTGAAGTGCATAAAACATACTAACACAGAATTAGGCAAGCCTATCCTACAGGGTGTTTCACCAATTATACCCGGAACGAAGATAATATATGGCAATCAATTTTAAAGTTACAGTAACACAGTTGATGTCATTGTGCGTGATTTTTGCAGAGGAACAAATTTTTAATTGGCAGAAATAGGTGTCAATGGATGATTTAAAAAGATAATTTTATAAGTCCCGAATTTTGCCACTAGGAGCGCTGCAAACAATCGCATTTGATGGAGCATATTCATTTTACTATATCTAACTTCCACAACCGTATATATCTTCGTTCCGTCTATAATTAATCCTATATATATATATAGGATTATATTATATATATATACTACAAAAGACATAGAAAATTGAAAGATGACAATGTATCAAAATTTCGCTGGGGGGGATTGTGACCCCCACTTCCCGGTTTAGTCAGATTCATGTCATGACGACACTCCCGGAAGCGGATATAATATCGCAAACCTTGTACATATACTAAAACTAAAATGTATTAAATTTGAAAGACCAATACTGACTTTACACCTAAACCTAAACTACGAGATTTACAACATCCAAACAGAATACATTTAAAATACATTTAAATATCAAATATCTTTTACCAATATCAAGATAAACTCCAATATCAAGACAAACAAGCCCCGCATATACTTCATCACTCTAACCACCAAACAGTAATAGACACATACCCTGTACAAATTGAACTCCATCAGACTATTAAACAATGACATCCGCAATGCTGCGCATCTTCAGATCAGACTGAAAGTGTGTACTCCCATTTAAATGCAAGTTACGTAATTTAAAAACAAGTTACGTAATTAATTACGTAATTTTGAAAGAAATTACGTAATTAATTGGCATTCTTGTCTGCATCGTAATGTTTTTAGAAACATTATTATAAATTTTTTAACAAGAAGCAAACGTTTAAATAGCAGTGTAGAAAATCGTTTTTTAAGTGATCTGGACTATCTAAATGAAGCAATTGCTATGGGTTACCCTCTACGTTTTCTTAGTGACATATTATGTAAATTTTTTCAACATAACCGTAACTGAGAGTTACAACTTGTATTTAAATGGGAGTACACTTTCAGTCTGATCTAAAGATGCGCAGCATTGCGGATGTCATTGTTTAATAGTCTGATGGAGTTCAATTTGTACAAAGTATGTGTCTATTACTTTTTGGAGGTTAGAGTGGTGAAGTGTATGCGGGGCTTGTTTATCTTGATATTGGTGTTTATCTTGATATTTGTGTAAGATATTTGATATTTTAAATGTATTTTGAGTTTCTGTTTGGATGTTGTACATCTCGTAGTTTAGGTTTAGGTGTAAAGTCAGTATTGGTCTTTCAACTTTTATACATTTTTAGTTTTAGTATATGTGCTCGGTTTGCGACATTGTATCCGCTTCCGGGAGTGTCGTCATGACATGAAGCTGGCTAAACCGGGAAGTGGGGGCCACAATCCCCCCCGGCGAAATTTTGATACATTGTCATCTTTCAATTTTCTATTTCTTTTGTAGTATATAAATGTACTTGTTTGAACAGCTTAGGTATATTTTCAGTAGATTGTTTTAGATGAGGTCAATAGTTATATATATATATATATGTATATATATATATTATATATATAAATATATATAAATACATATACATATACATGTATATATATATATATATATATATATATAATCCCTTCGGACACAATCGGTAAAACACCCTGTATACCGTAACCACAAACAGCCAACTACCGACCCCCAAAATACGGTTTTTCATGACGATATGATATAGAATTGACGATTATATTATCATATATCCACATGAATATATTATTTAGCTCATTCTTATCTACATTTTGGTACCAAAAGCATTTGTGTTGCATTTTTCTCCAGGTCCCCTACTATTTTTTTCTTAAAGTGACTGTACTAATACCTCAGATGAGGTAACCGAAAACGAACTGAAGCATAGTAAAAATAAAGTAACGTTGATGAGCGCATCTGCATGTGAGTTGCGATCCGTGAAATTTACTGAAACCAAATCTAGACTCGCGATTGGAATCGACACATTAGCCTGGCTTTAAACATAACAAACAGTAATTCATTTAAAGCAAAAGGGAAACTTCGCAAATTAAACATTATTGACATGACCCAGGATGGCATACCCTGAGAATTTGTATGGAACAGAATTATACTAGTTCGAAGTTGGAACAAAAATGTTTGCGGAGATAAGAGTGGTCATGATGAAAGCCTCAGAGCATCGTAAAAAATCACGACGGTTGCTGCTCGACCGAGAGAAACATGACGAACATCAGAGTCCGGGGTATATATGCTCCGTCAAGTTCATTGGCTCCGGTATGCCGCGTCTTCTCAGAAAACCACACACTTGGGCGCTAAGCCCCACCAGTGACACATTAATGTTTCTCAGGCCCCCGTCTCGACATATTTACTTCCATAAAATGTCATTCTCTGGGCTCTAAGCCCTCACGTTGACACATTCATTACATAACATTCGTGTTAGTTGCGTGAGTTGTTAGTTGCTGTGGGGTCTTTTCCCCGAAGCTATACCACACATCGAGTGCGGGGTCGTTGGCATATAGATTCTCAGGATATTTTTCCTAGTAGAACCTTGCAATAGTGAAGAGTAAGAATTATAAAACATTAAAAGAGTTGGATACATTTTATACATTTTACTCTGATATCCTGTTGTTGTTGTTGAGATCCAGACCGTCCGACCTACCAGAAAGGTGTAAGGTAACTGTTTGGACGCCACCTAATTGGGGAAATGACACCCAATTTAGACCGGAATCCAGTGGGACTCTGACATCCTGTGAAACATTTGCATGCATGCTGCTGAAAGTTTCAGGGGAATCAGCTGTCAGTAATGGGGAGTAAGGTCCCTGATAGTTATAGTAATATATGTATAAAATTACAAAAATAAAGCTTCGGCAGACGATAATTAGCTGAAAATTTCAAAAATGAAACTGGAATCTTACGCCAGAAATTGTGGCTTTTCGGATAGTTTGTCGAAATTATCAACAAAGTAGATTGGAAAAAAATGAGCAACGGTGTCGAAATGTTTAATAGTGTACGGACAACAATTTGAGAGGTCGTACAGGTACTTTTACGACTTATCAGGACAGAAAAATTAAATACAACGTAAATAAAAATTCAGATTTTTTTTAAATGGTTTTTAGGGTTCTCCTGAGTCATATTACTGTTCTCTGAAGAGCACTACATTCAGGTTCGATGCTCGTGAGCAACAAGTTGCGAACCTCTGGCTTAGATGATGAATGATATCGATTCAACATAGAATTTCGGAAGTAAATGGGGACTTATAAAGGAGGCCTACTTCCAGTTTTGGAGATATCACATTAGAAAATTCGTAAATCCCTATAACCATACGAAATATGTGTGCGAAAAAGTATAAAAATGTATAATAGTTCCTTCGAAAATGAAATGTAAACTCACTAACAACCGTATGTAGACGCCTTTATCGATTACTTGTTAGTATTTTAATCACACAAAATATAATTAAAAGATTGGTAAAGTGAACAAACAGTCTTTGAAAACAATCTGATGCATGTAAAATTTCGTTGAGTCGTTCACACTTTGAGTAACTTTCGAATGTAACTTTCAAAACCCGTTAGATGCCTTTTATAAATTAGCAGCACACTTAAGTTCGTAGTTTTATTCAATGAACAAGTGCTTTGAATAATTTCTTGGACGTTCACTTCCCCCTTTGGTATTCTACCGTTCATTCATAGCAGTGCTGGATTACCCAATAGGCACACTAAGCACGTGCTTAGGGCACCAGCAAATTAGGGGGCATCAATAAAAATCCAAAATGTGTTAATTTGCATATTTTTCTTAATGCTTACCTAATAGTAGAGGGCAGTGAATTTTCTATAGCCTTGTACACTTTTGGGTCTTGATCGACTTTTAAAATTTTTCTGCCTTCCAGGGTTGTATAGTGGTTGCCACCTTTAATTCGTGACTTTATTACACCTCATCAATATTAATATAATTAATTGGTCAGTATTACAGCAAGTATTAACATTATCCGCATAGAAATGCTCGTGGAGAGGGTAAAAGCTCTGTCCAAAATTTCGGAAGTCTGATTAACGCCAGGGTGTCTTTTTCAATTACAATTTCATTATAGTTCTTTAAAAATTAAAATATAAAATTAAAATATGCACTTTGAGCCCAAATCACAGCAACCCCTAGATAATACGAATCTGTTGGGGTCATTATCCATTGGACGTATGTAATCCTTCGCCTGGAGACTCCTAAATGACTGAGATCCCCACGAAATGCAACTAAAAGATGTCAGTTTCAAGAGGTGAAATGATATTACCAAAACTCAAATAAAAGGAATGAGCTAAGAACACATGCATTACAAAACCGCTTAAAGCTCTGATATCCGCTGAAAGTGAACTACTGAAAATTATATTGATCTGATAATAGAAGAATTTTATTACGGAGAGATTTATAAATAATTGGCTCTTTAAATATAATTGTGTTATTATTATGAATTTTCTTTTTGCAATTTTGTTACTTTCAAAGAAACCGCAGGAAAGGCATTAAAATAATTAGTGTTATTTATCTATTTATTAAATTTTTGTTAATAATATCATTCATCTTTGGAATTTTTTTTGGTGATCTGTGAATCTATTAATTTAAATTGTTGAAATATTCCTTTATCTATCTATATTAAAAAAACTAGATGCAACCGCTGACCAAATCCGTTTAAAATAGAGAGATTTTCAAGGCTGTCAAGGCTAGAGAAGGGGCCTATGACTTCAAATGATTTCCAGTTTGGCATGACGATTTAGAATATATTGGTATGTGTCGACTCCTATTTTTATTACAAACCGGTGAAATTTTCTATTTGTTATACAATTTTAAAGCAAAAATATTTTTACGCTGCTTTTGTAGGAAAATTTTATTTTCTTTATTGTATCTTCAAAATCTAATCTTTCATTGTTGAAAAGGCTGTTGCCATCTCAAAAGAAGTAATATTCAGATGGTTCAACTATCTTTGTAGAAAAGCTCTTGCCAATTCAAAAACTTATTTTCAATAACTATGAAAGTGGGGAGTGTGTAGATTTTAATTACATGATTTCATCCCGAATAACTGTTTTAGCAAGTAAAAAAGTTGATCAGGAAATATTTCAAAACTTGAAATAATATTTCGATGTGGATTTTGTATCGACATTAATTCTGCCATATCAGGTTCCAATTTTCCTTTTACATATTTTAAAATCGAAGGGTCATTGGTTATAATTTTCGCGCCAATCATCTGGACAGTAATTTGTTAGACCCTAAATATATAACAGTTATTATCCCACAGATTATGATTTTTCTAAAATATAAAATGAAATATTTATGCGGATCGTTAATATATACCGGTAATATTTTATTGTTATATACTGAAAAAGAAAAGTTTAAATGCTAAGTAAAAAAAATCGTTTGGTAGCTATGGAATCAATAACTTCCAAGTACGCTGTACTAAATAAATGTACCAAATAAAGAGTGCAGTTCGTTAAAATAAGCAGAAAAATCGTAATCGGTATTAATGAGTAAAAACTTAAACAATGTAATTCAACATAAATAAATAAACAAACTGTTTTGAGGATGCATTTGTCATGTATGAGTTTATAATTGAAATTCAGCGCAACACTCTTTTGCTTTTTGCTAATTTTTACCTAAATCATATTTTTCGCTATGCGAAGAACTTCCTCAATTTGCAGTTGGTCTTTCGGAAAAGATGTTTCACACACTTCAGTTAGCCGGCCGTCCAAATTGTTACTCAAGTCCTCAGGATGAGTCGGACGGTCTGGGTCTTCAACACACTTCAGTAACGCCGACCACACATTAAACTACCATAAGCCTTTGGGTTGGTTGTGTGGTCTGGGCCTTCAACACGCTTCAGTTACCGGCCAATCAACCAGCTGCTCATACCTTAGGGTGAGTCGGGTGGCCTGGGTTAGCCCAGTGGTTAGCGCTCGAGAATTGCACTCGGTAGGCCCCGGATTCGATTCCCTCCACTGCCAAAACTGCCGCCGTGTTCACGCGGAGTACGATTACGTTAAACATGTGGGTCCGTAGGTCCTTCCGAGAGGTTAGTGGTAGGGGAAGGAGGGTACGGTTCCTGTGGATGCCTCCCCCACTGAGTCCCGGTCTAAATTGGGTGACACTTCCCGGCCGTCCAAACATATACCTTACAACTTTTTGGTAGGTCAGACGGTCTGGGTCTCAACAACACACTTCAGATCGAGGCATAAGCATAAACACGCGACTCTTTTTAAGGTCCTTCCATTTAAAACACTCCGAAAATTTTAAGGGACAATTCTAGAGACCGTCGCATAGAAGCATTTTGATAAAGATTAATAAGGTCATAGCCGTTGCCAAAATCTTCGTAAAGGGACTTTCGATGATCAAATGAGTGAGTTAATTTGCTAATATAGACCTTGGGAAGGGCAAAAGGCATTTTTTCGGACAGGAAGAAAATTGTCAGCACCACTGCATAGGGTCATTAAAATTTTTTGTGATTTGGGCCCCGAACAGTCTTAATCCGGCCCTGATTCATAGTGTTCTCTTGTTCCTTTTCAAATGTTTTAACGACTCTCTATTCTCCTATCAGCATTGGCAGCACCGTTTCTCTGCTCTATTCTCGTTTGTTGTTTTAAAATGAGTTGTCGATCTTGCTCTGATTCGTGAAGGTTATGTTTCTTGTTTGTCCTGACGAAAAGGCTCTTCAATATTTCGAAACTGGTCGACGATTTCTTGTTGTATGTTATATTAAAAAGTTTTACAGTTTTATTACAGTAATAGCAATTTGAGCTGCATGTATGAATAATTAGAACGAATTATCCAGCGTTGTCAGGTTTCTAATTAAGCTCCCACTATTTATCTAACACAGATGAAGATATCTCCACTCAATTTCCGAATAGCCTGTTTTGAACTACAGTCATTTTCAAGACACATATAAAAGAAAATACTTAAAGTAAAAAATAAATTATTTTACCCATGAAGTAAAATTTTAAAAAAATGTTTCTCTTTCAGCGAATTCACATACAATTTAAGTCAAATTTTAGCACAGTACTCATAAAGATAATATAATACCAAATTAAGAAAATTAGGACGAAATCTTTAAAATTTCCAAAGTTAGAAAACCCATAAATTAAATGCACTTAGCTATTTTTTTAACACATTGCAACATAGTTGAAATGTGTTTATGATTTTGTTTATTTTGTCTGTCTGTCTGTTCGCACGATAACTGCCGTAAAAATAACGTTATCAAAATGAAATTTTAGTTTGTTCTACAGACGGTCTGTGGGACATATGGGAATGCAAATGAATAATATCACCCAATTAGTTTTGGATTGAATCGGGGTTGAAAAAATGAAATACATTAAACCCTATGATACCTAATTTTTCAAACATTTTTTAAGCGAATTTAAAATTCATAAATTGCTTCGAAAATTTTAGGAAATATTCAAATTATCCCATAAAATATATAAAAAAACTCCAGCAAAATATGTTCGGTAGTTTTTTAAATAAAACTTAAAATAATAATTGCACCCATATTATAAAGAGATCACGCGACCCACTTCAAAATAAAATATGACATCCATCTTGTGTCAAAATCGGGAATTTTAAAATTATTTTTAATTTGTATTTAGTGTTGCATCCGTTCTAAAATCGCTTTATTTTTTATTGTGCATCTATATACTGCGCCAATGTAATTACAAACTTTTTGGAGTTTAAATGATCATCAAACTTTGATTATTTCTACAACGAAGCCTAATTTTCACGTATGGAGAATGTAAACACTTTAAGCTGTAACAGAATGCTGTATAAGAATTGCTGAATTTCTTTAACGCAAAATTATTTAGATCTGGAGTCTGCAATATAGCTGTGATTTTACATAGAGATGCAGACGATTCTATAGTAATGCGTTTTTCGATGAAGTTTTAAGCGTGGAGTTACAAAATACTTTTACCTCAGTGGTTTTAAGTTTTTAAGAAAAATAAATTATTATAGTATTGTGATAATTTTTAAAATATCACCTCTGAATGAAAGGAATGGAAAAAAGTTATGAATGAAATGAATATTCACTGCTTTTATATAGAGATCCAGGCGATTTATATTTCGATGACGTTATATGAATAAAGTTCACTTATTTTCGATGAAGTTTTCAAATATAATAAATTATTGTAATATTGTGATAATTTTAAAAATATCACCGCTGAATGTATCGCATTTTAGAAATGTTTAAATAAAATTGCATTGCAGTTGGAAAGTGTTTCATAATCAATGCTTTAGGCATGATTGATCTTTCTTGTTTCTGTCTAAACTAAAAGACTGCCATGTAATCAAAACACATTTTCACTTGCGGCGGCAAAAAAATAATAATACAATGACCGGATCAGCTCTCTGCCCAAACTAAGTCACTGTCAATCCATATTCAGTGGATATCCTCTCATGGGAACCTGTATAGCAATGGCATTACTGGTGGCTTGGCAAATGAGGAAAACCCCAGTCACTGAGATTCCCTCGAGAGCACTTACATTCCAAGAAATAACACCCAAGAGAAAATAATAAAGCTTGGAAAATCCTCTCATGGGGACCTGTATAGCAATGGCATTGCTGATGGCTTGACAAATGAGGAAACCAGTGTCACTGAGATTCCCTTGGGAGCACTTACATTCCAAGAAATCACATCCAAGAGAAAATAATAAAGCTTGGAAAATCCTCTCATGGGGACCTGTATAGCAATGGCATTGCTGATGGCTTAGCAAATGAGGAAATCACAGTCACTGAGATTTCCTCGGGAGCACTTATATTCCAAGAAATTACGTCCAAGAGAAAATAATAATGCTTGGAAAATCCTCTCATGGGGACCTGTATAGCAATGGCATTACTGATGGCTTGGCAAATGAGGAAACCACAGTCACTGAGATTTCCTCGGGAGCCCTTATATTCCAAGAAATTTAATCCAAGAGGAAATAATGAAGCTTGGAATTTCCCACCTCCGCATGAGTGGTACATATGGGACCATTCAGCGACAAGTTTTGAGTTTAGGGGTGAAAGGGCGGCACAGACTGTCCTGTCAAGATTCATCTGTAGTCATGTTAAATCGCTCTCCTTAGTTGGGGGCAAACAATTTCCATCGAGGTAGTATTATATATATACTAATTCGTATATATATACTAACTCGTTGGATTTTTCTTTGTGCCAAAAATGCAGTTTTGAATCGACTTCACCTAGTCATGTTCTTTCTTATTTGGTGCTGGATTATCGAGGTAGTTAGGCTGGACAAGCAGGATCATTTCAGAGCTCCTGTTCTGATGATGGACTTCTTGAGAATGTACTACTTAATGCTCTTGGTTTAGTATATCGTAGGCCAGGAAGAATAAGTAACAACACCAACAAAAACAAATAGATTTAATTTGACAAAATGGCGGGAAATGTGATTTTCGATATTAAAAATTCAATTAATTGTAAGCTAATTTTAATTTTTAAACGATTTTGCCGGTGCATATTATTGGGGCGTAAAGCCATTCTGTAGCAAATTTTGTCTGACACTTTGACTTTCCAATACAGACGACGCAGACAGACAAAGACCTTCTTTTACCATGACAGATGAGGTAGGTTAAACCAGAATTTTAACATTGATTTGATATCTGAAAGACGGGAATGCAAAGTTCACTTCAACTAAATAAGAAAATGTTATAATATTTCATAGCACATTATATGCTTCTGCTAAGTCAGTTTAAAATAAAATGTGCATTGAATTATTTTCGCATCATATGCGTTTACGTCTTTGATTTCTCTTTATTATTCTTATTAACATCATCATCATCTTTATTATTATTATTATTATTACAACTACTAATAGTAGTAGAAGTCTATCAATACAAACAATATGTATCTTAATTATAACTCCACATATTAGTAGGCATTGGCTAATAGATTCTATATTTTACTATCCAAAAGTGTCCTTCAGCCACTGACAAAAACATAAGTTAATAAAATTTAAATGCAACAGTATAAGCTGTAAAAACATTTCTAATTAAATAAAGTAAGTAAATTAATATTTAATATAAAAATAATTTTAAATTACTTTTCAAGTTATATTTTAAAAATACTTAAGTACAAACAACATATTTGGGCAATCATTTTGTTCTCTTTTCCGCTGATTTGGACAGTTTGTATAATTTTATTAATTGATCTTTAGAGTTGTATAAGTTGACAGCAGAAAGTTACTAGGCACAGAAGCTACAAGTACACAAAATATGTAAAGTTTAAAAAAACATTAGCCAGCGGGCTATTGGATACTACATAATTTAAGCTATATTACAAGGACTACTTTTCATTTTGGGAAAAATTTCTCTTCTGCGTTTCTTGTAAGTAACGTTAAGCTAACAAAAACACCACTAAATGGTAATAAACTCCCCCCTCCCCCAAGTACAAAAAGCAAAAACCTCCATTCAAAAATGTATGATATATCAAAATAGTTTTCTCCAAGTTTACTCAGAACCGGAGATGTACTTTAAGGTCTTGACACTTTTCTCAAGGACCTTAACCCTTTTTCAAATCACGCGTATCTTGCTTTAGTCCTAATCAATTTTTTTAATTGACTTTACTTAGCGAGATTTCTTTACCATGAAGTGGTGCTTTTATGTCATTTCAATACTTTTTGTACAAATATTAATCATCATGATTACATAACAATGACATAACAGGCATTTCAAAAATTTCTTTACCTTAAGGAATCATTTATTCATGCTTTTTCATTTTTTTAAATTCTAAATCAAATTTATCTTAAACTTTTAAAAGAATGTATGTACCTTCCACAACAACACACAAAATAAACCATCACGGGTTAAAATCGGTTCAGCAGTTTAGGCTGTTAGTCTGAAAAATGGGCCGAAAAAAAAGGATTTTAATTTTTTTAAATTCTAAATCAATATTACAATAGTTTAAAAATCTGGTATGAGCTGCACATGACTTCCCTTACATAATGCAATGAATTACTACTTTTTACAGTAAAAAAATCTGATGTGGGCAACACATGACTTTCCTTATATAATGCAATGAATTTACTACTTTTACAGTTAAAAAAAATGTTATTCTTATAATAGATAAATATATTATTTCCAAGATATTGAATTGTCATCAATTAGTCGTCATTTTCATTGATTTAGCGTCATTTTTATCAATTTGGCGAGAATTTTGCTAATTTGGCAACAATTAAAATTGTCGCCAAGTTGGCTACAAATTCTTCGCCAAAATCTTGCCAAGCGTTATGGACGGAGAAATAAGTTATTCTTACAGCAGATAAATGACTATTGGCGTTCAAATACAAAAGTATTACTCATGAATAGAACGAGCTAGATCGACGAGAATGATATCACCAAATTTATCGCATGATATTACATATGAAAAGTGAACATGGTTCTCAATAGGAAATATTTTTTTTATTTTATATAACTTTTTGATAACTTTTTTTTAAATGTACAATATCTCAAAAACGGTTTATGTTAGCGTTCTAAAATTTATGTCAATCGTTTTCTAACGAAAAATTACATAAGAAATATCTATTTGAGTAACTTTATTAGCGGTTTTGATTTTTTGACGATTTCTTCAAAATTTCACTCGAAAATTTAGGGGGGGTTCTGAACATTCGATTGCGTATAAAAACAATAGGCTTCCAGTGTTTACAGATTGTGATTTTTGTTCCAAATTTCGTTCGAATCGGTCCATTCGTTCGTCAGTTATCGTCTCCACAGACTCACTGACACACACACACGCACACATACTTTCACACACACACACATACTTTCACACACACACACACACATACTCACACACACACACATACTCACACACATAGACACACATACACACACACACATACAGACATCACTTCAAAAATGTTTGATTCGTGATCAGGGCTGCTTGAAACGCGCTCTCCCGTCGAAAACTCGAATTCGAATTTTCGACCCCGTCACAATACTTTCCTTATACATTATGTATATAAAGAAAGTAAAAATTGATTATTCTTATAGTAGATATGTATATTCTTTCCAAGATATTGAATTTTCGTCAATGAGTCGTCATTTTTATCCATCTGGCGAGATTTTCATTAATTTGATAGCATTTAAAAAGTCGTCAAATTGGAGACACTTCGCCAAATTCGTCGCCAAAATCTGGCCTAGCGTTTTGGATGGAGAAATAAGTTATTCTCATAGCAGACTAGCAGCATACCCGTTCTTCGTACGGAGTATATAATATAAATAAACTTATGTATAATTCAAAATCATGTGCAAATTATGTTAAAATATTAAATTTATTGCTCTTAAAGAGAAGTTCCAGAATGTCTGCTCTCAATATGCAAAATTATCTTCACGGGCAGATCTGAAGAATAAAATCTCTTTTGAATAGGCCCCGTTTGAAAGCAAATGTGCAACAAATATGAAATTGAATCAATATATACAAATTAAAAGCGCTAAATTTGTATGGGACCCATACTACTTAAATAAGTAGCTCTGAATTTGCAGATCTGAAGAATAAAACATCCTGTCTCCGTTTGTATATACCAAATGCAAACACTAAAATTGTATTAGAAGACATACCCGTTCAACTACTCTTTTTCTGTTTCAACAATCGGTTAAATGAATTTATTGGTAAACACAATATATGATTTTATTAGCTAAACACAATATTAAAGCTTAAAACTCTTTGTCAAAATAAATGAACCCGCAGTTTAAATATTCTTTCTTTGATTTTGACATTAAATATTTCCTAAACTAAATTTTAAATCGAAAAAGTGTTTATATCAGTAACTTCCCCTAATATTGCTGTGCAAATGTACCAAATTTCATATTACTTTCCTTATATACATAATGTATAAGGAAAGTATTGTGACGAGGTCGAAAATTCGAATTCGAGTTTTCGACGGGAGAGCACGTTTCAAGCATCCCTGATCACGAATCAAACATTTTTTAGGTGATGTCTGTGTGTGTGTGTGTGTGTGTGTGTGTGAAAGTATGTGTGTGTGTATGTGTGTGTGTGTGTGTGTGTCAGTGAGACTGTGGAGACGATAACTGACGAACAAATGGGCCGATTTGAACGAAATTTGGTGCAAAAATCACAATCCGTAAACACTGGAAGCCTATTGTTTTTATAGGCAATCGAATGTTCAGAACCCCCCTAAATTTTCGAGTGAAATTTTGAAAAAATCGTCAAAAAATCAAAACCGCTAATAAAGTTACGCAAGTAGACATTTCTTATGTAATTTTTCATTACAAAACGATTGACATAAATTTTAGAACGCGAACATGAACCGTTCTCGAGATATTGCACATTTTTCAAAACAATTATCAAAAAGTTATATAAAATAAAAAAAAAATTCCTATTGAGAAACATGTTCACTTTTCATATGTAATACCATGCGATAAATTGGGTGACATCATTTTCCTGGATCTAGATCGTTCCATTCATGAAAAAAGATTCTTTGAATAATACTTTTGTATTTGAACGCGAATAGTCATTTATCTGCTGTAAGAATAACTTGTTTCTCCATCCATAACACTTGGCAAGATTTTGGTGACGAATTTGGCCGAATGTCGCCAACTTGGCGACATTTTTAATTGTTGCCAAATTAGCAAAAATCTCACCAAATGGATAAAAATGACGCTAAATCAATGAAAATGACGACTAATTGAAGAAAATTCAATATCTTGGAAAGAATATAAGTATCTACTATAAGAATAACATTTTTTTAATTGTAAAAGTAGTAAATTCATTGAATTATATAAGGAAAGTCATGTGCTGCCGACATCAGATTTTTTTGATATGCTATAGATTTTGCGGTACATCACAGAGAAACTTGCAAAACGCGGAATTTGTCAAACAACAGCGGCGACGACGTCAGCAACTTTTCTTTAATATAGAGTGATATCTAGAGCGAATTTCGAGAAATAGATCTTTCAAAGAAAATGTAATTTTTTTTTAATTGCGAGTCATATCTCTAAAACCGAAAGTGGGAATCCTTCGTGAGTCTCTTTAACTGCCAGAATTTTATGCTGAAAACATGAAAGTCATTATTCTGAATGTATGCAAGTCATTATGCTGAAAACATGCAAGTCATTTTGCTGAAAGCATGTAAGTTATATCTATTGTTAATCTTGGATAATAGATATTTGAGATAAAATATTTATTTGAACCAGAAGTAGAAGAGAAACTTCAAGTGAAAAACTTGTTGGTGAACCTGCCTACTCTTTTTCTGTAAGGGGAAAAGTCAATAAACATTTAAACAGACTCAAATTTAGTACATAAATGTTTTAGTTCCATAACAAAAGATAGAAAGGAACCGGGCAGCCTGTCATCAACATTCAAAATATCGGGTTGTCATAGTTTGTAAGATATTGGCCTAAAGGAGAACTTTCCTTATAACCCTGTTGTTGTTGAGACCCAGACCGTCCGACCTACCAGAAAGGTGTAAGGTAACTGTTTGAACGGCCGGGAAGAGCCACCCAATTTAGACCGGAACCCAGTGGGGGAGGCTTCCACAGGGCGTACCTTCCTTCCCCTACCACAAACCTCTTGGAAGGAGTTACGGACCCACATGTTTAATGTGATCGTACTCCGCATGAACACGACGGCAGTTATGGCAGCGTGCAAATCCAGCGTGCAAACCACCGGGCTACCGCGTCCGAAATGTGCCAACAACACGCGGTGTTCCCAGGTGGTCACCCACCCAAGTACTAACCGCGCCCGATGCTGACTGACTTCGGTGATCTAACGAGAACCGGTGTTTTCAGCACGGTACGGCCGTTGGCCCCTTATAACCCTGTATAAATTTCTTTAGGTATTGGGTAAGCTATTATCTATGCATTATATTTTTACAGTAGTATTCATAAACAAACCAATAGATTTTTTACACTTAAAACACTCCATTCTGTGTTATTCCATTTTGTGTTATTCTTTCTGCACGATATCTAATTAAGTTTATCTGCAGAGAAAGTCGTGATAGAGCATATGAGATTATTACAGTAACATTAGAAAATAAACCAATATAAACGATTTCACTTAAAATACTCTCAGGTATTGGAAAATCGATAAAAATAATTAATTGATAAATCAAGTAACTCGATTTTTCTCCCTGTGAATAGATTTAAGTTTTAGCTAATATCTCTGATGAAATAGCGTTTAAATCCAAAGTTTGATTAATGATTATTTCATCGGCAAACTTCCCCACTTAGAAAACAAGTGTCCATACCATAATAATACTGTAAAAATAAAAAATATTATTTCCTATTGGATGGAAACAAAAAAAAAAACATGCCATGAACAATACCATATTACGACTTTACAGAAAACTCTGAATTTCTTAGCATTTCTTTTCAACTTTCTCAAACATTTCCTTTTTTTGTTCCGATGAGAAGACGTGTTTGTTATCCTTGTCGGACAAAGGAGCAGATTCTTTAACTTCGTTAACTAGTGTTTCGAGAAAAACGAAATAATTCAATGCTTTGTTATTTTTATTTTCAGAAATTTTCTAGAAAAGAAATCTTTTGAAGGGTTTAAAATTTTAGGGACATTGCAGAGTTCAGCCTCACCACTTTCGAGTCATTTTAATATATTGTACACTCATATATCGTACGTAGTACTGGTAATCTGCTACAAATGCACGGATATATCTTCTAATCTATGAGAATATCAGCAGTACATGCATATTTTCATATATTTTGACATACTATATTGGCCCATATTGGAATCAATCACGGCCTTCTGGTCTAAATATGATTTGTATTATTGGTATTTTCATTTTATTACGTCATCTGTTTTATTTTCTCAAATATTTTTGCGACTCAAATTGTAATACGGGTTATTCGCCACTAACACAAGGGCATATTTTCTAATCTACGACAATATAAGTTATACGGGTATATATAAATTCCTATACAATTTTAGCGCTTTCATTTTGGAATATAATAGAATGAATTACTGCCTTTAGGTTTAAAGATTACGGATTTATTGATATATTCAACTTATACGTGTAATCTACTAATTCAGGGTATATCTTCTAATATTCGCGAATATAAGTAGTACGGGTCCCGTATAATTTTAATATATTGATTCATATATTAATGATATATATTATTGATTCATATGTCAGAATATATTGATTCAATTTCATATTTTTTGTATATTTGTTTACAAACGGGACCAGGATGTTTTATTCTTCAGATTTGTCCCTGAAGATAATTTGGTATGGCGATAATCTTAAATTTATTTTTAGGAGCATTAAATTAAATATTTTAACAAAATGGTTTGAGTAACAATGCCATTTAGTATGCTATAGGAATTTGCACATGATTGTGAATTTTAAGTATTTTTTACACTGGTTTCCAAAAGTTAAGCACTGACGGTGAAATCAGCTAAAATGGAAACGTAAGGCTTTGGTTAACTCAAAATTGTACATGAAGGTTGCAAATGTGTTTATGCATTAAAGGAAAAAAGAATTATGTACAAAGATGAAAAAAATATTTACTTTTCTTAAGTTATATGATGACGTCACATTTGGGTCATAAACAAAAATATGTTTAAAGGTAAACAAACCAAACAAAACTTACATTAATATGGTACGTGACCAACCCAGACCTACACACAAACTCAAATTTTTGACTAAAATATTCTACACTAAAAAACATTAAAATGTTCGTCTTGCCGATTCTCAAAAATATTCGTTTAAGGGATATTTCTGAGAAAAACGTTAGAAAAGTGAAACGATATAAAAACGTGCATCGCTATGAAATTGAGATTTTAAATTTGGTGTACAGGTAGATACGTGAGAAGGAAGAATGTGTTCAATTTCAGTTTTCAAAAATTTCCTACTTTGGGGGTTATTGCACATCAAAATGTTCGATTTTCCGATTAAATGAGAAACGCTGTCTTTAAAATGTGATAGAGGCTTAGTATTCGATATATGTGCCAATCATCTGATAAAAGCCCCAAAAAGAATTCAAAACTCTTCATTTAATGGGATGGTTGCTCCACAGAAAAAAAAAAAATGAAAGTTGAAATAGTAGAACGAACACCATGCTTCGAGATGAGACAGAGGCTTTAAATTTGGTGTACTGATAGATTGTTTGAAAGAAAGAAAGCGTGCAATTTTAGTTTTCCAATTTTTTATACTTTAGGGGGTGCCGCACACCAAAATGTTCGATTTGCAGCACATTAAATGAGAAACGCCTGCTTTAAAATTTGATAGCGACTTGAAATTTGGTATATGGGCTAATCATTTGATAAAAAAAACCCAAGACGAATAAAGTGTTTCAAAAATGTTCATTTAAGGTGGTGCTCCACAGAAAAACGTCCAAAAGTTGAGATAATAAAACACCGCAAACAATTCACGTGTGAAATATTTAAAAGGACCACTGGAAAAATCGTATTCAAAAATTCACGTTATACGTGGGGTTTGTTTCTGTGAAACCGTGGATTTTCAACTGGTATACCGATAGTAACTTTACTATTTCCTAAAATGTTTTTTTTTGCATCTCAGTATATATGGGCATAAAAATAACATTATATGCAAATGTATTATGATTTAATGTTTATCAATGAGATATAGTTCTAAATTTAAAATATACTACCATTTTTTTACGATAATAAATTCAAAACACAATACCTTTCCTGAATTTCTGATTGCAATTCCACCCGTCCCAAGGACGGTTTTGGACTTTATAGTTAGTGACAAATTCTGGCTTTCTAGTGTTAAATTTTAAAGGTGACTGGGGGGTGGGGTTGGGGGGTAAATAAAGTATTTTCATCTTTATTTCCATTTGAGTTTTCTCACTTCCGGTCAAAATAATTTCCGGGAAATATCTATTTTTCAAGATTGGCTATAGATAGAGCGTGGATGATGTGGTTTCAGTATCGAATTCTAGAGGGTGTAGGCGGCTCACTCAAAAATTCCATTTCTGGTATTGGAGATAGCACTTTCGGTCTTTTCGAAAATTCTTATGACTGTGCGAATTATTTATGCAAAAGAGTATTAAAATGCTTAATAGTTCCATCAAAAATGATGTGTACACATCATTTGCCAACATATGAAGACGTCTTCATAAATTTCTTATATAGTATTTTTTGCATTACTATGCAAGCAAATGCCTTCTAATTGCATTACCTCATAAAAAAGGAAATACGTATCATTGACAAAAACCTTTCCCAGTCCCCATACTGTGCTCTTAATTATGTTACGGAAAATTTATTCTCCTTAAATTCCTCAGATGCCTTTTTTCTTCTTAATAAGATAAAAACTCGCTTAATGAGAAAGCATATATTTGCATCCTTATTAAGAAAATACTTTTTGAGGATATCATCTAACAAATAATTAAATTCAAATTGCATTAAGATGACGGTTGAAATGATGCATAGTATACTTTTAATTAAACCTTTGATGAGTTGTTTGAATAAGTAATCGTACTGTTTGAATTATCCGATCGTATTCTCTGGATAAGAGCGGCAATTCAAAAATCTGTATAACATCATAGTCATTGAAGACAACAATGAGAGTTAATATCAATAATATACAAATATTAATATTCTAACAACCATGGGGGTAAAAATAAGGAGTTAAAACTTAATATTAAGAAAACGCCAATATCGTTGGAAAGAATAATTCAGGTAGTGCTGGGATAAGAAAAATTGTCCTCCACTGTATGGCGACCAAAATTAATCATTTAAACCGTCAATTTTGTAACAATAAATTATTAGCGCAATGTAAAGCATAACTGAAACAATAAAGAATATGCCTACATATTTAAAATTATTTTATCTTTCAATTTAATTTTATCTCCACATATTCTATACGGAAAAAACTCTTTAATTATACTCTTAAGTAGGAAACCTTCAATTTAAAAATTACCAAAATGACATATACTAAATAATACGCCTAATACTATTCTGTTGTGCCAGCTGACAATGGAAGCTACTTTACTAACAGTTGCCACACCTAAATATAATTCTCCAAGCATTATGGCATTTTCAAGAGTTACATCCATAGGAGTTTAATCTCCTTCTTTCTAACTGCATGGTTCCAAATATCAAGCGAAATGCTAGTACAATCATTACATAGAAACATTAAGAAAGCAACTATATGCACAAAAAATTCATAAAGCTTTCGTAATCTCTCACACGAAGTGAATAACTCATGAAATTTTATATAAACCAAACAGAGAAAGTATTCTTATATAGCACCTATAAAAATTTCAGACACTCATTCAAAACGTCACTCCTTGTTTCAAATCTAGCGTTAACGAAATTGGCCAAAAGTCGCCAAGCTGACAATATATTGTCTAATATTTCGAAACATCACCAATTTGTTGTAAATGTTCCGTGTTCTGGAAATTTTTTTTCAACGCAATGGCCCTTGGATTTGCAGTTGTAGTAGTTGTTCATTTTGATAACTCTAAAGTCAAAAAAAAAATAAATGTCAGGTAATAACGCTTCATTTGGATCCCTTTGCAAGTTCCGTAGACTTACACTATATATTCCAAATTATAGGGTTAAATAAAATTGCCAACATCTCAGATCCAACGCCCTTCCCCTCTTTTACTTGTTGAATACTGGTTCTTCAGCATTTCCATGCTTTTCCTGCACACATACCACCTTTTTCATATCTGTAAAACAGATTAAACATATTCAGAATTAACAAGCTGAAACTCGTGTTGAACCCCAGATTCTGTAAGCGCCAACTGTCAATACTTGGCTCCAAAGGAGGGTTTGTCTACAATGTCTACATCCATAATAAATTTTGACTCCACATGGTTGCTCAACTCTTTGGACGAGTCGGACGGTCTGGGTCTTCAACCCCCACCCTCCAAATTTCGAAGTTTCACAATATGATAGTTTAGTTCTTGGCCATCAACTTCTATTGTACTGTTGAATATCAATTATTGAAAGAAAGAAACATTATTGCCAAAGCAACCTGGCAAATATCCTAATCTTCTATTAACCATTTCGCAACTCATTATCATCCGATTTATGAATAGGATCATTATAATTCAATTTATATATATTCTGATTTTGGATTTGCCTTACTGCTTAATGAATTTCTGTAGAAGGGCCGCAAGCGTAAAATGTTTATAAAATATGTTCGGCCTGTAAGTTGACAAAATACTAAAACAATGACTTATACAAGTAACTCGATCATAAAATAAACCAGGTCATTTTATATTGCGGTTTTTATTTAAAATGTGTCTCCTTAAATGGGTGTTTAGAAAAAAAATGATGATTTATTGCTTTAGGAGGAGGTAATATATATTTCTAGGATACTTCGCATTTAATTCTATATAAAGTTTAAGATGGGTTTTAAGCTATCTGAACTTGTTGCGAAGATTTTGCAACTGAGAGTGAGTGAATTCATCGGACTGCTATTTTATGCACAACATTCATCGTTCTCTTAATTCTCACCATATACGTACAGTTTAGCTATCATATCGGCATAAACAGTCCGAAGTTGAAAGACCGAATTGATTTGTGTATGGCATGCCGGCAAATCGTTTAGTCTATTGGAATTTCAGCAGTTCGACCACTCAAAACAATATTTCAAGGCAGACTGAAGATGATTACTTATACCTTCGGGTAGGTTGGACAGTCTGAGCAGAAAAAATGATTATTAACCAACAGTCATATATATGTGTAGGGGGAGACAAACTAGCATAATTATCACAGTTTGGCCTATCAGTTCAAACTGATGGCCAAACGGTACATGCATGGCGGGCTATGGACACAATTTCAATTTTTAAATTTTTAACTGACCTAGCCTATGATATAGCATAGGTAATTATAAATCTATGAAATATTTATTTTGTTTAACGTCAGTTAACATTTATTTATTGCATAAATCTCCCAAAATCTTCGATTTACTCAATTTGTTTAAGTGATGCATGTGGTGAGGTGAAATTTTACACATAAATACAATAAAACTTAAACACATAAATACATTAAGATACTCACCAAATAGTTCCACCAGGCAAATTTGTTTAAGTGATGCATGTGGTGAGGTGAAATTTTACACATAAATACAATAAAACTTAAACACATAAATACATTAAGATACTCACCAAATAGTTCCACCAGGCTCAACCGCGTTAAAGTATAGTGGGGTCCGATTGGACCAAAGTACATTGCATTCACTACAAACTAAATAATCATTCCTTTTTTTTGTGGCCAACTAACAATTTTATTTATAGAACACATGAAATCTCAATTTTAAACATTAATATACAATATTACACAATTACAAAGGAGTTCCCAAATTTACCTAACTTGACCTCGGGATGTACAATTTATTTTGCATGAATTTGCATATTTATAAAACCCAAACTTGTAATTAATTACTTTTTGTTAAGAACACAATATATATATTCACTTTTGCAGAAAACTCCCATTTAGCATAACCTTACCCTTACACTATTGGATTACATCAGTTACTTAAACATTCATGTACACATTTTAAAATCAATATATAATTTCCATACCTTCATACATAGGACTCTCACTGAGTGCTGTAGCTGACCTCTGCACGTAGGAAAGGGTGCCACAATTAATTGAATGTTTAGTTCATTGATTCTGAAATGTTCATGGAAAACACTACCAGTCTGCGAAAAAACACGTTGCGTATCATCAGGTGACTAAAATTTTTGCCAAGTATTATTTTGGAGATGGGCACACGGTCCACTTTCCTTCTCCTCCTCTTAATTTAGGCTTAAGTCCCAGCGGCTCTTGAGTGAGCATGCGTACAGGTTTTGCCAAATATATACGTTTTCGTAGAGATTCGTCTGCTGCTTAGGAGCCCTGGATTGATGCTCTGCAAGTATTCCGTACACGCAATATTTCAGTTACCACGGCTTAAATGCAGCTACAGGAGTAAAGGTACTACACCGCGCCGTTTGGTGGCAGAGCTGTGTTGCACTGCAACCACAAAAACAATGACGAGAAGCTGCACTTTGTAGGTGGTCTGCTGCTTAGGAGCCCGTGATTGATGCTCCTCAAACACTCCATACACGCAGTGTTACAGTTACCACGGCTTCATGCAGCTAAAGGAGCAAGGTCCTACACCGCGCCGTTTTAGTGGTAGAGCTGTGTTGCACTGCAACTAACAAAAACAAATGACGATGGGCATACTGTTCTCTTTCCTTCTCCTCCTCTTAACTTAGGCTTTTTCCCCAGGGGCTCTTGAGTGAGCATGCGTACAGGTTTTACCTAACGAGAGGAGATCAGATACTTTATTTGTAGAGATTGGCTGCTGCTTAGGAGCCCTGGATTGATGCTCCGCAAATATTCCGTGCACACAGAATTTACGTAACCACGGCTTAAATGCAGCTACAGGAGCAAAGGTCCTACACCGCGCCGTTTGGTGGCAGAGCTGTGTTGCACTGCAACCACAAAAACAATAACGAGAAGCTGAACTTTGTAGGTGGTCTGCTGCTTAGGAGCCCGTGATTGATGCTCCTCAAACACTCCATACACGCAGTGTTACAGTTACCACGGCTTCATGCAGCTAAAGGAGCAAGGTCCTACACCGCGCCGTTTTAGTGGTAGAGCTGTGTTGCACTGCAACTAACAAAAACAAATGACGATGGGCATACTGTTCTCTTTCCTTCTCCTCCTCTTAACTTAGGCTTTTTCCCCAGCGGCTCTTGAGTGAGCATGCGTACAGGTTTTACCTAACGAGAGGAGATCAGATACTTTATTTGTAGAGATTGGCTGCTGCTTAGGAGCCCTGGATTGATGCTCCGCAAATATTCCGTGCACACAGTATTTAAGTAACCACGGCTTAAATGCAGCTAAAGGAGCAAAGGTCCTACACCGCGCCGTTTTGGTGGTAGAGCTGTGTGTACTGCAACCAAATAAAACATGACGACCTTCTTCCATTTTCTGGTCGAACTGTCAGAAGAAAATGCGCCCTCGCGCTGAGTTAGGCTCGGCTCGTCTTGGCTACGAGTCGCCTTCTATACCGGACTCACTACGTCGGCTCCTCGGCAAAGACATTTGCCGCCCGAGATAGGGACCGCGGATGCCGGGTCAGAGATGCATCAAACATACATGCCGGATCGGCTACACCGAAACACAAGTGCCCCGCACTTGGAGTGCTCTCTACTCGAGCTCAGAAAAGCAACTAACTAATTTTCACATTTTTTTTAAAATCCAAACTTTACAATCAAGGGGAACGACACAAAACAGGGAGGAAATCCCCCCAACTATCATTCGCTGTTCCCAAACGCTAATAAAAAAGGCGGTCCAAAAATGCTTCACCATTGGTCTTTGAAGCGACGCTAATTTTGTATGCGTTCCACTAAAAAACAAAAACCAGAGGGCATTCTCGCCAAGCGGGTGGTCCCAAGGAGGTACCCTGACGCGAGCCACACCTGACAGGGCTATAAATTCCCAAAGATTTGTAGCTCAACTTTGACATTTTGCTGCAATTAAATCTCTGAATATTTACAATCCATGTCAGTGCGCACACAACCCAAAGGCGCCAAAAAATCCCAATTCCGTCTGTGCAAAGGCCTAGCTATAAACATAAATCACAAACATAGTATACATTTTAAATTACAATACACATTCCCGTTTTTCCCAGGGTTACGTATCAAGATATGTGATTACAGTATCACAATGCAGTATACCATGTGAAATAAAATAAGCAAAATTTCCAGTATCAATGGCTTAGGGAAAATTCTATACGAATTATAATGTCCATTCCTTTTGAGATAAAACACTTTTAATACATTCACTCATTTGACAAAATTGATTGTACGCCGTTTTAATAAATTTCCCATTTTATATTAAAATCATGAAATATGTAGAGATGTTGCAAGTGATAAACTTATACGTTATGACATTTGCATTTAAATAAATATCGTATATTAAATACGTATGTTTATTAACATTTTTCTGATCACCGAAAACAAATACTTCAAAAAATTTAAGGATTTTCCTTTAATCCTCCCACTCCTTAAATTATGATATTTGTATTTTTCCTTTATAGAAATTATAATAATTCCAAATTTTATTGGATTTGCTCAACGTGATCGCGAACTACCATACCTACAGTCAGACAGACACATATATATCACTAAAAATGGTTTATTTGTGTTCAAAGATACTCGAAAAATGGAAATACATCAAAGTATCTCAGTCAGTATTTTTATTGCACCACAATACCTTTTCCATTTATATGTACTATGAATTGTAGGGGGGGGGGGGTATCGCAATCACATATGTTACGGCACACAATCTTATAGAAAATGTGTAAAAAGCTCACTCGATTAGTTGTACCACACTCTATTTATTCAATGATATAAAGGAGAATAAAGTTTAAATTTTCTTTCCATTTAATCCTAATGAGAGAAAGATGTTATCGGAATCTTGAAAGGATTTCCTAAATTTGTTCAAAGAATGCCGGACGTTTTTTGCTGTTAGAAAAAATACACCATTTCTTCAAAACCAAATCCTTTATTTCTTGTTAAAATTAATGGTGATTTTTATGCATTTTATATTGCTAAATTTAAACATAACACCCCAATTACCCTGTAAACCATCGCTGTTATATGGAAAGAGATTTAATTCACAATCTTTGAAAATTATTTGCTATGCGTAATTGACTATTTTAATAGGAATTATATATTAAGGTCGGTTATATAATTAATACTAAAAAAATGTTTACTCCTAAATTAAAGTAAATTTAAGGTTAATGTTAAGTTAATGTTCGCTTCGTTGGATAATAGTTCTTATAGCTTTTACATTGCTAAATACAAATATGACAACCAAATTAAGATGTCATACAACGTTGTTAAATGAGAATAAATTGAATTCACCAATCTATGAAAATTATTTGCTACGTGTGAAGGACTGTTTTAACAGGAATTGGGTAGAGATGCCTGTTAGCTTTTTACTTCCCCTGCAATACATGGTAATGTATAGGGAAAGTATTGGAATCAAGTTGAAGATCGCAACTCGAGTTTTCGACGGATCTACATGTTCCGAGACCTCTAGAACACGAAAAAACTATTTTTAGCGTGACGTCTGTGTGTGTGTCTGTGTGTCTGTCTGTGCAGATTTTGTATCCACTCTAACTAAAAAAATTGACCGAATTTCATAAAATTTGGTAAGTCACTTGTGGGCGAAACAAGTGTTGATTAGTTTTGGGTAAGATTCGGGATAAAAGCACCCGTCTGTTTTTGCGAAATATCCCGCAAAAGCCTATATCCACTCTAACTGAAAATCTAATGGACTGAATTTCACAAAATTCGGTACATAAGTTGCTTGTGAGTCACCCTGGTATTGATTATATTTTGGTACGCTTCGGAAAAAATAACCTGCCTTTTTTTGCAAAATAGCCTCCAAAAATCGCCCAAATCTAAAATAAAAAACTACATATGCTCAAATATATCCATTAAATGCGTTCATTTTTAACGAAGAAAAGAATAAGGCCAACCCCATTACACTAGGACTAGCCGTACTCGAGATATTTCAGTTTTTTCGTATTTTCTCTGCGCCACTTTTGAAAATAAGTCCAGTTACCAAACGAGAACGAAATTTGAATTAAAAGTGAATTAAATTTAATTGAAATAAAGAGAATGTGGATATAAGTCTGCAGAGAAAATCATGTGCATCAGATGTACATCAGATTTTTGAATACTAGAAAACCATTTTCATCATGGGTAAACTATATAGCTGGTTTTGTTGTCTCGAAAGTTATTTTAATAATAATGGTTTTAATAGGTTTTACATTGCTAAATAGAATCATGACAATCAATTTTTTTTCTGATCTACTGCTGTTAAAGGAGATAAAATTCTATTCAAAATCTTTGAAAACCATTTGCTACATAATAAAACCTCTTATAATACAAATTATGTAGTGAGGTTTGTTATGTATTTAATACTGGAGATCCGCTTACAGTATGGATAGGTTAGTCCTAGTTTCGTTGTCTCAAAATTTTCTTTTAAAATAATGGTTCTTATAGCTTTTACATTGCTAAATCTAAGCATGACATTAAACTCCGATGATCTTACATCATGTGTATGCAGCAATAAAAATCTTGCCCCTTATGTCAACTCCTCTCATGGACACATTATTACTGGGGATCTCAATATAGTTCAGGATGATATACTTAGGGATATTATGAATAAAGGGTCTAAATTTCGCATTCCATTCTGCTATCACCCTAAACAACTTCTTCAGTCTATATCTTTTGATTTTGATAAAATCATATATCAACTTGCTTGTTCACATTCCATTCCTATTGAAGCATTCCATCTATGGAAGTATACCACCTTACATCTACTTAAAAATGTTATTATGAACATTAAATTAACGAAGCCTAGGTATCCTTATAAACAACTCCTATCTGCCATTAAAGAACTACAACAATATTTTGTCATAACTTATGTTGATAAAGCTTCTAATAATTAGGCCATCATTTGTAAAAAATATTATGTTTCTCTGTTACAGAATTACATAAAAAATAATCAAATTTTAAACCCATTAATAATCAGTCTATCAAAATCAAAACTAAAATGCTAAAATTATATACACAATTAAATATTAATTGTAAGTTTTTTAAATTTCCTTATGTTACTTTGGTTCCTAAATTCCACAAATCACCTCTCAGTTTCAGAACGGTCACTTATGGACATAATACCTTTACCACTACAGCTAGTAAGTACTTGCTTAACTGTTTAAATAGAATTAATGAATCTCTTAAATTTAAGAATGCAGGATATTTCATTTTGAACAATAGTTTTGATTTAGTTAATCACCTTAGCAAGCTTCCACAAATTCTTGGTTTCCAAACCTTTGATTTTAAAGACCTATTTAATAATATTGTCATTAAAAATTTATATAAAGTTATTATCTCTCTTTATCATGACTATATATTTTCAAATCATGTTGCATTTAATGTCAAAAACTTTCCTATGCTCTTGCACTTTGTGTTATACAACAATTATATTATTCAAGGTGATAACATTTATTTACAAACATCTGGTGTACCACAAGATGGCTGTAGTGGTAGTATTCTCACTAACTTATATCTTTATAATTATGAATGTCATTTTAACTCTAATTCATATATTATATATATAGATATGTTGACGGCTTAATTTCTATTATCATTGATGATTTCTATTCCATTAATATTGATTTTTACCCATCTAACCTAGAATTAATTTCTAATGAGCCTAGCGTTAGTCAAACTGTAAAGTTTTTAGATCTAAATTTAGATACCCTCAATAATCATGTAATCACCAATCTATATGATAAAAAGATTCTTACAACTTCACTATCATAAAGCTGCTATCATATCAATCTTGTAATTCTATTCAAATGCTTAGAAACATCATTTTAAACCAGCTATTTCGAATACATCGACTTTCTGATCCTCGGTTTCACTTTCTCCACATCAATAATCTTAAACGCATTTGCCAAAATTACAAATATCCGGAAGTATTTGTAAATAATATTATTAATAATTTCAAATATACCACGTAATAATTTTACACATGCATTATTTATCTTTGATTGGATAACTAATTTTTGAGAATTCACCCATTCCTATCACCTAACTTACCACTTGGCCTGAGTCTAATACTGTTTACTATATTCGAATGACTATATTCCACTTGTCCTGAGTCCTATACTGATTACTATTTTTGAATGACTCCATACAAATTATGTATCGTTCAAATGTATTCATTCCGGTGCCCACTCGCATTGATCAAGTGAGGTGAAATGCTCAGTCGCATGTTCAACCTACACGTGGTAGCAATGCTTGTGGGTTAATATTCTGTTCGAGGCGGTATTATTTTTCTGATTTGTAATTCATTTGATTTATTTTTCTCCTTCCACTAGCCAGTAGACAGTTCCAATGGTGTCTATAGTTAAATACTATCGCCATTGTCAGAAACTGGCTATTCTATCGGTTTTATTTGGAATTGTATGGCTGTTCTGATAAGAATGCAATTTCGAACTAACCGCCATTTTTTGTGTAGTTTCAATTGCTGTCCTCTATGTTTCAATCTTTTATCTTGAGCTAATTATTATTGCCTTTTCCCATTTTTACCGTGTTTTCTTTTTCATTTTTATTTATTTTCATATATACTTTTTAATTGTGATTTTTGTATCCTAATATTCTTCTCATCCCCTTTCCATTGTAGTGATATGTTACCTTCTATCTTTATCCGTAGCCTTGGTCTATAGTTACTCATTTGTAACAGATATGCTAGAGATGGGTTTTTTTGTACATACTGTAGTTTATGCATAGTTTTCGATTAAAATCTCTCAATTTTTATTTATATATATATATATATATATATATATATATATATATATATATACATTCATATATATTATATATATATATATATATATAGATATACATACAAATATATATATATATATATGTATATATCTATATATATGTATATATATATATATATATATATATATATATATATATATGTATGTATATATATATATGCATATATATGTATATATATATATATATATATATATATATATATATATATATACATATGTATATATATATATGTATATATGTATATATATATACATATATACATATATACATATATACATAGGAGACATAAGAGACCAGGAGTGAAAAGCCGCGGCGTTTATGACGAGCTCGTTGAACTGGGGAGTAAGTATCACAACCCCTTACCGCCATAAAGTAAGCTTTTTGCTAAGCCATCCTTCATTTTTTCAATGTTTATTAGTAGTGTGAACATGAGAGAGCTGGCGCAGACCCACAAACACCCCCGAAAGCCCAGACCATCCGACTCGTCCTTGGACTTAGAGCATCTGAATGAATGGTCGCCACAAACACCCCCACAAACACCCCCATAAAAACTCCACCCACTTTTAGAAATGTAATGGCTCTATTTCGCCCATTAAAATTTCCACCCACTTTTAAAAACAATGGTGTGAAACCCACCCATAAAAATATCCACCCACTTTTAAAAACAATGGTGCGAAACCCACCCATAAAAATATCCACCCACTTTTAAAAACAATGGTGCGAAACCCACCCATAAAAATTTCCACCCACTTTTAAAAACAATGGTGCGAAACCCACCCATTAAATATCCACCCACTTTTAAAAATAATGGCTCGCAAAACCCCCATAAAAACCGAACCCACTTTAGAAAAGTAATGGTCCTATTTTATCTATCGGAGCGAGCAAGCGAAATGTCGTTGGGAGGGAAGGGTACCCCCTTCGGCGAGCACCCCCTTTTCCGCGGACGGAAGCTGCCACCCCCTTTTAAATGAAATAGGGCCTCAGAATTTTTTCCATTTAAAGAAATGTATTTAGTATATAAAGAAATTTAAAATGATTACTGTTAGTGGTTATGATAGTGGGTGTAATACCACCGACACCGTATCAGAGAGTGATATTGAAAGTACATCATTTGTATATGTATATACAACATCCCGCCTTAAAACAAATAATATCTATATGATTCAATTTGATTGGTGGGGTGATGTCCATAGCTCTATTCAAAATATTGAAGAGTTTTTAAATGAATATAGATTTTCACCGGAGCCTCGATTTGTTGAGGCTATATACGACACTCCATCGCCAAAAGAACTCTATTTCACAATCTGCGAAAAGTTAGACTCTTATATGGAGGAGGACGACGATTACAGGGAGTACTTTAGATGTGATATAGACACTATTAAAGAGGCATTCAGAACAGAAGAATGTGTCCTTCGAACTGAGGACTAAAACCATTAATTATCTTTTAATAGTTGGAAAACTGTTAAAAGATTATGATCGCCTACTCCTTTATTGCATAATGACCGTAAAAATTTTACCTCTTCGATATTTTAAGCATTTAAAGAAATACATTTAGTATGTAAATAGAACTTTATAAATTATAAAATGACAACCATTCAGCAACTTCAACAACAGGTCAATCAACTGACTCAGCAGGTCAATCAGCTGACTCATCAAAGAGATCAACTCAAAAATGAATTGTCTCAGGCAAACAGAACAATTCAAAGCCATGATGCTGATAACCGCCGTAATCGAGCTGAGATCGATCGCCTTCACAGGGAGAACTTAAGCTTGCCGCGACAAGAGACCAGAACCATCTACCAACGATGCTCTATGAGATGTAATTAGATCTCCACCCATTTTAGGTTTTAAAAGCGGTTGCTTTTAAAATCAGATACCTACTTGTATATTAGAGCCTCATTTTGTATCGCATAGTGACCGTGAGCCAAGGTATGAATACCATCTTCCAATATATGACGCTTGTCATCTTTTCCTGATAGGGCAATCTTATTGACTTGTATAGAATGAATCTCATGCTTTGTGCTCCTGATGAGATTCATGGTTCTATGCTGTACTTCTTGCTTGAATAGGCAGTTCTTATAGTCCTCGAAGGTTATCCTGTTTTTCACGACACATTTCTTTACTCCTTTCGACTTTTTCACCAGGTCAACCTCAGTTTTACAGGCATACATCTTAGATCTTAAGCCAACGAACTCTTCTAAGATCTTCCCTGCATTTTCATCCTTCATCTTCCCCAAGACCTTTTTATTTACTCGAGGCATTCCATACCTATTGTTTTCTGGATAATCTGATGTATCAAAGTAGTCAATCATTCCTTTCATATCCTCATAAAAGTCCTCGGTCTGTATGTCATAGATGTAACTGTCAGTGTCCATGTACAATAGCTTGATATCGTCCCCGTATTTAGGCTTCATAAGATTATAATGGAAGTCATACATCAGATGCTTCGATAGATCTAATGTACGCATGCCGACGTATATTGGCTTATTAAAATTCACTTTCGTCTTGTTCATATGCACGGCGGCTAATCTTTCGTCAAAAATGGTCCTTCCCTTGAAGTTGGGCTTAGCAACTAGCTTCTCCGCTTTCTGGGGATCGCATACTAGCCTAATATCGAGTCGCTTCCTGATATTTTCCATCGTCTTGCCAAAGACCGAGTTGTTCATAAGTTTGAAGAAGTCTTTCTCAAAGTCGTTGGTTGCCTTGGTCCTCATTTCAGTGTTCAGGTCTATGTACCTCTTCAACCAGGGAGACTGCTGAAACTCCAACACTTTGTGCACCTTTTTGAGCTTCATCCCCAACTGCAACAGTTGCTTCAAAACCCTGTAATGAACCACATAATGCTCTTTGTCATAGAGGGTCGTCAGTAGTTTTGGCTGTTTTGAGCCATCGGGCATCCTGCTCTCAGGTGCTAGAGGTAGGTCTGAATGGAGGTTGTGCAGATGGGTCGGGTACTGTAGGTCGCAATCTACGATGTATCCTTTGTCTGAGTCATCCTCTACTTGGGTCACATCTGACACAGTGCTCCACTTGAAGCCACCATGCGGTAGGTATTGACTATTGGCCCATCCGTAAAGGTTGTTGGCGTCAAGGTACATCAGGTAGTTAGACTTCTTGTTCTCGTCATAGTCCCTCATGTACTTGTTATTCGCCCTCCCATATCGGTTACAGCACTGAGAGATGCCTCCTCTGGTCCCCTTTTCTAGCATGAGTATCATGTCATAGTCTGTCAACAGCTCTAGCTCAACCTCTGTGGTTTTGAGCATGGCGTCCCACGAGAGTCCGGGTGCAGTGAAGTACCATGCAGGATCCAACTTATAGGTCTTTAGACAGACATCTCTAAAGTGTTCCATGATGTCGGCTAGGATGAGTACACCAGTCTTCACATACAAATCGGAATATTCACCCAATGTCTTAATGTTGAAGGCCTTCCATACCCTTTTAGCGTGCTCGTAGTCCTCATCCTTTATGTGTGACTCATTCAATTGGTTGTAAAAGTCTTCTTTTGGGGGCAGCTTGGTTTCTTCGCATTTGTCCCACGAGTCCATGTAATCGTATGGATAGACGCCTTTTCGGGTGACGAGGTCCAGTTTGTCTTTGGGGAAGTACTTGGCTGTCTCCCTGAACTCCTTTACGTTCTTCGCAAGACTGTCGACGCTAGCGGCCATGAACTTGAATGAGTCGACAAACCTCAACTTTATACCAGGTACCTTTGCTTTCTTCCCATCGCCTACTTCTACAGTTTTTGCCCCGACCTCCTTACTGAAGGAAATGTACCTCTCCTCGTTGTTCGGGATGACGTCGATATCACCTTGGTCTCTACCGAGCTCCTTTATGAAGAGATGGGCGTCGTAGCCAGATAAGTTGTGGATAAACACTGGAATGAACGAAGGCTCTTGGTACTTTAGGTTGCAAAGGTTGTGAGCAGGTCCTCTGTAGTTCGATTCACATTTCGCCGGATTGAGAAGATGGTCATGATCTCTAACTTTTCGGAAGTCTGGTTCATCCTTGGGTGAATAGGGTGAAGGTTTCTTCCTGATATCTTCGTCACAGATGTGGCAAACATGGGTCCTTTGGAAATGCTCTTCATCTTCGGTGGTCATTTTGATGGGTTGCTTCTTATCATAAATGTTCTTTATCGCTAGCGCCTCAGTCTTCACTGTATCAAAGAACAGCTTGGTGGCATTGGGTCCTCTGTATGTGATTGGTGCCTTATAGTCTGCGTGTTTATATTTGATGTAGACAGTGAAGCTCATAGGTTCATGCTTTTGATATTTATGTAAGAATGAGCTGTCTTTTGTAGGGCGGCAGGTGTTTATCTTGTTTGTCAAGCACTCGAAGTCTCCGTACATCACAAAGGGTAATCGTAAAGACCTTTGATAGTTTTTGAACCGCAGAGATTCGTTCTTCTTGGGCATTACAATCTTTACTGGTGTATTCTTCCTACAATCCGTTTCATGAGCTTGGAGGTCCTCTTCGGAGTAATAATACAGCAGGCATCTCTCACAGGTGAATATCTTTCCGTTGCGTTTAGTCACTTGTCCGCTTATCAATTTGGAGAGGTCTCTTATCCAACAGTAATGACTGTTTCCTTCCTTATTCTTTATGTACAGCAAATTGATGTGTTTGTCTTCCTTATTTTTAGTGATTCTCAATGGGTAAATATCATTACCTTCGTATGAATATATGTTCACCGATATGTTATTCAACTTTTCGAACCTGTTAAATACTCTATCTTCCATCTTCACTGGAAACTCAATGCCTTCAAACTTTTGCTCATTCTCATACGGTTTATATTTGGTGACTCTTTGGGCATCTTTTTCCGCTGGATGTAGTGCAGAGAGTATTGCCCACCTGAAACACTTATTATCCTCATTTTGTACTTTAATGACTGCTTTTTTAGCTTTAATTCTTTTCGGTAAATCAATGTAGGATGATCCTCTCAGCGGGTTGTATTTATTGATCCTCACCTCAAGGCTTTTAATTCTAACAAGCGTCCATCCCGAACCCTTAGCAACAAACTCCTCCATTTCTGTCAATAATTTTTGGATAACCGATCTGTAATAAGCTACCAAATCAGAGACTAAGATGACTGCGTTTTCTGTTTTGAAGTTTTTCTCCATTTCTATAATAGCATCGTCTTTACCCTTTTGATAGTCACAGAGGAATTCGAAATTAACCTTCAAACCATGCAGCCTCTTTATGTGTTTAGTGATGAGTCCCCGGACTAGGGATGCCACATCGTTCAAAAAGTCTTTGGGAAGCATCAGGTTGTGTTCATTTTGGATGTCGTACGTCTTCAAGCGAGATTCAAAGGCTGTATTAACTTTGTGGAGGGTGTAGAGCCTTCTCTCTCGCGTATCTAAAAACAGGTCTGAATCAAACCCGAAATGACGGTTGAACAATACGCTTTCTATGAATGCTATGATGTCTGCCTTCCTACGAAATTTAGAATAGCCTGTAATGCTGCGTGTTCGACAAAATACGCGTAGTTGATTGATGGTCATATAATGCAGCCTCTGCATATTGTCAAAATCATCTCTGTGATCCTCCTGGCTGGTGGTCGTCTTCTTAGGCTTATAGTTTTGATGAGCTTTAGTTTGTAGGTGCTTATTTATGCTAGATTCCTTAATTAACTTACCGCAACATCTGATTTTAAGCTCCCTCTTCTTCTTTTGCTTGCTAAACAAGTCATTTTGGAAACTGGAAAAGCCGTTATGATATTGAATGAGGTCGACCAGCTCCAACTTTTTAAGTTTCGAGTAACCTCGAATATTATTTTCACGACAGTAGCCTTGCAACTGTCGAACGGTTTTAGATTGAAAATCCATTTTGTCTTTCTTTAGAACTACAAATCGTTTCTTTAAATGCTTATATTATTGAAGGGTAAACTTTTAACGATTCAATTTTTAATGAGTATTTCAATCATTAAAAATAAAGTCATATCTACATCTATTAAATGAACGGAAAAGGTGGGCCCAGCCACCTTTTTCCTCGGAAAAAGAATTGAAAATCTAAGTTACAATGATGGAAGGGCATGTCATCGATTTCGCTTTCGGTCGATCGCTATCACTATCGCTATCACTATCACTGTCAGCTTGATATATTGAAAAGGTTTCGTAGAGGTTTCGAAAAAGTGGTTTTTTACCACGAAACCCTCTAATGGTGTACAATAATATAAAACCTTGAAGCCAACATATAATCTTAATAATCTTATTTCATCCCTGGACAAAATCATTCCAACCCTGGATATATCATTTTTTAAAAATATAATTGAGTTATTCGACAAACGTATTAGGATAGATTTCCCATGCTCAGTAATGTCAGAAACCAAATATAAGCCATCCACTGACTCAAAGTTATCAGTACTCAAATCGTTTAATTTTTTTACAATACGATCCATATTCTTTATTAAAAGGAAAAATATATTCAAACTTGAGGAATGTAACAAAGGGTATCTAAACATTTAATGGTTGATCAACCATTAAATATTATTATGAATACAAATTTTATGGATCATTTTTGTCCAACTCGGGATGTATGTCGACAGGATCATTTTTGTTCAATTCGGGAGGTATGTCGACAGGTTCATATTGTATCACAAATCTATTACATATGTTTGTCAGAAGGATGCAAACCAGCTTTTTAAAATGGAGTTCGTAAAAGGTATCTGAGAGCAAATGGGCTTTATAAGTCATGAGGTGACAAAGATCTATACGATCCAGATTTTTCATAATAAAATCTTCGTTAAAGGTTTGCCATTGAACAATTCTACCCCATTCAAGGTAATCTGCAAATTCCATCATAAAATCTTCAGTGAGCTTTTGTTTGACGCAAATGAGTTCCATATCGATTTTGTCTATATGCCGACGAATAAATTCTTCTGAGAGTACTTGGAATTGAGAAACCATTCTCCATTTTTTTTACGGCAGTTGGAGTGTCCACTTGATTTCTTCAATTTTTAGAAATGGTTGAACTGTGAACTCAGCATCACATCGTAAGAAAATTTTTAATTGGTCATCTTTTTAACCTCTCCGAGAATTAACACGAATTCCGTGGCTACTTTTATCTTGTGAACGTACTGCTTGCTATTAATGTATAACTTAACAACGATTAATTCATCGATTATCTTTTGAGGATCAAGGTACAATCCCAGTCTAAAAAAACCGTCCCGAGATAATTTACAATCTGAGTTCAAAGCATCACCGGAAAACTTCGTAAAAATAACGGCATTCGCATTGGTACTAGGTCTAATAGTAATGTACCCTGATGTGGTGGTTGCATAACATACTTTATTGTCAACATATTTTTCCAAGTATTTTTTATTACCCGCATTCATGTCTTCAATAGGGTCAGCGACATTGCCTATCCTTTTACCTTTAGCGTCAATGGGTCTTCTATCACCTAAACTCAGGTACTTCTGATCTAAACCTTCCATAATTTTTGCTATCTCTTCTCGTAGTTCAAACTTCAGCGTGTGAGTGACGGTAGTGGAGTTACGAATTAACTCAGCTTCCAGATAACTTTTAGTAGTTACATCCCGACTCTCAATCGGCGTCTGACAGTTTTTCAAGATCTTATTTTCCATATCGTAGTTACCGTCGTGTGTGAGTTTAAACCCTATGCCTGGAATACCAGGAGGTCCTTGTTCTAATTCTTCATCGAAAAGCGGGTAGTAGGCAGCCATTTATTTAAATATAAAATAATTTTTATAGTCATGGACTATAAAAATTTAAAATGGACTATAAAAAATGGCTTATAATTTCAAAGTCTTGATCATGGTAATATTTTGATTGTTAATATTTAAGAAGCATTTCTTGTGCTCTTTTAAGATGAAGTAAAAAACATAATCTTTGGGGGCTTCGTTCCTTAACCTCCAGTTAAACTCAATCATTAAGTTATTCGTATCGGTATAGTTTTGATGATGAGAGAGATTAAAGCAGATGATTGGATACAACTTACCAAAATTCGAATAATTGACCATACAACCTGTTTCAGACGTGATGGTGTTGAGTCCAGATTCCAAAAGGGCTGTGTATAATCGATTATAATCACTTTTCTCAAAATCCATCATGTAACTGACAGTTGGCACTTTTACATTGTTGATCATTAACCAACATTCCGTCATATCTAAGTTATCAAACAGCATGTTATTGCGCTTCGAATTTTCGTATCTTTCAGTGTACTGAGGAATTACGTACAAAGATAAGACTTCATCAGAAGTAGCTTTTATGGTATAAGAGCCGCTAGCGTTTTTATAGAAAATATTAGACTTTACAATGCTGTGTTGGTTCCAGTTTATTTCTACATCCTTATTCGATAACTTTAATTCGTTAAATATTGAAGCCGCCGCATTTTTAAATCGTACGTAAGGTAGCCAGAGTGATAAATCTTCTACAACGACTTTATAGATCTTATTTTGCTCGTTGGTGTACAGCATATTTAGACTGTGATTTCTCTGGAACTCAAATTTGACTTGGAACCCCGTGATTACTTTTTTATATTCACGGAAGAAATCAAACACGTACTTTAGTGGGATCCATATAGTTACAACCTTGCTATTTTTAGTAAATTCGCTTCTTTCTGTAAATCCCTGGTTATGCTTCTCATTAATACCGAATTTTTCGAAAAACTCAGTAATCTTTGTGGTATCTACTAACGTGCCATCATATTTCAAGCGTTCTCTATCAGCTGTGTCCGACGTATCAGTGTAGAACAGCATATTTGTAGCTTCGGCAGAAGAATAGTCAGGCGTAAAATGTATTAAGCCCAACACTTGTCGCATAAGAGCGGAATAATTAATGTTGGATTCTATTTCAGTGGTTCCTAATGTAAACCTGCTAGCATTGATCAAACCACCTCCATTCACGAGAGCTACATTATCATTCACTATGGCAGTACCATCGTTGTTAACAATTTTCAATTTTTGCTGTAAATAACCGTTAGAGTATAAAATGTTGGCGTTGGTGTCTTGAATAAAGAAATGGTAAGAGGCATTTTCCATAGAATTATCACTATTTTCATGCCTTACCTCTCTATATTCGAAACTTTCGATGTCATCATCGTAATAATAATTGGTGCTGTTTAATTCAAATATTTTATTCATTTATTATGAAATAAATTTTTTTTCTTCTCCTCAATTTAATAGCTATATGGCTATTAAATCGAATTTAGAAAAACTTTAGTCCAGCTCCATGTTTTTTCCGCTTTGATAATATCTCCTTTATTTTATCCTGCACATACTTACCTTCTAATTCGGCCTCCTGCAGGACTGATACGTCGGAAAAGAACCCTCTTCCTTGTATCTTCTTACTCTTTCTTTGAAGTCTGTGTTTATTCATTTCTTTATTATAGGGCGATAAAATTGTATTGTACTTCTTGCTTATTGAGCGGAATTAAATCACCTCTATGATTGGTTACTTGCATTCTGATTCGGTAAACACTATCCATTCGAACAGGGTAAAACAGAGGTTTGTCAAATGATTTTATAATCTGACTACCTGGACGATTACTGTTTGTAAATGAATAGATGACGTTTGTAGAGTTGAAACCGTTGATATACGCCCCCTCTGCGACATCGCAATGTATATAAATGTTATCGTTTCCCCCAGATAAGTCAGCAATGTACTTTCCTACTTGTTCAAGCTCTTCGTGGATTTTAGGCTCGAAACCTAAAAGTTTATGCAGGTTTTTGGTTTTCGTTAAATCGATCTTATACCCGTCTTTTAACTTAATGGCTATTCGTTGTCGTTCCTCCACTATTCCGAATTGTATCGGCGGATCGCTTCCAAAAAAATTAATCATGTAACGATTCAGCCCCTTGATAGTGTAATTTCCATCTGGTATCGTCAAATTTAACCACTGATGACCATCAAAGTATGAAAATTCCTCATCTTTGATATTGTCCCATGAAACGTACATCGAAAAGGACTGAAGGGCAATCTGTTTAAAGGTGAAAGGTCTAGTGTATTCAATCGTAAAATCTTCTGATTTTTCCGCGTTTTTAGAATCTAATATCAATAGAACCATTTTATTTATAGAGAACATTTTTTTCATTTAAGTCGCTGGGTTCTTGGGTAAAAGAATATAGCACATCTACAACTGGCTTACCCTTGTTTCTTTCACGAATGTACTTCATACAAAAGTAGCCGCATTTGACGGAAGCAGGGTGCTGTAGAAAGCTCGAGTTACATCCGATTTTTTTCTTTCCAGAAGTCAGTAGATACTTCTTAATGTTAGGATGAATTTTGTATACGTGTTCTCCAAAAGGATCAAAATACTCAACAAAGTTATTTTTAGGATCGTTATAGTAGCTGACCCAGTGCGTACCAGGTCCTGTGACAATGTCCAGATTAATAATACCGTTTTCAAACCGACTCATCTTTTTAGGTAACAGATCGGAAGTATAGACGCCCCTAAACCCCTGTTCATGTTTCATATTTTGTTCAATTACTTCGTCTGATATTCCCAGTTTTGATAGACGCCCTTTCCAATGGGCCTTTTTTTTACACATCCAGATCCTGAAATTTTTTCCAAAGCTTTCTTTGCTCCATATCCAGCCGCCCCACTTGCAGCACCTAGTGCTAAAGCCTTGGCCCCAGCAATTAACGCGGGTAATAGAAAAGGTAGAAAACCACCCGTTTTCTGGAGCTGCGTCTTACTGATAGTGATACGCTTCCCCTTCCCAATTTGAGCTATCTGTGTTCGAGTTAAATGTATATCTTTGTTGGGGGCTTTTATCTTATCTATTTGTAGAGATACTTCTTCTCCTTTCTGGTATGCAGATTTTAGCTTAGCAATCTGATGATCGCTTAAATGTATTTTAGTTTTTATGTAATTACTCATTTATTTAATGTAAAATTTTTGTAGTATTGTTTTACTTGCTCGCTGGTCATAGTTCCTTCTCTCAACAATGCATCCAATAAATCGACGACTTGATTGTATAACTTTTCACTTTTGGATCCTTTACATATCTTATAAGTAAATCGGGCTAAAATTTCCATTTTGTCTTCTACTCCTTTACCGATATAAATCTGATGATCGCTTAAATACATTTTAGTTTTTATGTAATTACTCATTTATTTAATGAAAAAAATTTTTTGTAGTATTGTTTTACTTGCTCGCTGGTCATAGTTCCTTCTCTCAACAATGCATCCAATAAATCGACGACTTGATTGTATAACTTTTCACTTTTGGATCCTTTACATATCTTATCAGTAAATCGGGCTAAAATTTCCATTTTGTCTTCTACTCCTTTACCGATATAAATCTGATGATCGCTTAAATACATTTTAGTTTTTATGTAATTACTCATTTATTTAATGAAAAAAAATTTTTGTAGTATTGTTTTACTTGCTCGCTGGTCATAGTTCCTTCTCTCAACAATGCATCCAATAAATCGACGACTTGATTGTATAACTTTTCACTTTTGGATCCTTTACATATCTTATCAGTAAATCGGGCTAAAATTTCCATTTTGTCTTCTACTCCTTTACCGATATAAATCTGATGATCGCTTAAATACATTTTAGTTTTTATGTAATTACTCATTTATTTAATGAAAAAAAAATTTTGTAGTATTGTTTTACTTGCTCGCTGGTCATAGTTCCTTCTCTCAACAATGCATCCAATAAATCGACGACTTGATTGTATAACTTTTCACTTTTGGATCCTTTACATATCTTATCAGTAAATCGGGCTAAAATTTCCATTTTGTCTTCTACTCCTTTACCGATATAAATTTCTTTTCTTTGCAAGTCTCTGAGTCGATCCCGATAATCTCCTAACGTAGTCATATGATCTCTCAAATAATCAGCCTTAGCTAATAAGCGATCTTCTCTTTCTTCATCCTTTTTAGTCATTCGAGACATCTGACTCATAATGTTTCCTTTTTGACGAGACATTTTTAGGTAAGTATCATTTACTTTACTCATAATTTCTTGCAAAGTTTCCTTGGTCTCATGGTACAATTTTGAGGGTCTTGGAAAGTTATTTTTCTCTAAAAACTCTACATCCAATTTTTTATCAAAATCATAGACTTCTAAAGACGGTTCAATAGCTAGAGGAATGTGATCAACAGCATCTTTTATAGCCTGAATATTCTCCTTTCGATTAATTTCTTGTTCTTGTAGCTTTTCAGTTACAGGCTTGTGAAAGTCCGATAGTGCTTTCTGATACCTAATTTTTGCTCAAGTTGTCGTTCGTTGTTTTTTCTAATTTCAGCCTGAAGCTTATAAACTTTAAGTTCATATTCAACTTCCTTTCTTAATTTCTTATTTCGTTCTTTTTGTATAGCATTCATCTTTATTATTATGCAAAAAAAAATTTTACTTAAGCAAATTACATTTTTACTGAAGCAAATTTTTAACATTAAATAAAGATGATTCAAATTAAAAATTATACAGAAGCAGAAGAACTTGTCGATGCAAATCAACATTATTTATTACCTAAACACCCTTTCAGACTTCTAATCGCTGGAGCTTCAGGTACTGGTAAAACGAACTTATTGTTGAATTTTATATACGACTATCTCGAATTTGATAATTTGTTCGTTTGTGCAAAAGATATGTACGAACCCAAGTATGGCAAACTGAAAGAAAAGTACACAATGTTTGAGGGCGTGGATATTGACTCGATAAAGTACCCCAAAAAGAAGAAGAAAATTATCCTAGAGTTATACGAAAGATTCGGCAAGAAAGGAACTTTATTCTCCTCTGATACAAAAGAATTTATAACAGTGGATGACCTGGACCCATCTTGTAAAAATGTTGTTGTCTTTGATGACTGCATGACTGACAAGGACCAGAGAAGCATAGAAGATTTTTTCATCAGAGGTCGGAAGAAAAACGCCTCAATCATTTATCTTTCTCAATCTTATTATAGAACACCCATTGTTATCAGAAGAAACTGTAATTACTTGATATTTTTTAATATTCAACCGAGGGAGATTCAACATATCATAAGAGAGATAGATGGTAGTTTGACTAAAGAAGAATTCAGTAAATTATATAAAAAGTGCATGCAACAGCCGTATGATTTCTTTATGCTTGATTTAGTTAATCCGGCTCTGAGATATCGGAAGAAATATTTCACCCCTATAAATAAAGATGGAAGAATACTTGCAAAAGAAAATTTACGTATATAGAAAGAGCTACCACCACTACCATAAAATTAGTGTCACTATGACCGTTAGCAAGTTCGTTTTAAGTTCATTGGGTTTATCAGCTTTTGTACTTGTTCCCTTAGCTGCTCTGAGCTTAAGCGTCGGTATTGTTGAAGTTATTGATAAAGCTTTGAATATCGCTGAAAGGAAAGAAGAGTACAAACAGTCTTACAAGTTTTACAAACAGCTGCTCAATTCATACAAATCGAATACCCTATCAGAAGAGGAAGTGTATAAGCGAGAGGAGGATTTCATCAATAATTTAGTCTACTTACCCAGAGAAAAATATATGAAACAAACCCTGCTGAATGGATATCAATTTGTGAGTAAATAATTTTTTATATATAAATAAATGTGTGGTAAAAAGACTTGCAAGAAAGGAAAAGGTGTTGTTAACGCAGCAATTAATAATTTACCGTTTGAAATGCATCTGCCAGGGCATCAATTTACAGGACCAGGAACTCAACTGCTCAGAGGAAAAACTAGACTGAACCCCGATTTAACATACAAAGAATGGAGTAAGCCTATTAATTGGGTTGATGATAGTGCCTATAAACATGACGTGTGCTACATTAAAAACAAAGATACCGAAACCAGAAACAAAGTGTGTGACTCAAACATGATAAAAGAATTGGACGACATTCCCAATCCAAGTTTTCGTGAAAGGTTAGATAGAGCTGTTGTAAAGCCTATTATCAAAGCAAAGAAGACATTTGGAATGGGCTCAAAAATATATTGTCTCAAATGTAAAACACACACCGACACTAAAGATGAACAGCATGCCACCTCTAAAAACGCTAGACCTATGTTGAAAGGAATTTGTGTGGGTTGTGGTTCTAAGAAGTGCCGTTTTTTACCGCTGAAGGGGTAACTGAGAAGGGTTGCCCCGAAAAGGTTTATTACGATCCCGAAACAGGATTTTGTGGCATAAATGTACTGGGCAGAAAAACTGGTTTAAGTCGAAAAGAAGTCTCGGATGTTTTACACCGACAGGATGTATACACAAAGCATAAACCACTTATCCGTAAGTTCAAAAGAAGGAGAATTTACGTGTCACATATCGACGACCAATGGCAAGCTGATTTACTGTTTGTCTATAAATTTGCGAGAAGTAAGTTTAATGATGGCACCAAGTACTTATTAACAGCTGTTGACTGCTTCAGTAAATATGCATGGGCTGTTCCTCTAAAGGATAAATCAGCAGAAGAAGTAACTCAAGCATTTAAAAAGATCTTCAAAGAAAAAATACCTGAAAGGATTCAAACAGATAAGGGTTTAGAGTTCGTCGGAAAAACAACTCAAAAATTATTCAAAGAAAATAATATCCGATGGTTCACAACAGAAACTGTTGAAATAAAAGCTGCTATGGTTGAAAGATTTAATCTCACTCTTGGTAATAAAATAAAGCTCTACTTGTGTGCAAATAACACTGAAAGATACATAGATGTATTGGATCAATTAGTGAAGAATTACAACAACTCATACCACAGAAGTATAAAAATGACTCCTGTTGAAGCCAGTCTAGAAGAAAACAGTAGTGATGTCTACCGCAATTTGTTTAAAGAAAAGGTCATACGTAAACATAAATACCAGGTAGGCGATAAAGTAAGAATATCTATATATAAGTCTACCTTCAGAAGGGGTTATCAAGCAACTTTTACAGATGAAATATTTGTCATTTCTGAAGTATTAGAAACCGACCCAATCACTTATAGAGTTCAGGATTTAAATAATGATGAGGTTAAAGGCACTTTTTATGACTACGCTAGACCTATGTTGAAAGGAATTTGTGTGGGTTGTGGTTCTAAGAAGTGCCGTTTTTTACCGCTGAAGGGGTAACTGAGAAGGGTTGCCCCGAAAAGGTTTATTACGATCCCGAAACAGGATTTTGTGGCATAAATGTACTGGGCAGAAAAACTGGTTTAAGTCGAAAAGAAGTCTCGGATTTTTTACACCGACAGGATGTATACACAAAGCATAAACCACTTATCCGTAAGTTCAAAAGAAGGAGAATTTACGTGTCACATATCGACGACCAATGGCAAGCTGATTTACTGTTTGTCTATAAATTTGCGAGAAGTAAGTTTAATGATGGCACCAAGTACTTATTAACAGCTGTTGACTGTTTCAGTAAATATGCATGGGCTGTTCCTCTAAAGGATAAATCAGCAGAAGAAGTAACTCAAGCATTTAAAAAGATCTTCAAAGAAAAAATACCTGAAAGGATTCAAACAGATAAGGGTTTAGAGTTCGTCGGAAAAACAACTCAAAAATTATTCAAAGAAAATAATATCCGATGGTTCACAACAGAAAATGTTGAAATAAAAGCTGCTATGGTTGAAAGATTTAATCTCACTCTTGGTAATAAAATAAAGCTCTACTTGTGTGCAAATAACACTGAAAGATACATAGATGTATTGGATCAATTAGTGAAGAATTACAACAACTCATACCACAGAAGTATAAAAATGACTCCTGTTGAAGCCAGTCTAGAAGAAAACAGTAGTGATGTCTACCGCAATTTGTTTAAAGAAAAGGTCATACGTAAACATAAATACCAGGTAGGCGATAAAGTAAGAATATCTATATATAAGTCTACCTTCAGAAGGGGTTATCAAGCAACTTTTACAGATGAAATATTTGTCATTTCTGAAGTATTAGAAACCGACCCAATCACTTATAGAGTTCAGGATTTAAATAATGATGAGGTTAAAGGCACTTTTTATGAATATGAATTAGTAAAATATGATAAGAATGACAATGTGTATAAGATTGAAAAAATCATCAAAAAAAAAAGGGGACAAATATCTAGTTAAATGGTTAGGTTATCCTGAGACTAGCTGGATTGATAAAAAAGATTTAGTTAATTAATTTTTAATAGCCGAATAAGCTATTAAAAATTATAATCACTTATCGGGGTCATACCTCAGCTCTTCGTGACATGTTGTTCAAACGTACCAGCCGTTTTTAATTAATAGGGTAAAAACTCCAATTTAATGCTTCGAAGATGGTTCTGCAGATTTCTTCATTCTGAATAAGCGTCTTCTTGAGTTTAGGTAACTTAACTAGAAGGCGTGAAATACAGATGTGGTAACCTCTTTTCCGTAACATATGGTATAAGATATAGTCTTTGCTGATTATGTTTTTTCGCTCTGAGTACATCTCCTCATATTTATGGATAAAAGAAGAAAAGTCGTTCAAAAGCTCTTCTTCTAAGGGTAGGTTATGCGAACCTAACCATTTAGCCAGATTTTTCATTCGATGTTTTCGCCTCTGTTGTTTCCACATGTTTAAATACATATCGAGATTATTGATAGGGGGTTTATTTGGATTATACCTCAGCTCTTCGTGACATGCTTGGCAAATGTACCAGCCATCATCATTTTGAATTACATATTCGTGTTCACATTCATGAGTTTTCAAGTCTCCGTCTGAGGAAACTTTATTGTCCAGACCTAACATTCTTATTACTTCCAACATTTCCTTAAATGTTTTGTCATCAATCATTATATATTTATTGTAAAATAGACCCCTTACTCAGCTATTCTTTTATAAGTTTGACAATTGTTTCAAACTGATCATGCAACTTTTTTAAAGATTTTTTCGTTTCTGAAATGTCGCCGCTTAAAACATCAAATTGGAGATACTGATAAAGAATTCTATAGCGAAATATATCAGACTCAATTTCATTCATTTATATATATCTTTGTTTTCTTTAAATCAGATAAAATACGAAGCAGTATTATTTTCCGCTAGGAAAGTGTCGACCTTGTTTCTACTTCCTGCTTTCAAAACGTCTGTAGCCAGCTGCTGACCTTGACTAACATCTTTTCCTCTTTAAAAAAGCGGAGATTACGAGAATCAAGGGGAGATGGCAGCACTATATGGAGAGGAGTAGAATTTATTTTTCGCGATTGATTTTAAGCATTTTATTCTATATTTTTAATCAGATAAACAGTAGCGATAGATATTTTGAAGAATTATTGCATTATAAGAGGGAAATAACTTGTTCAAAGTGCTATTTTTGAAGATTTTCGCCTGTGGTGTAATGGTTAAATTAAAGGTATGGGTAAATTTTGATGGGTACCCATGGCTGATCGGTTAGCGCGCAGGACTCTTAACAACAAGGTCCCAGGTTCAAATCCCGACCTCTCCCAGGTTGTTAATCAATCCGGGTTGATAGTTTATTGAACTATACCGAGCCAAAAATGACTTGTCGGCTGCTTTAGTAGCAGCACTCATCGATAATAAGTGGTGGACGGGCCCGACGCAAGGCGTCAAAGTCTTACAGTGTTGTCCTTATACGTTGTTTGTAAGCCTCAGTGGCGGTAGGCTCAGAGTGTATTTGGTCTTGAATTCGGCTCATCAAGAAGGGCCCCTTGGTGGGTCGAATTTGAGATTGAATATACTCTGAGCCTACCGGGGGCATTTTGCAAAAATTTTTAATGTTTATTTTCACCCATTAAAGATAAATCAATCATAATTTTGTTGATGGGGATTATTATTTTAAAGGTGCGCTCGATTCATTCTCAATGCGGCAGAGAGGGTGCGTTGGTTTAACAATTACATTTGATCACTAATGGGTAATTGTTTTAAAAGGGGGTGGCAACTTCCGTCCGCGGAAAAGGGGGTGCTCGCCGAAAGGGGTACCCTTCCCTCCCAACGACTTTTCGCTTGCTCGCTCCGATAGATAAAATAGGACCATTACTTTTCTAAAGTGGGTTCGGTTTTTATGGGGGTTTTGCGAGCCATTATTTTTAAAAGTGGGTGGATATTTAATGGGTGGGTTTCGCACCATTGTTTTTAAAAGTGGGTGGAAATTTTTATGGGTGGGTTTCGCACCATTGTTTTTAAAAGTGGGTGGATATTTTTATGGGTGGGTTTCGCACCATTGTTTTTAAAAGTGGGTGGATATTTTTATGGGTGGGTTTCACACCATTGTTTTTAAAAGTGGGTGGAAATTTTAATGGGCGAAATAGAGCCATTACATTTCTAAAAGTGGGTGGAGTTTTTATGGGGGTTTTTGTGGGTCTGCGCCAGCTCTCTCATGTTCACACTACTTTTATTCACTTTTTATCTTTTAATTTTTTCAATATATGGTGTATGGTACCTCTTGCTGCTTTGCGCAAACGTTACTATAACACATTTATTTCTGATACTTCAATTTCTTTATATTTATATTATATATATATATATATATATATATATCTACTGGGTTTTCTCCATCAAAAAACCACATTTAAATAAACTTTTTAATTCACTCATAGATCTCAATAATAAAAAGCACTTCGGACACCTAGTTTTTGACCTATTACTAACAAGAGCATGACTTCTAGGAGTTCAACTCACACATTCACATAAAAAAGAAAAAACCAGCCAATCTTATTGTGTTATTAATTACACAAATCCTATATTTAATTATTTCAACTTCACACAATTTTTTTTAAATTTCCAATCCTTTTTTCCTATTAAAAATGTTAACATAGTAAAAGCATATAAATATCCAGTACCTTTAGGACGTAAAATATATAACTATAATCGTTTATCAAAACAATTGAATAATTCTGTATCTTGTTCGTGCAATGAAACCTGCTATCTTCCCTTTATTGACCCACAACATGGACACATAATCACCGGAAATCTTGATTTAATACAGGAACCTCATCTCAAACACTTTCTAAGCTATGGATCCAAATACAGAATACCTCTTCTTTATAATAAAAAGAAAATAATACAAGCTTTTGACATTGATCTAGACAAATATATATATAAAATGTCAGGTAAATCCCACTGCCCATTTGAAGCCTTCAAGAGCTGGAAAATACAAATCACTAGGCATGTAAAACATTTGATCCAACACTTTCCCATTCAAATATATAAGCATAATTACCAAGAAATCGTTAAAGAAATCAAGTCACTACAAGACAAATTTGTAATCACCTATGTTGACAAGTCATCCAGTAATTATGCGTTTATTTGCAAAAAATTTTATTTGGACGAACTTAAATTGCAACTCAGTACCTCTCTTTCTTTAACTCCTTTATACACTCATATCAATGTTATAAATAAACAAATAATAGCTTACTACAAACTTCTTAAACAAAAATACAATCTCAATTTTCCTTACTTGGTACTCATACCTAAATTCCATAAAACACCTATTTCATTTAGAACAGTCACTATAGAATTTAATTCATATACCAATGCAGCTGACAAACAACTTCTAATCATACTCAATCAAATTTATGATTATTTTACTGCACAAAAAACACATATAATCAAAAAAAGTATAGAACTAATTAATAAAATAAAACTAATCCCTTACATACATGATGTAAAAACTTTTGATTTCAAATACCTATTTAATAATATAGACATTAATGATTTATATAAAGTCATACTACTTTTATATGAACAATTCACTCAAGCAAAAAGCATATCATTTCCAAAATTCAAAACTTTATTAAAATTCATTTTGTTCAAACAGTATATAGTTCAAGGAAAATGCATATACAAATTAAATAAAGGAATACCACAGGGAGGTAAATCATCCACCATACTGGCCAACCTTTATCTACATTTTTACGAAAATCAGAGCCCTTTCAACAGTCATATAATGTACTGATATATTGATGATCTTATTATTATTGGAATTACTAATGAGGCCAATAAATTAAATTTTGATTTCTATCCACCTAATCTACAACTCATTGAAAATGTATATACATCCAACTGGATCAATTTTCTAGACGTTAGTTTAACAATTAAAAATGCAAATTCAATAAAATTTAAAATCTATGACAAAACATAAACTTATAACTTCAAAGTAAATAAACTTCACCATTTCTCTTCCAATCTTTCCTAATCTGTATATAGAAATATTAATCATAACCAGTTATTAAGAATCAAAATGTTAAGCACACCTTGTTACTACAAAGAACATCTTCATAAATTCATCAACACCGTTATCAAAAATAACTATCCGCCCAATCTTATTTTTTCTTTTATTAAAACACATTTTAAATTTAAATTCAAAAACTTGCAACAATTACAGCAACATATTGACAGATCATACTCTAGCATTTCTAAATAATTTATAATTTCCATGTCTTCTTCTAACAGTTAAACAATTCGTATAATTCACTTTAACCAGCTTTGCGAAAACTGCTTAGTAACTAAACATTCACTGTAACCTGTTCTGAGATGATTGGTAATACACATGCTTTTCCAGAAGTACCACAATACTAGGGGTAGATATATTTTCATTTTATTTTCATTTTATTCTTTTGATATTACTTTATAATACTTTGCATCCTCATTTCAATAATTAGCCACAAGCTGGTGTAACAGAATATTTTATATTCATGTTTGATTTTTTTGTGCATTTGATCCACTTTGTCTTTTCTTCTACGTCGGGCCATTTACATTATTTCTGTAATACATTTTACGGTTGTGTAAACAGAAAAGTAGAATCAACATTAATGAAACATGTATAACCCTTGATAACGTACATGGTTTCAGAAATGCTTTTCATATTCATTTTATTCCTTTTATATTCACTAGATTCCATTTATTCAATTTCCAAACTTCTTGCCTAGCTCATCGTGCTACACTTGGCTTCTGATTTGCAATTTTTTACCTTTACCTTCAGTTTACAAGCAATTTTCTTTGGTATTTCTCGGGTATATATATATTACAAGTAATCATAAAAATCTTCAATTATATATATATATATATATATATATATATATATATATATATATATATATATATATATATATATATATATATATATATATATATATATATATATATATATATATATATATATATATATATATATATATATATATATATATATATATATATATACATATATATATGTATATATATGCATATATGTATATATATGCATATATATATATATATATGTATATATGTATATATATATATATATATATATATATATGCATATATGTATATATATGCATATATATATATGTATATATGTATATGTATATATGTATATATATATGCATATATATATATATATATATATATATATATATATATATATATATATATATATATATATATATATATATATATATATATATATATATATATATATATATATATATATATGGTAACAAAGCAGTTACCTATCGTATGTGTCACTTCCTCTGTCATGCTGTCATTTACGTAATGTGTCATTAATGTCCAAAGCTAGCCAAAGCAGTTCTATGATTTGCTCTTTATAACCAATGCAGCCCATTCAGTAACGTCAGATGATAAATGCATGATGATCACGCAATTCAAATAATCGTAATAGCACGAACTGGTGTGGAACAAAAAGGACAAAACACTTACTTCATTAGTTGAAAAGACTTGTAATTAATTACATAAAGTGGAATTTAGTTCGAGCTTCTTCCGGTTTTACCCTAATGAGAAAAGGAGATTATGTGGGCTTTAAAGTATTTCCTTAATATGTTTAAAGGATTACAGACGTGTTGGCAGTGCGAGGGTTTTAAAAGAATATTTTCAATTCATTAATTTCCAACGTGTTTTGGAGTATGATGATAGTTCATAACTTTTAAGTTTAAATATAGATTTAGCACACTGTTAAAAAAGAATTCAACTTGTTTGTTTCCGCTGGCCAATTTGAATTTACTATACGGCTGTAGTGTACGGATCACTGATTACGAGTTTATAATTAACTAGGACGAAGTTCAGCTCCAAATTTTATACCAAAAAGAAGAAATCAATTTTATTTTACACTAATTTTTAGAAAAATCGTTATCATGGGTCCAAATGATTAAAGTTACATAATGTTACCCTTCACTTTAAATGGCCTGAAAAAATATTTCGATTGATACCATATTTGACAATGCAGCCTCCGGGGGCTGACAACTTGCCCCCCATGCGAGGCCAATGACGTCACGAACAAAAGCATCTGATGTGGGCAGCACATGACTTACCATACAAACTGCAATTCATATTCTCCTTATTTCTTTAGTAATTCCAAAAATTGAATTTAATTGCAAAAAATAACACTGAATTTGCACTTTTAATTCAAGTTTCGTTTATTATCTGGATATATTTTGAAACATGGCGTAGCCAAACGCGAAAAACTAAAATATCTCGAGAATGGTTAGTCCCAGAATAATGGGGCTAGTCTTATTCCTTTCCTCGTTAAAAATTACGTGTAAAACAAGCATTTAATTGATACAGTTGATCATACTCAGTTATTTATTTTAGATTTTGGCGATTTTTGCTGGCCATTTCGTAAAAAAGCCAGGTTCTTCTTTTCCGAGTCATACTAAAATCTAATCAGCGCAAAGGTATCCCACAAGTGACTTATTTACCAAATTTGGGGAAATTTGGTCAATTAGTTTTTTCGCTAGAGGAACTGCTTGAAATTTTTGCAGGAATTTCGCAAAAAAGACAGGTAATTTTATCCCGAATCGCACCAAAATCTAATCAGCACCAGGGTGACACACAAGTGACATACCTATAAAATTTTATGAAATTTAGTCCATTAATTTTTGAGCATAAAAACTGTCCTATTGTGTTATAGAAATGGTACGTAATTTTAAGCCTAACTCGAGAAAGAAAGAAGTATTATGTGGACAGAAATTAATCCAAGTTTGTTCACCTTTAAAAACACTTTTGAAGATAAATATAGTAACAATTTCGATTTTGAAAGTTCGAAATATAAATTGCTTTCCAGTAATCTACCACTTTTTATTTTCTAAGATTTAGTGAAAATTATTTGAAGATTTTTTTGTTTCCCTTCTATGAATTATATAATTTACTATGTACAAAAAAATTTGAAAATACATTTTTCAATTAATGAAAGTACAATTTAGTTTTTGAAAAAAATTTGAATTTTATCATATTTGAATTTTTAAAGCGTTGAAATTTAAATATCCCCCCTTTATGACATTTTTGGAGGAAAAAATCAGTTTGTTTCTATCGCAATAATTAAGCTCATAAGTCCCTTCACCTGGCCACAGTTCAAATTTGATTTTCGGCTTGAACTACAGGCATTAACTGCACCCTCTATTTCGTGCAGCGTCCTTGAAAACAGTCAAACAGATATAAGTCATTATTTTTATCAAGCAAAATTATTTTTATATAAAATATATCTATAAAATATTATCGATGTATATTAATGGCCAACATAAATATATAATTTTTGTAAATTTTTAACAATCTCATACTGTGTGGGGCTAGAACTGCTATTTATAAGTACAATACACTTTGTGCGAAGAATAAAAAAACTTGAACAACATATGAAAGCACAATTAACACAATAATGTAGCATACACCTGCATTATTGCTGTAGCATACCCTGGATTTCCTTCGTCAGTGCAAGAGAAGCAATAAACATGAAGTACAAAAGATGAATAGGCTTAAATTAAGGAACAAGGTGATTATACACCTAAGACTTCTTCGACCAGGTAATGAGTGTCGTACAGGACAGAGCACCAGGCGCGAAGTGCTTTTAATCTCCAGTTTCAATATGTGGTTCTTATCTTCAAACTGTGACATTAATGCTGTGATACTAATTGGAGGTTCGAGGTTTTTATTTACTACATTTTATTATTTGTCCCAGCTTCTAGTGTGACAGTTTGTTGCACATTTAGAGTTTAAGCAGTTTGGGGGGTTGATGCAGATCTAAGGGTTATCTAGCATTTTGGCAGCTTAGAGATTAGAATTTTTTTTTTTTTATATATATAAAACATTACTCTTCGACCCAGATACCTACCCGAAAGTGTAAGATATCAGTTTGGGCACACCCAAGACCTGGATTAAGAAAGAGCCAATCAGAAAGCAGCATGATGAACCGTCTAGCCAATCCAAAACGACAAGTAACACACAAGATTAGCGTGCGCCAAAGCACAACAAAAATATCCAGATAAGACGAGTCAAGTCAGAACAAGAATAAATAAGACACAAAAAGACGAAAGAAAAAGGTAAAACAACAGATAAGAATCCTAAAGTAATAAAACAAAAAAGGATGGGGGATTACAGGGCGTTTTGCCTAACAGCGAACAAAAACATTTGTATCCGCGGTTAAAGTTAAAATAACTGGAAATTTGAAGATTTACAACATTTAGTAATCGATACAAAAATTCCCCTTCAAGTGCATCTGAATATCTAGACAACTTTTACCTTGGCTAATTTCAACTTTACGATCACTGTTTATGACAGGACTTTTGAAATCATGAATGCGTCTTTCTTGTGCTTAGCTCGCTAACGCATTTGTGTACATTCATCCACCCTACTGTCCAACAGATCCCCTTGCATTTGCTATTGACTTATCCTACAAGTCCGTAAATAAGCAGCGGAATACACTGGCCCTCAGAATTAAATTGCTTTGTACAGAAGGAGGCATGCACAATTTTCAGAGTACTTTGCAATGTGTGAGTGTGTGCAAATATCGACGTATTAATGAGCGAATTTTATTTCAAGCATATCCCTCAGGAATGGTGGCATTTCACAAATTCCACAAAAACAAGTCTGAAGGCAATGTTGCTACACAATGGCAACACTAAACCATCAATACTAGTGGCACATTCATTTCGGCTTGTAGGCTTTCCGGCCACAGCGGTTTTGTAAGGCGAGAATATTCTTGGCAAAGAGATTTTTCAAACAGTTTTTCAGCCATAAAGGGATAAATCAATTAAAAGGGATCCCCATTCTTTCTAGTAAGTGGTTGAATTGCAGTACAAGATCACAGAGGACGCCATTTTTGTTCACTCTACATTTTCCACACCATTTTTGGTCAGTCTTTATAATTTTATTAAGGTTAAGGGCGTTTTCTTACCATCGAAAAAAGAGCTGCAATGTCAATAATAAACTTTAACTTTTGTTAATTTCGCATGGCAACCAGCATGGAATAACCGGTTATTGCAATGGCAGCAATAAAACGCTATTTGCAGCAGTTTTGCCAGCTTCAATGGTACAATTTACTTTGTAAAACATAGAGAAAAATACGTATATGCTAAAAAATCGTATAAAAATCATTTATATTCAAATTTTAGCAATATATATATATGTTAATGATCTATCTAAAATCAGAAGTTAAAATAATATATTAATAAGGACTAAAAAAAACAAATTTAAAAAATAGCATAAGTATTCGTGCTAATAAGGCAAGTTTAACAACAGAAGCCCTTTTATCAGAATGTTTGCATGATAATTTTGAGTTTTGACTTTCCCTATACACATAGTATAATGTATATAGGGACAGTATTCTGGCGGGGTCGAAAATTCGAATTTAAATTTTTGATGCAAATTTCAAGCATCCCTGAAAGCGATTCTGGGGTGATGTCTTTGTGTATGTATCTATGTAAATATGTTTGTGTTCATGAATATGGAACAATATGAAGCGATATTTCACAAACGAATGGAGTGTTATGAACGAAATTTAATACAAATAATACAATAAGCTATTAATACAAATAATACAATAAGCTATTACTGTAATCCAATTGATGTTAAATGCAATTGAATGTCCAGATGCCCTCCCCCCAAATTTTCAAATAACAGTTTGAAGAAGTTATTGAAAAAGCAGAACTTTCAATAATGTTACGTAAATTATCATTTCTTATGTAATTTTTCATTTGAAAACGAACGGAACAGACTTTAGAATGGTAGCATAAACCGTTCTCGAGATATTGGTGTATAATTTAATAAGTATAACAAAAATGTTATAGAAATTTAAAAAATCTGATGGGGGCAACACATGACATTCCCTACAGACTCAAATGTATTTTCCTATCTTTTTTTCCATGATGTATTTAATTGAGTTTAATTGCAGAAAATAATAGGGATACTTTTCTGATATTATATCCAATTTGCATGTTTAATGCATCTTCGTTTCATTTAGCAACTTAAGGCATTTTAAAACCTCATCAGTTACTAAAAATTCTAAAATAGCTCGAGAACGGTCTACCCTAAAATCATGATGTCAGATTTATTCTTTTTGTTGTCAAAAATTGCAAGAAAAGCACGTATATAATTAATATATTTTCAGCAATTTTTATCATTTATTTCAGATTTTCATGATCTTTACGGTTCATTTCGCAAAAAAAGGTCAATTATATTTCGCCAAATTCGTCAGTGTCTGGAGACATGTTATAGTGAGTATAGGCTAAATTGAACTATGTGCGGAGAAACTCTTCAAAGTGGAACTTTACAAGAAGGAGAAACTCTCCAAGTGTCATTTGACTATAAGTTAAAGTGATCACCGCATTGTTACTGCTTTGGAGTCAGTGTCAGGAGACATGCTGCAGTAATAGATACATTGGACTAGATGAAAAGTTACTCTTCAAGGTGGTACTCTCTAGATATGAAGGAGCCACCGCATTGTTACAGGCTTGAAATCGATGTCAAAAGATATGCTCCAGCAAGTATATTATGAATTGGACAAGACAAGAAGATACTCTCCAAGTATGAATTATGAACTTTCCAGGTTTCATTGAACCGTAAAAGTGGCCACTGCACTATTAGATGCTTGAAGTCAGAGTAAATGGACATGCTGCAGCCAGTATGGGATGAATTGGACTAAATGAGGAAGAACTGCCTAAATCTGAAGGAGTAACTCTCCAAGTGCCATTTGACAATACAAGTGGTCACCTCATTGTTACTTCTTTGGAGTCAATGTCAAGGGGCATGTTGCAGCGAGTTTTGGATGAATTTAACTACATGAGGAAAAATTTTAAGTATGAAGGAGAAACTCGCCAAGTTTTAATTAACGATAAAAAGTGGTCTCTGTCAAGGAGCATGCTGCAGAGAACATGGGATGAATTAGACTGTCTTTTAGCATTGCTTGTATAACTACAGAAAATGACATAGAGCACTTTTAAGGTGAGAAACAAAATTTGGACAAGTATCCTTTCATTTGATGTATTTTTTGTAGTTTTATATTTGTAAACCTCAGAAATACAATAATTTAAAATTGGCTGAAGTATTTTGAATAAGCTGTACACTGTTTGAAAATATAGGAAAAGTAAAAAAGGAAAAACTTCTTTCATTAGCCGAAGCGACTTACAGTTAATTACATAAAGGAAACTTATGTTTAACTCTCCTCACTGTTTTATCCTAATGAGAAATGGAGATTATAGGGAACTTAAAGAGATTTCCTATATATATTTAAAGGATTACAGAAAAGTTCGAGAAAGTGGGTGTAGCAAAAAATACTCATTAGTGTTTATAATCTTTTGACTGTTAAGCAGAATATGTATAAATTGCATAACTTGTTACTTTTTCATTGAATTATTTTTAATAAGTACTAGAGAAAACGTCGTAGTACTTCAAATGAGTGAAATGCTATCTCTGATGTGGCATAATATTTGGATAAAACTTGTTTGTCTTCGTTGACTTTTGAATATCATTATATTGTGATTTTGTTGAGAAGCAAACTATATTTCTTTAGACACTAATGCTTTTCGCTACCAGCTATTCTCTGTATTTCGCATCGATAACTCAATTTAGATATTTTGTGTTTATGGAAGTGGTAACAGCTTGATCGATTTAAATAATTTGCAATGATTTTTCGTTCATAATTATTAATTCAAAAATAATATAAAAGTTTGATTTTGCATATCAATTTTCGCCACATTTATTGTTGGTTGAAATCAAAAACGCATTCGGATGCAACATGTAAAAATACACAATTACTCTTTGTCTGATTTAAATATACTACAATAAATGAAATGCATGTGCCGTATAAAAACAAGCTAAGCTCTTTAATTTGATATGTGGTTTATTTTTTGCGTCCAACCCAGAGCTCAGATGCACAGTCCAAAACTAAACAAAAATAATATACAGCCACAGTTCTAGATTTATGAACACATTTTTTCCTAAAGGTCATTCATCTAAACGTTTCATTAGTTGTGTGTTAAACCCATAAGCATGAATGTCTAAGCCTATATGGTCTGTATCGTAAGCATTAAGCGTAAATGACATTTGACACTTAATAAAAATCCCAATATCAAAAACCGTTTCAAATGTAATCATAAAAATGGCGCATATTTTACATTCGATCACGGTATGTTGACATTTTTATTAACATTTTCAGACCAATCAATTAATTATAGCATTTTTTTTTCAATTATTTGATTTAATGAATGCACAATAAGCGATTTGGTATTTGAAACATAAATATGTTGCTATAGTTCCCAGCATAGAATCTAAAACTATAAGCAAATTCATCGGTAATATATAAGAAAAAATATCTGCTGTAATTATAAATTAAAATATCTCTAGAACAGGAAAAACATTAAGAAAATTTAAGATATTTTTTCTGCTCATGATGAAAGGAAATGTTGTGTGGCCAGCGGTTCGTGAGTTGTAGCTGTAGAAATGCTAGAATAAACAATTCCGAAATTTATTAATTTATCGAATAAAATTCCAAGATGTTAGAATTTATTCATTACTTATAGTCGAAGTCCTATATGTGTGCTAAAATTCAAGCTTCTAACTTTAGCAGTTAGGGTTAAGTAATTAATATCTTAGTCAGCCCTCAGCGCCAGTCTGCTGGTTTACATAGAAATTACCCCCCAAAAACTCTGCTATTTATAATCTTTATAAATAAGAATCCACAATTTCAGATTTTTCCCATTGTTTATGGGTTGAAGTCTGGCGTGTATGCGAAGTTCCAAGTTGCACCTTCCGTGGTTTAGACTGTGTCCCTTACTCAATCATTCAATCAGTTTTACTTGGCTGTTTGTATGCAACAGGTAAGAAAAGTATTGTAATGGGAATTGAAAATTTGAGTTCCAGTATTTTATGGATTTATGCCAATTAGCACTTTAGAATTTGAATTGTACTATTTATATAAAATTATTGCAGCGACAGTTTAAATGTGAACCTTTGAATATCGGTTATTTTAACGCAGAATAACCACGTGTTCGTACAGTTAATTGTACTTACTTTGATTCAGTAACTTTCAACATAGTTCTGCTTTTCTATATTACTATGCTCATCAAAGTTTTTTGCGAATAAAAACTGATGAATTATGGGGGGGGGGGGAGGATTCGAAATGACTCACAAATTAGAATGAAGTGGCTCACAGTGGTCCATGAAAATCAAACATTCAGCAAATAACTGACAGAAAAATGAAATAATTTTTTATTAATGTTAAACTAGTAAAAATAACTCTAAAGCCTCCCACCTCTCACTTTCGTCTTTTTAAAAGACCGGACGTATAAAACAACCGTACGTTATCATTTCCCATGACGTGAATCTAAGGTTCCTGCATGCCGAAGTTCGAAGAAGGGTTGCCAGATATAACGATTTATAGCCAATTTGACTATTTTGGGATGCTTCAAGAAACACATCCAAATAACCAGTATTCTACGAGATATAAGAGATTTCCAGAAGTTACTATAGAAAGTATATAAAAGAAGTCGTCACTCAGTTGGAGAGCAGTTAACTAAATATGAGCTGCAGTAAGCTGTGATTTACGTCAATGTTTTGAGACGATTTTGTTTTGTTAAATGACTTTCGTCAATGTTTTTAGAACAGTATCAGTAATTTTATGAAATTAGTGGAGCCTTTATGTGCTGTATATTGTTCCTGTTTACGCTGTACTTTTGAATAAACTTGCTAGTCAACCAGAAATTTGTACTCATTCTTTTATCCTGAAATTCAACAAGTTTGTTCCAGCTTTTTACTTGACTGTTTCTTTACACGGGAACAATTTTGGCAGGAAATATAGTTTAAAGTAGATTCCAAACCACCATGGACATGCGTGAACACACACAGCTCACCACTGCTCCGGCTCACACCCGGATTCTGCGGATCTATAGAGCAGAATTTGAACCACTTGACCGTATAAAAACTTTTCAGTAGGCAAAAAGTCCCCTAATGACAGAATGTCATTATTTGCTACTCTATAAAATCTCTTATTCAGAGGGTTCTTGATAGGATAATTCTTTCTGTTTCATACAACAAAATTACTTCCCGAACAGTATTGAAATCAAGCATTCTTTAAAGTACACTCATTGCCATAAAAATTTGCGCACCAGGAAGTAATTTTGGGATCGTAATGAAACTTGGCATGAAGGTATGTGTCAGGCTGCTTTGCAAATGATTAGAAATACAGCGCAATTACGCATAGCGCAATGCCACTAGAGGACGTTTAATTTCGTTCTCCCTGGCGCAGAAAAGAGTACTTAATCTGTAGCAGAGAGACGCTTTTTCATTAGGGATGACATTACACCGCCATCGAAGGCAATAGGATCAGCTGTCAGATTTCGACAGGGGAAGAATCATCGGGATGATGGAAATCGGGTGACAACTCGGCCAGTAGCACGCCATCTAGGCCGGTCTGACTTTACTTGAGGAGGTGTCTGAACCAGTGGACGAGAGAGAGGTCGAATACACGGCAGCCAGGCTCAAGACGCCCTCAGCAGACCAATAGCCGAGAAGACCGCCACATCAACAGACACTCACGCACAGAGCCAACTGCATCATTGTCCTCCACAGGCAGCACCATCACGGCCCCTGTGTCTGTCCGTACCATAGAAAGACACCTGTCTGAAGAGCATTTGATATCGCGACCCCCATTACGTGTGCTGCCAATGACACCACCCACCGTCGCCTCCGTTTGGAATGGTGTCGCGGTCGACAGTATTGGACCGCAACCGAATGGAACCAAGTCGTCTTCAGCCACGAATCTAGATTCCATATGGACAGTGGTGACAACCGTGTACGTGTGTGGAGGCCCCGTGGCGGACGCCTCAATCCTACCTTCGCTTTATAGTGGCACACAGCTCCCACAGCTGGTGTAATGGTATGGGGTGCCGTCGCATAAAACACCGTCGCACAAAATTTTTCCCCTCTAATATTGATCCACATAACCATGACAGCCCAGAGGTACGTCCGTGACATCCTTCAGCCACATGTGTTGCCACTCATGGCAGAGCTCCCAGGAGGCATTTTTCAACTGGACAATACTCGGCCACATGCAGCAAGGGTGTCACAGGAATGCCTCCGCCACATTACCACCCTTCCCTGGCCCGCCCGATCTCCAAATTTGTCACCGATCGAGCATGTCTGGGACCACTTGGGATCGCAAATTGGACATCCTACGAGTTTGGTCGAACTAGAAGCGCGCTTACAACAACTGTGGAATGAGATAACGGAGGACACCAAACGGGATCTGAATGGCTCAATGCCCGCCCGTATCGCATCGTATATTCACGCTAGAGGTGGCCCAACAGGGTATTAGAACCTCCATTCATTTGTAGTTTTTCCTGTAATAAATTATCCTTTTGCTTCGATTTTGTATCATTTACATATATCAACATTGCACTCACATATATAAAATTTCGTTCGATTCTGACAACTCTTTCTCAGTATGCAAATTTTTATGGCAATGAGTGTATAATTCTATTAATTTTCATTGATTGTCTTTGTTTCTGCATTGAGAATAAATTATCGAAATTTTCATACATAATAATCATTCAATATCACATGGCATTCTAATCATGCCATTTAACATTCTACTCATTTAAAATGTAGAATATTACATTTATTAACATATCCTCAAAAATTATTGATTTTGATATAATTGTTCTTTTTGGAATTTCCGCCTTTTCATCTCACAGTCTTACACCAAGAACACAAATGTGTATATCAGTTTAATAGTATTCAGTCGTGTTTAGTTATCTGAAAACATATATATCCATCAAAATATCACAGTGCAAAATTTTAGAACGACATCATCATCATCATCATCATCATTATATTTGGCACGACAGCCCAGGATGAGCCATGGCCTTCCGCTGAAGATTCCTCCAGGACTGTCTATTTCTAGACCTGGTCTGCCAGTCTCTTGCTCCAATCACTCTAAAATCCGAATCAACTGAGTCAAGCCATTTCAGCTTTGGCCTTCCTCTTTTTCTACTAGTTAAGGGCCTTGCAGCAAACATCTTCTTTACCGGGTCCCTTTCATCCATTCTAGCAATATGAGAGGCCCAGTTCATTCGCTTAATATTAAAATATTTAATAATATCAGGTTCCTTAAAATATCTATAAATCTCTGAGTTAAAACGCCTCCGCCATAGGCTATTCTCCTTTACTCCCCCAAGGATACCTCTAAACCCTACGCTCAAAAGCCTAAGAGAACCCTACGCTCAAAAACAGACACTCTACCCTCTCCATTTTTTGTTAAAGACCATGTTTCCGAACTATACATTAGTACAGACCTAATGATAGTTTTATAGATAAGAAACTCTGTTTTTCTGGAGAGGAAACAAGACCTCAAAACAGGTCGAAGTCCAAAGCATGCCTTGTTGGCCAATAAAATACGATTTTGAACTTCAGGGATAATATAATTTTTTGCATTAACAAAAGTTCCTAGGTATTTAAAAGCAGAAACAGTTTCAAACTCATGTGGGCCAATTTTCAGAAAGTTGGCCATATCACCAGTTGGTGTTTTTACTGGCATATATTTGGTTTTAGAAACATTTACAATCAATCCCATTCGACTTGCAGCTACCTCCAAGGAAGAGAATGCTTCTCTCAAGGCTGGCACACTCCTAGCAACTATATCGATGTCATCAGCGTAGGCCAGGAGCTGCACAGACCTGTGTATTATGTTTCCCCGTACACCAATTTTTGAATCTCGTACAGCCTCCTCCAGTGCGATGTTAAAGAGAATGCACGAGAGAGAGTACCCCTGTTGTACACCATTATTGATACTTAGGCTCTTGGAAAGGACACCCTAAAATTTGATTTTACATTTAGTGTTATGCAATGTACACATCACAAGTCTAATTAGTTTAGCAGGAATATTAAATTCATACATTGCATCCATTAGATGGTTCCTACTCACGCTGTCAAATGCAGCCCTAAAGTCAATATACAAATGGTGAGTGTCAATATCATATTCAACTGATTTTTCCAAAATCTGACGCAAACAGAAAATTTTATCAATAGTGGATTTTCCTCCTCTAATTCCACATTGATAGCTACCAATCTCAGAATCAGCAAACGGCCTGAGTCTCTGACACAGAATAGTGGAGAGGATTTTATAACATGTGCACAGAAGGGTAATACCCCTATAATTAGAACAGATCATTGGGTCTCCCCTCTTAAGGAACTAGAACGACACTTTTTATAGACAGATACTAGACACTTTTTATAGACTGGTACTTTTTTACAGTACTAGAAAATAAAAATGCATGTTATTACACTAGAAAAGGGGAAGGATAAAAGTACGTTCTCATCATAATTTGCAGGAAATATGTCTAGGCATTTTTCATAATTTTGGGGCAAAAAATAATAAAAACAAGAAGTTTAAGGAGGTTTCATATGGTGGCAAATGGCGTACAAACATCTTTTTTGAAGAATATATTAACCATTTTTATGTTATTTTGAATATTTATTTCATACAGTCACACAAGTTTTCAGAAAACCGAAAGACACGTTTTCAGAATCAGAAATGGCAATCCTTAGTAAACCTTCCATCGCCTCTGTAGTTTGATAGATGCTGAATCCATATCAGGCACTATACCCAACTTGTGGATTAAATGTTTCAAGAAATGTTTTTAAAACGGACGTGAAAATACTTAATGTACCCCCCCCCCCCTTTCTGCTTCAAAATTTTATACTGAATCCATATCAATCATCACAAAAATTCCATATAGCATATACTGAGATATATGTTTCAACGAAAGTGTACATTTTTTACTCCGAAGTTCCATCTCCAGAACTGGAAGTGGAAATCCTTAGTGAGTCACTTAAATCCTTCCAGAATTTATGCTTAGTTTATAACAATCATTATTTCAACTCGATCTATATCCAATCATGAGAAATAGATATTTACAGAAAAACTTTTTGAACTGGACGCAGACAAGAAAGTGGAAAAGAAATTTCTAATTGAACCACCCTAACTTTTTCAAAATGCTTCTAGTAAAATGGAAATTTCTAAATTTGAAATTTAAAAAGAACCTGTAGCGGAAATGTTTAGTTAATCCCTCATTTTACTCCGGAATTTATGCTGAATCACAAACATCATCGGACATTTATATATAGCGAATCTTAAAAAAAAAGATATTTCAATTTTTTTGGAATAAAAACAATAATATAAAAATCTGATGTGGGCAACACATGACTTTCTTTATATAATGCAATGAATGTACCACTTTTACAGTAAAAAAAAGGGTTTTTCTTATAGTAGATACTTATATTCTTTCCAAGATATTGAATTTTCTTCAATTAGTCGTCATTTTCATTGATTTAGCGTCATTTTTATCCATTTGGCCAGATTTTCGTTAATTTGGCAACATTTAAATAAGTCGCCAAATTGGCGACATTCCGCCAAATTCGTCAACAAAATCTCCCCTAGCGTTATGGACGGAGAAATAAGTCATTCTTATAGCAAATAAATGACTATTGGTGTTTAAATACAAAAGTATTACTCAAAGTATCTTTTCTCATGAATGGAACGAGTTAGATCCACGAGAATGATGTCACCAAATTTATCGCATGATATTACATATGAAAAGTGAACATGTTTCTCAAAGGTTAATATTTTTTTTAATTTATGAGATTTTTTGATAAATTTATTTGAAAAATGTGCAATATCTCGGGAACGGTTCATGCTAGCGTTCTAAAGTTTATGTCAATCGTTTCCTAAGGAAATATTACATAAGAAATGTCTATTTGCGTAACTTTATTAATGGTTCTAAATTTTTGATGATTTTTTCAAATTTTACTCGTAAATTTAGGGGGTGGTTATGAACATTCGATTTTGTTTTAAAACTATAAGCTTCCAGTATTCACGGATTGTGATTTTTGTACCAAATTTCATTCGAATCGCTCCATTCGTTCATGAGATATCGTCTCCACACACGCGCACACACACAGATATTACCTCAGAAATGTTCAATTCGTGATCAGGGATGCTTGAAACGTGCTCTCCCGTCAAAAACTTGAATTCAAATGTTTGATCTCGTCACAATACTTTCCTTATACATTATGTATATAAGGAAAGTAAAAAGATGTTTTCCACCAATAAACAATAACATTTGAATATAAATGTAATAAAGCAAACGCGATTATTACCTATATCGAACTTGAAACACATGAACTTGAAAATACATTTCCTATAGATACACAAAAACCAAGCTTTCAAATATACTTACTTTCATTTGTTTTGTAGAAAGAGAAACAGTAAGATGTTATCCCGCTCTGCCGTAAAACATTTTTATCCCTAGATACATTATATCAACACTTTGGAAGAATGCCAAAAAGCAGATTTAACACCAACTGCTTGAAATTACTCAAAAGTTTTGGTTGGAAACACTTTTAACTTAGTTATCTGTTTCTCAAAGAATTTGAAACAAACTTTTCATGAGTTATGTCAGAAATCTTGCCACAAATTGTATACAATTTTTTCAGTGGGATACACATTTTATTTTGCATAGATAGTTTCACGTTTATAAAAAATCTGATGTAGGCAGCACATGACTTTCCTCATATAATGCAATGAATTTACTACTCTTACATAAAAAATAGCTTATTCTTACAGTAGATACTTATATTTTTTTCAAGATATTAAATTTTCATCAATTAGTCGTCATTTTCATTGATTCAGCGTCATTTTTAACCATTTGGCGAGATTTTCGTTTATTTGGCGATATTCCGCCAAATTTTTCGCCAAAATCTCGCCAAGTGTTAAGGAAGGAGAAATAAGTTATTCTTATATCAGATAAATGAATATTGACGTTCAAATACAAAAGTATTACTCAACATATCTTTTCTCATGAATGGGACGAGCTAGATCCACGAAAATGATGTCACCAAATTTATCGCATGATATTACATATGAAAAGTGAACATGTTTCTCAACAGTTAATATATTTTTTTTTAATTTATGGGATTTTTTGAAAAATATATTTGAAAAATGTGCAACATCTCGAGAACGTTTCATGCTAGCGTTCTAAAGTTTATGGTAATCGTTTTATAAGGAAAAATTACTTAAGAGATATCCATTTGAGTAACTATATTAAAGGTTTTTATTTTTTGATGATTTTTTCAAAATTTCACTCGAAAATTTAGGGGGGGGGGGTCTGAACATTCGATTCCGTTTAAAAACAATAGGCTTTCAGTATTCATGGATTGTGATTTTTGTACCAAATTTCATTCGAATCGCTCCATTCGTTCGTGAGATATCGCCTCCATAGACTCACTGATACACACGCGCACACACACACACACACACACACACACACACACACACACACACACATACTTTCACACATACACACACACACGCACACACATATTTTCACACATACACACACACACACAGATATCACCTCAAAAATGTTTGATTCGTGATCAGGGACGCTTGAAACGTGCTCCCCCGTCGAAAACTCGAATTCGAATTTTCGACCCCGTCACAATACTTTCCTTATACATTATGTATGTATTTAAGGAAAGTAATAACATTTATTTTCTTCTTACTCATTATTAACAGCTCTGTAAGTTAACAAAACCATTAGGTGTTAACTGAGATTAAGAGTTTAAATTTATTTTATCCAACTTTTTATTACAATCTGAATGCAGCTATTTTTTTGCTATATTCTTAATGAAAACACAGATACATAGCTCGTCGTGTTTGGAAATAGATATTTCAATCATAATTTGAAATATCCTCTTCCAAAGAAATCTCTAAAATTCAAATACTCAAAAATTCGTTGTTCTATTATTTTTTTATGTATTAATGTGCGCAATGGATTCAAGACTATATGTGAATTTAATGAAGACGTTTAGTGTTTATTCTTTAATTCGAGTGATTTAGTTATATGTATCCCTTGAATTTAAATTTTCGAAATCTGTGTTTTTAACATTTTCCTTTTCCATAATATGTAATAATATAGAATAAAATATTGTTTAGAAAATAATTTTCAAATGCAAGCCTTTAATGCCAATATATATTTTAAGACTCCTGAACACGTTTTAACTTTTTACTTTTCTTATATACATAATGTATAAGGAAAGTATTATAACGGGGTCGAAAATCCGAAAATTCAAATTCGAGTTTTCGACGGGAGAGCACGTTCAATGCATCCCTGATCACGAATCGAACATTTTTGAGGTGATGTCTGTGTGTGTGTGTGTGTGTGTGTGTCATTGAGTCTGTGGAGACAATACCTCACGAACGAATGGAGCGATTCGAATGAAATTTGGTACAAAAATTACAATCCGTGAATACCGGAAGCCTATTGTTTTAAAACACAATAGAATGTTCAGAACTCCCCTAAATTTTCGAGTGAAATTTTGAAAAAATCATCAAAAAATTAAAACCTTTAATAAAGTTTCGCAAACAGACATTTCTTATGTAATTTTTCCTTAGAAAACTATTGATGTAAACTGACACACTTTTTAAATAAATTTATCAAAAAATCCCTTAAATTAAAAAAAATATTAACTTTTAAGAAACATGTTCATTTTTCATATGTAATATCATGCAATACATTTAGCGACACCATTCTTGTGGATATAACGCGTTCCATTCACGAGAAAAAATACTTTGAGTAATACTTCTGTAATTGAACCCAATAGTCATTTATCTGCTGTATTAATAACTTATTTCTCCATCCATAACGCTTGGAGAGATTTTGCGACGAATTTGGTGGAATGTCGCCAATTTGGCGACAATTTGAAATGTTGTCAAATTAATGAAAATCTCGCCAAATGGTTAAAAATGGAGCTAAATCAATGAAAATGATTACTAATTGAAGAAAATTCGATATCTTGGAAAAAGTATAAGTATCTACTATAAGAATAACCTATTTTCTTTTACTGTAAAAATAGTAAATTCGTTACATTATATAAGGAAAGTCATGTGCTGCCCATATCAGATTTTTTTTATATAGAACTAGATAAAAATTTTTGAAATTTGGGTAAAATTTTATATATTTTTTAATATGGCTGCATAGGTTAAAATTCGACATAATAGGAATTCCTGCATAAAAGGAATTATGTATGGCTCAATGATGACGAAACTTTACAGTTTCAATTATTGTTATGAAAGATGGCCGCTGTAAATTTTTTTTTTGTGTTCACGACACCATTAACCCCAAGGGGAAAGTTACTCCCGGGGGGGTTAGATTGTCAACTATGGTAAAATCGAAATGAATCGAAACTTTTTTTCATTCCTTTCAAAGTGAAGGGTAATACGCTATAATTTGTATCATTCGGACCCACGACAACAATTATTCAAAATTTTTCTTGTAAAATTTGAAAAAAAAAACAGAGCTACTAAAAATGGATTCTGGTATGGAAAAGTCAAGTTGGGCAACACTCTGGTTAATTTTTAATTTAATTGCATGTCCGTGAATAAAGTGCTGTAACTCTACCACCTCCTAATGTACGTTTCGAATTATTTACGAATTAGAAGGACTTTGTTCCGTAGAAGTCCACAGGGAAAACAAATTTGAAAAAATTCATTTCTCCGCAAATTTCATAGAACGAACCAACAAAGTCGCACATTTTAAAAGTACGTCGTTTAGAAATAATATTTATGCATTTGGTCTATAGTTTGGCTAAATGACTTAGGCATCCTTTGAAATGTAAATATTATAAAACCTCATTATTTTTCTATTGCTTCTGCTAAACAATTTACTATTTTAACCAGAATTGTATACGTATCGTAATTAATAGCATATATTCATTGCATTTAAAGTTCTATTACTAAAGAAAACACCTATAATGTATTTTTAGATAATCGTATTCATTTTACAGTTTATTTATTTACCATTTTGCGTTATGATTCATTTACTTTCAGAAAACTTTTATCGTATAAATTGCAATAATAACACATTTTAAAATTTTAAATTCTCCTAAGGTCCAAAGCTTTCAGCAAAAAATTCATCCTTTCAATTCTAGATACTTTAAATACAACGCGTTCCACAAATCTATTTCCGCCCTGGTATCTGAATCTAAACGAAGAGCCAATTAAATGTAAATTTATACCTTTCCAAATAATAATCACTCTAACAATCTATTGATAGAGCACTTATCTGAATATTAGATTGAAATTTAGTAGCAATAAATGAAATATTGCTGTATTATTATGTAAATTTCTTTGGGTTTGAAGTATTAATGGCGCTTCTACAACAAAGCAACCTAATCCAATAAATCTTTATACATTATTCATGAAAAAAAAACAAAGTCCTCCTTGAAATGCTTGATTATGAATATTTTTTCTCTGCGGCGCGCATAAAAACAATGGAAAATTCATGTATGAAAATACAATCTTCAACTACGAGTTTACAGGGAGCCAGAAATTAATTTACATGTAAAATTGCTGTTGAAGTAAATATGTAAATTAATTATTTATATTAAACTGTCAGATGAAAACTCGTTAAAATCAATCTGAAGAGTTATATCATTTATTTTATTTTTCAGAAATTGAAGTGGCCATCTTTGTTTACTGATATGCATTGATATGTTAAGGGGCATATCTAGAGGTTAAAACAGAAATTCCAACTGGATTTTTGATCATCCTTGAATAAGAGTCAACCATTATGTAAATGAAATGCTGATTTATTATTTTCACTAATTACAAATGAATTATTATAACTAATTACAAATGATGATTTATAAAATTACTTTCAACCAGACGTTATACATGTTGTCCAGTGCTATTGGTGTCCAATGGCTATTTCCTCAACCGTTAGTCACAGAGATACACTTCCAATTGCAAAAATGTTTTAAATTTTAAAATCTATTATCTTAGAAAGAGTTTAAATCAATAAATGCATTTTTAAAAGAAATACGAAATAGAAATTTTTATACAGTCCCCTGTCCTACCAATTGTATTTAGGAAAATCATCCCCATACAATTTTTTGCAAAATAAAAAATAGATCATCCTTTTACGACCAAAATTGACCCACTTATAGCTGTTTAAAGTTGGGGCACTTTTTGTGCTGAGAAATGGTCAATACGGTCCCTGATTAGTTGATTGCCTGAAACGAGATATTTTTATGCGTGGAAAAGCGACTTAAATCATAAAGTTTAATGCTTCATAACTCGGTGAATTTTGGTTGTAAAAGGAAGATTTTTTTTTATTTTGCATGAAATTGTATGAGGATGATTTTCCTAAATATAATTGGTAGGACCGGAGGACCGTATAAAAATTTATATTTCGTATTTATTTCAGAAATGTATTTATTGATTTAAACTTAGGATAAAGAAAAGTAGAACAACGTAAATAAACACAAATTACACGATAATTCAGCATACAGCTCTTTAGAGGATATGTTGGATCCTCCTCTTCAGTACAAGAAAACCTACAAACACGAAGTCCAACAAACACAAAGAAGCAGGAAGGATTTTGTACCCAAGACCAGGGTTAAGAGAGAGAGCCAATCAGAAAGCAGCATGAAACACAGTTCAGCCAATCCGAAACAAGAAGAACCCCCTCTCATGATTTAATTAATTATTCAACTTTTAATAGTTCGAAAGATTTTTATGTAGAATCGTGAGATGTTTTACTGCTTGCGAATGATTGTTTGAGACAGTATGTATGGATGAATTGAAGACTAAGCGTACAACTACTGAAATGTAGCATTTTTCTGTAATTTAAGTGATCGATTTTTTGTGCTATTTTTAACACTTTCCAACATAGTTGTAAAGTGTTTATGACTTTGTTGATTCTGTCTGTCTGTCGGTCTAGCTGTTCGCACGATAACTGACGTAAAAATAACTTTATCAAAATGAAATTTTAGCATGTTGTTGAGACGGCCTATGGAATATATGGGAATATAAAAGAATAATATCACCCAACCAGTTTTGGATTTAACCGGGGTTAAAGAAATGAAATACATTGAACCCTGTGGGACTTAATTGTTCAAATATTTTTTAAGCGGAATTAAAGTTCACAAATTGCTTTCAGGATTCGCATTCAGAAGTTGTTTTCGGAAATTGTAGGAAATATTCAAATTATCACGTAAAATGTGTAAAAAGTTTTTCATCGAAATATGTTAAGTAGTTTTTTAAATAAAAATGCAAAAATGAATTACATCCATACTATATGAAGATATCATTCGAATCATTGCTAAATAAAATATGGCATCCATTTTATTTTTCCCTTAACGAAAATCGCGATTTTTAAGGAACGCTTATATTTATATTTCGTGTTTCTTCCGTCCCAAAACCGCTTTATTTTAGCATATTATCTGTTTATCTAAATTCTGTGCTTACGCAATTACATTATTTTTATTTTAAATGATCACTAAACTTTGATTATTTCTACAACGAATCCTAATTTTAAAGTATACAGAATGTAAACAAATCACCGATTGTAAGATGAGTTGTATAAGAATTGCTGAATTTTTTAACGCAAAATTAAGTGTGGAAAATTAAGTGATGTGAAAGAAATATTCATTGATTCTACATATTGAAGTAGACGATTTTATAGCACTGCCTTTTATGTACAATTTTTAAGTTACTAATAAAATACATTATTGTAGTACTATGATAATTTTAAAAATTTCACCTCTGAATGTATCGCATTTTAGAGGTATTTAAATAAAATTGTATTTCAGTTCGAAAGTGTTTCATAATCAATGTTTCACGCATGATTAATCTTTCTTGTTTTATTTTATCTTTAACTCGTATACAAGCCTATCAAGCCTCCTTCGTCAATAGTGGAAAAATTTCCAAAGATTATCGGCTTATACATAGACATATTAGGTAATTACAACATGACGAGTATAGCAGAAAAAACAAATTTCCCCAATACAAAAAAATCTGATGTAGGCAACACATGACTTTCCTTATATAATGCAATGAATTTACTACTTTCACAATACAAAAATAGGTTTTTCTTATAGTAGATATTTATATTCTTTCGAAGATATTGAATTTTCGTCAATTAGTCGTCATTTTCATTTAGTGTCATTTTTATCCATTTGGCGAAATTTTCATTAATTTGGCAACATTAAAAAAAGGTCGCCAAGTTGGCGACATTACGCCAAATTCGGCGCCAAAATCTTGTCAAGCGTTCTGGACCGAGAAATAAGTTATTTTTATAGCATGTAAATAACTATTGGCGTTCAATTGCAAAAGTATTACTCAAAGTATATTTTCTCATGAATGGAACGAGCTAGTTCCACTAGAATGATGTCACCCAATTTATCGCATGATATTACATATGAAAAGTGAACATGTTTCTCAGCAGTTAATATATATATTTTTTAATTTATGGGATTTTTTGATAAATGTATTTTAAAAATGTGCAATATCTCGAGAACGGTTAACGCTAGCGTTCTAAAGTTTATGTCAATCTTTCTCTATGGAAAAATTACATAAGAAATGGCTACTTGCGCAACTCTATTAACGGTTTTGATTTTTTGATGATTTTTTTAAATTTCACTCGAAAATTTAAAGGGATTCTGGACATTTGATTACGTTCAAAAACAATAGGCTTCCAATATTTACGGATTGGGATTTTTGTACAAATTTCATTCGAATCACTCTATTTGTTCGGGAGATACGTCTCCACAGACTCACTGACACACACGCACACAGACATCACCTCAAAAATGTTTGATTCGTGATCAGGGATGCTTGAAACGTGCTTTCCCGTCGAGAACTCGAATTCGAATTTTAGACCCCGTCACAATACGTTCCTTATACATTATGTATATGAGGAAAGTAATAGCTCCTGGCAATTCTGTAGAAATACTAGATTAGAAGATAGTGACCGTGAGAATATAACAGATGATTAGCAGGCTAAACTTGACGAAATTTCAAATTACTCTTAAATGAATATTTAAAAGGATTAATACGTTATATACAGCTTACTAAAGAAATGAATTTAGAAAGATTGACATAAAAGTTATAGTAATTAATATTTATATATTTAAACATTTTCTTGAGCAATGAAATTAGAAACTGAAAATACTACTAATGTTCTTTTAATTTTAATCCTAAGTTTCAGATAATTTAAATAGTGAACAGCTCAACACGTGTTCCATTTTCATCTTACATAATAAAGAAGTTGTCTGTGTGTGTATGTGTGTGTGCAGTTTGTAGCGGGAAATTAAAGCTTCGTAGAACCATGAAATTTGGTACACGTGCACATTAGGACCCGAGTAGGCGTACCACTGTTTATTTTTTTATAATTTCGAATTAGTTTTTTAGTTATGTTATGCTTTACCCCGATTTACGCCGATATTGACACAAATTGATTACTTAACGACCTAAAATATTATCAAAGTTTCTATCTTAACATCGTCGGAAAGGTTAGAATATCATCTTTCTAACAAACTTTGTACGGAGTTTATATGATAAATGAACAAATTTATTATTTTTTTTTAAATTTACGAGTATATACGTTATATATTTCGTTGAGTTTTAAACAGCTTCAATTTTTATATTTCGATATATTAAATTTGACTCGCCATTCAACATACATTTTTTCAGCAGCTACTTGAAATATCACATACTACTCCAGAAAAAGAATAATTTCATAAACACATCCGTTGATTAATTATAATTTTTTTAATCTAACGATGCCTCCAAAGTTTTTATTTTTCGTAGTGTGTTTTTACCGATTTAAGGAAACTTCGAGTTTTGAATATTATCGCCATCTATTGGAGATATAATACATTTTAAAGAGGTTTTCTAACTTTGCGAATTTAAATGATATTGTCCTAATATGTTTAATTTGAATTTAATATTAGCATTATCAGAAATGTGCTAAAATTTATCTAAAATTGGATGACAATTCACTGAGATAGCAATACATTTCAGGTTTAAAGGAAAGTTTTTGCGATAATAATGTTTTTTATTTATTCGAATAGAGAAATCTGTTGGTAGATCTGTTGGAAAATGATCTGTTGGTAGATTTAACGTAGAGCGTAGAGTCTCGGCAACTGACAGATTTCGGATTTGTAATTTGTGTGTGTGGGGAGGGGGGGCGTTTCACGCCAGTTGCGTTGATATGCCCACATTGTTACTTTCCGTATATACATAATGTATAAGGAAAGTACTGTGACGAGATCAAATATTTGAATTCGAGTTTTTGACGGGAGAGCACGTTTCAAGCATCCCTAATCAATCACGAATGGACCATTTTTGAGGTAATGTCTGTGTGTGTTTGTGTGTGTGTGTGTGTGTGTGTGTGCGAGAGAGAGAGAGAGAAAGTATGTGTGTGTGTGTCAGTGAGTCTGTGGAGACGATATCTCACTCCGTAACTACTGGAAGCCTATTGTTTTAAAATACAATTGAATGTTCAACCCCCCTAAATTATCGAGTGAGATTTTGAAAAATTATAAAAAAATCAAAACCTTTAATAAAGTTACGCAAATAGGCGCTTATCTATTAAATACGCTTATCCAATTTTTCCTTAGAAAAGATTGACATAACCTTTAGAACGCTAGCATGAACCGTTCCCGACATATTGCACATTTTTCAAATAAATTTATCAAAATATTCCATAAATAAAAAAAATATATATTAGGTGTTAAGAAACATGTTCACTTTGTAATATCATGCGATAAATTTGGTGACGCCATTCTCGTGGATCTAACTCGTTCCATTCAGAAAAGATACTTTGAATAATACTTTTGTATTTGAACGCCAATAGTCATTTATCTGCTATAAGAATAACTTATTTATCAGTCCATAATTATGCTTGGCGAGAATTTGGTGACAAATTTGGTGGAATGTCGCCAACTTGGCGACCTTTTAAATATTGCCAAATTAACGAAAATCTCGCCAAATGGACGCTAAATCAATGAAAATGACTCATTGAAGAACATTCAATATATTGGAAAGAATGTAAGTATCTACTATAAGAATAACATTTTTTTAAGTGCAAAAGTAGTAAATTCATGGCATTATACACTCAAATCTATTTTTGTGCGGTGGATAGAGACCGCATAAAAGAAAACGCATAAAAAAAAATCGCAAAAAACTTCACGAGTAGCTATAAAAAATAGTTTTCGCAACACAATTAAAAAGTATTTTCTTTATGCGGTGAATAGGGACCGCATAAAAAATGTCTCACGTGGAAAATAACTCAAAACCTTACGAAATAACTAGGAATTGCTTTTTTAAACGAAATCAAGACACGAGGCTTAGCAGCTACTTGGAATCTCGCCAAACCTTTTGGAATCTGATTTAGAAAATACACATATGAACATTTTTAAATATTATATTTACATATGTACTTATTTTACACATACAAAACTTTTCAAAACGTTTATAACCATTATACTTCGTAGTCTAAAAATAAAATAAAAATCCTAAAAATTTATATCTAAATAGAAAAAATAATAAATTTACCTTCAATTACTCTTTAAAATGAATCTTATCTTAATAATCCAGGAAAATGTGAAAGCACTTTGAAGGACGTCAATTAATATTAGATTTAAAAATAAAAACACACGTAATATCCTTTTTTATTAAATCATTTTATTTAGCGGGCTTCTCACTTGCGCAGATCAAAGCAAATAAAACAAGAAAGATCAATCATGCATAAGCATTGATTATGAAACACTTTCCAACTGAAATGTAATTTCATTTAAAAATTTCTAAAATGTGATTCATTCAGTGGTAATATCTTTTACATTATCCCAGTACTACAGTAATTTATTATACTTAAATATTTAAAACTGTATCGAAATATAAATCATCTGATTCTTTATGCAAAATCAATGAATATTTCATTCATATAACTTGTATTCCAGACTCCAGAGCTAAATAATTTTGTGTGAAAAAAATTCAGCAATTCTTATGTAATTCATCTTACAATCGCTTGAGATATTTGCATTCTGCATATGTTAAAATTAGGCTTCCTTGAAGAAATAATAAAAGTTTAGGGATCATTTAAAATCACAACTATTGTAATTGCATAGGCACGGAATTTAGATACACAGATAATACACAGATAATATATATGTGTATGTGTATGTACTCAAAGTATTGGAATCGTGCCGAAGATCGGAACTCGAATTTTCAAAGGATCTACACGTTTTGGGACTTCTAGAACACGAAAAAACTACTTTTAGGAAGACGTCTGTGTGTGTAAGGGTGTATCTGTGTATGTTTCTGTGTGTCTGTGTGGATATTACATCCACTCTAATTGAAAAACTAATGGACCGAATTTCATACAATTTGGTAGGTATGTTTTTTGTGGGAAATCCTGATGTTCATTAGATTATAGTACGATTCGTAATAAAAGAATCTGCCTTCTTTGCGAAATGGCCGCAGAAATTGCCTTTATCCACTCTAGCTAAAAACTAATGAACCAAATTTAACAAAATTTGGTGTATAATATTTCAATAACCGACAAGTGATTTATATACCAAATTTAACAAAATTTTGTATATAAGTCATTTGTAGGTTATTCTAGTACGATTCGGGAAAAAGGAATGGGCTATTTTTGCGAAATGGCCAGCAAAAATCGTTATATATAAAAATAAAAGACTACGTGTGCTCAATTATATCAATTAAATTCCTATTTTATATGTGATTTTTGACAACAAAAAGAATAAGACTAACCCCATTACTCTAGGACTAGCCGTTCTTGAGATACTCTAGTTTTTTCGCGTTTTCGCTACGCCACCTTCTATATAATAAAAGGCAATGTCTGTGTGTGTGTCTGTCTGTCTGTCTTATACACTATACGTTCAGCGACCGCGCGTCGGAGAGCTACGAAATTTTGCAATCGCAGACCCGGGGGGGTGGGAAGGGGACACGTGAAAACCGATTTTTAAAATTTTAATTATTTTTTTTGTTATTTAATGTTTTATGCGATTTCGACCGTTTTTTGCCATTTTTGCCCTTTTTTTTCCACGATCCGGACATCGTAGGAAAAAACAAATCACACCATCGGAAAGAGCAGAGAATTTCGAGTAAAAATATATCAATTTCAAATCTCAGAGATAAATTCTAATATTTTTTTATGATTTTAAAGCAAAAGTCACTTTTGACTCAAAAAAACGATTTTTGGTTTTTAAATTCTCGCATAGTAAAAAGTACTCATAATTTCGACTAATAATTTACATTTTTAGAAAGGTCAAACATCTGGCATTCTTACAAGTCCAATCTGGTCAGGAAATATTCCGTATTGCCCACAGGATCGGGATTTTAAAAGTTTCCGAATTTCAATTTCTCGCCGTTCCGCTCGGCGTGCCGCTTCGTTTCTCCCCCGCTGAAGTAGGGAAGGTGGTGGGTGGGGACGTCAAGGTGGAGGTGACGTCACGGTTCTGAATTTAAATGAAATAAGAGCTTAACATATGCACTGTAGAAATTATTATATTTATATTTTAAATGATGGAACGATATGGATTTTTTAAATGGATATTTTAATTTTATGGATATTTTAAATGATGGAACGATGGATATTTTAATTTTATGGATATTTTAAATGATGGAACGATGTATATTTAAATTTTATGGATATTTTAAATGATGGAATGAGGATGATGGAATTAAGAGCTTAGAGAGCATATGGTCATTTTAAATTGTAAATTAGCGCGCGGGAAGTTAGCGGTAGGCCCGGGTACGATTCCCGCCACTGCCAAAACTGCCGAAATGTTCACGCGGAATACGATCACGTTAAACATGTGGGCCCGTAAGTCCTTCCGAGAGGTTGGTGGTAGGGGAAGGAGGGTACGGTCCCTGTGGATGCCTCCTTCACAGGGTTCCCGTCTAAATTGGGTGAATATAAAGAAAGTTGCGGAGGGCGAGGCAGCCCAGTGGTTAGCGCTCAGGAATTGCACTCGGTAGGCCCGGGTTCGATTCCCGCCACTTCCAAAACTGCCGCCGTGTTCACGCGGAGTACGATCACGATAAACATGTGGGTCCGGAAGTCCTTCCGAGAGGTTGGTGGTAGGGGAAGGAGGGTACGGTCCCTGTGGATGCCTCCCTCACAGGGTTCCCGTCTAAATTGGGTGAATATAAAGAAAGTTGCGGAGGGCGAGGCAGCCCAGTGGTTAGCGCTCAGGAATTGCACTCGGTAGGCCCGGGTTCGATTCCCGCCACTTCCAAAACTGCCGCCGTGTTCACGCGGAGTACGATCACGATAAACATGTGGGTCCGGAAGTCCTTCCGAGAGGTTGGTGGTAGGGGAAGGAGGGTACTGTCCCTGTGGATGCCTCTCCCACTTGGTTCCGGTCTAAATTGGGTGAATAAAAAGAAAGTTATGAAGAATATCGCGGAGGGTGAAGTACCCCAGTGGTTAGTGCGCGGGATTTGCACTTGGTAGGCCCGGGTTCGATTCCCAAAATTGCCGAATAAAAATAAAGTTATGGAGATTGTCGCGGATGGCACGGTAGCCCAGTGGTTAGCGCGCGGGAATTTCACTCGGTAGGCCCGGGTTCGATTCCCGCCATTGCCAAAACTGCAGCCGTGTTCACGCGGAGTACGATCACGTTAAACGTGTGGGACTGCAAGTCCTTCCGAGAGGTTTGTGGTAGGGGAAGGAGGGCACGGTCTCTTTGGATGCCTCCCCCATTGGGTTCCGGTCTAAATTGTGTGGCACTTCCTGGCCTTCCAAGCAGTTACCTTACACCTTTCTGGTAGGTCGCGCCAACGAGTTTGCCACGGTCAGAATTTTCAAGGGTAGCGAACAGGCTGGTCGCCAAAGGCGGCTAGTTGACAATAAGTCCAGCTATCAAATGAGAACCAAATTTAAGTTTAACGTGTAAATTCAATGTCATTTAAAATACTTATGTTGTGCAGATAAACTCAAATTATCATTGAATAAATAAAGAGAACGAATATGAGTCTGCAGAGAAAGACATGTGCTGTCCACATCAGAATTTTTAACAATATTACAACAATGATTTATAGAAGTGAACGGGGATTATTTTCAGGCCATTTCGAAAAAAATGTATGATCTATATTTAAAGATCCATCAAATTTTTGTCGAATAAAATGTTCAACAAATTTAAGCTGTGTACCAAATTTTAACTCTCTAGGACGTAGGGAAGTGCATTTAAAATGCCATCAAATAAATTTATCATGAAGAGTTATATAAAATTTAAAAAAAAAGAAAAATTGTTATCTACCAAATTTACTTTAAAATATGAAGCCACTCCCATATGCAAAACGTTTAAACAAATGGAGAGATATTTATTATATAATATCTCTTTCTTTTCTTTCTGGAAGATATCCCAAAGTCAGAATTTAATTGAATTTGTTTTTTTCCCTATATTAAATATTTTTTTTAATTAAAAAACTACTTAACATATTTTACTGAATTTTTTTTATATATTCTATGGGATAATGTGAATATTTCCTAAAAATTTCGAAGCAATTCGTGAATTTTAAATTTACTTAAAAAATGTTTGAAAAATTAGGTCCCATAGGGTTCAATGTATTTCATTTTTTCAACCCGGGTTCAATAAAAAACTAATTGGGTGATATTATTTATTTATATTCCCATAGGTCCTACAGACCGACTGAACAACATACCAAAATTTCATTTTGATAAACTCATTTTTACGGCAGTTATCGTGCTAACGGACAGACAGACAGACAGACAGACAGAATGAACAAAGTCATAAACACTTTTCAACTTTGTTGTAAAGTGTTAAAAAAGCAACTCTTTGTTTCCTTCAAGTAAACTTCTTCTACCTAATCGTTAAAACAAAGCAAGAGACTAGTCGCCAACTATCTCATTAGTGAAAAATCAACTCAGCGACCTAACGAGACACGCAGTCCGTTTCAGGAAAACCCGAACTAACACGATGCAGATGTCCTTCAATGTTTATTTGCGATCAATGAATTTTTACTTTGCTACGTAAGAATTCCATCGCAATATGCTATTGCACATTTCATTTATTTACATAGAAATTATTGTGCGTTCAACAATTAAACTATGCGATTATAGAATTCAATACATATGTAATGTAATTAGCTGACGCAATACTTATGTAATGTGATGAAATACATATCAAAAATCGAAAAAACTAAATGGCCGATCAAACCTACTATTTTTTTTATTGATAACTTCGTCAATTATGTTCCAATCTGATTGAAATTTTCATATACCGCACAAAAAAATCGCACAAATAAAAAATCGCACAAAAAAGACCGCTCAAAAACAGGTTTGGGTGCAAGGAAAGTTATGTGCTGCCCACATCAGTTTTTTTTTTGCTATTTTATGTAACTGCCCTGCTTTAATTCCCGGACATCATCGGCCAAATTTCTAGGATTTGAATATAAATGAAGCTCTGATTATCTGTGCATTCTATTCTTTTATAAATCCTTTCTATTCTCGAATAAAAATCTAAAGATTTATCTGAATATTAGATCAAAAGGAAGAAGATGAATGTACACTCGATAAATTATTGTGGAAATTGGCTTGAAATATTAATCGCGCCTCTTACAAGAAAGCAACGCAAAGCAATAAAATTTGATGCATTATTCATAGGACAACAAAGTTCTTGAAATGTTTCCTTATGTACATAAAAGTAAAGAACGGGTATTTGAAAATATAATGAGTCTTTAACAGTGCGTTTAAGTGAAACTGAAAAATATTGCCTTTTATGCACAGTCAAATTTTAAAATTAATTTCTTTTTAAAGTGGGATTCAGTTTTAACGAGTTGAACGAACTAAACCCGGTTGACGCAGAATTAATATTTATGAGGTTTTATTTATTATGAATACGCCGTTTATTAGTTATTATCAGAAATGAATAGTGTTTTTGAACGAAAGTAGAATATAGTAAAAGAATGTTCGAATATTGCGGATAGGTTGATTTCGAATATCAAGAATCAAATGATATCGAATTGTATAAATATATTTCGTCGATTAATATTCGAAAAAAAATTCTTAGTCCTAATAGAAAATCATTTTGTATTTCAAATCTTGCAACCTAAATTTACTTAGCCTAAAAATTAAAAAAATTTCAGTTAAAATCCTTTATTTACATTTTATGCAAAATGGACCATACTTTAATACCACTCTTTGGGGTACTGGACTTGTACAGATTACTTAAACAGAACATTACTTATACAGAAAAAATCGAATTGAATTGTTAAGAAAGGTTTAAACTTTTGTTATATTATTGTTTATTATTTATTTAATGGAAATTGTAAAAATTTCATGCATTTCATAAAATATATTTTTTTAACAAAATAATTAGACATACAGGAACCAATTACGAACACTATTAAAATCTGACACACTTTTAAGTTTGTTTTAAAATTCAGTTATTATTTCTCTGCCCTCTGCAGGCACTTAATGCGCCCTAAATAAACTATTTTGATAAGCCTTAATCTCGCTTTTCGCCCTCTGCACTGGTATAACATGTCTTAAATAAGATCATTTGATAGCCTTAAATTCGCCGTTCGTCCTTTACGTGGGCTTAATACACCCCAAATAAGTTCTTCTGATACGCCCTATATAATCTCTTTTGATATATCTAAAATAACACATTTTGATACGTCCTCATAAGCGCGTGGATTGCACTTTTTTAGTTACACGAGCTGAAAACCAATAGTAAATTTTCTAAATGAAAACATACTTGCAATTCTAAAAATTCCCTGGGCTTCGTCCCCAGTTCACTTACCGTAAAATAACCTTCAGGGCGCCAAAATCTCAAACGAAAGTCAAACATTTTTGTAGATTATTTGACGCCCGTTTGCCAATATCTCGCGCTATCACTGATCAGAGAAGGAGTGGGGCCCAGTTGTTAGCGTGCAGGGATTGCACGCAGACAACTCGGAGCTCGATACCCGCCTCTGTCCATGCCACCCCCATGTTCATGCGGTGTACGCACACGCTAAATATGTGGAGGACCAACGGCCGTACCTTGCTGAAAACACCGGTTCTCGTTAGATCACCGAAGTCAGGCAGCATCGGGCGCGGTTAGTACTTGGGTGGGTGACCATCTGGGAACACCGCGTGCAATTCGGGAGCGGTAGCCCGGGGGTTTGCGTGCTGGATTTGCACGCTGCCGCAACTGCCGTCGTGTTCATGCGGAGTACGATCACGTTAAACATGTGGGTCCGTAAGTCCTTCTGAGACGTTGGTGATAGGGGAAGGAAGGTACGGTCCCTGTGGATGCCTCCCCCACTGGGTTCCGGTCTAAATTGGGCGGCACTTCCCGGCCGTCCAAACAGTTGCCTTACACCTTTTTGGTAGGTCGGACGGTCTGGGTCTTAACAACAAAAACGCTAAATATGTGGGCCCGTATGTCCTTTCGAAAGGTGGGAGGTAGGATAAGAAGTACGGACCCTGTGCACATAGTCCCCACTAAATTCGGGTATAAATTGGTGGACTATCTCAGCTGTCAAAACAGACCTCCGGGGTAGATCGGACTGCATGGGTCGATAAAGAACAATGACCAGATAAGTAAGAGAAATAATCGGTTAAGAGAGAAAAATTTACTACTGGCACTTGAGTTATCAGAGCTTTGAAAATGTAGGAGAGATTTCACATTAAAATTCGTGGAAAATTCGGGAATAGAGTAATTAAATATATATTAGAATGTTTAATGCAAATATAACACATAATATTTATGCCAGAAAATCGAATTGTGCGACTCTTCCGGAAGTTACAATGTGCATTTGAAATTAATAAACGTTTCATATTTTGATGAATTGACAATTCTTCTTTTAATGCGATAAAATTAGCCTGCAGATGCGGTTTAAAACTCATTAAAAAGACAGGTCTTCGATCTTTCGAATGATGTTAAGGTGAAGACTTTGTGATAATATTTTCTATCGCTAACGAACCAATTTGTGGGAAAATCCCTCCAGATAACGCTTCATATAATAAGTAGAAAGCTAATATGAATTCATAAAAAAAATTATCTCGATGAGGTGTTTCCTCTTGGGAAACAAGAAACCCCTGTACCAAATTTAATGGGCGTACGACGCTTAGATTTTCCGCTACAGATGATACAAACATTAACACAGACATTTTTCTTTATTATTATAGATAAGAATATCTTGCCAGCAGCCTAAATTGTTGAGTATCTATTGGCCAATCGAAGATACTGTTACGAACGTATCCTCTGAAATCTCTAGTGTACACTCAGGATGCAAGAACGGGTCCAAGTTTCTGGATAACTAACGTTTATTCACAAGCAAAGTAAACAGGAACAATATACAATCAAATCAGACAATATAAAATATACAATATACAGAACAATATACTATCACTAATTTTACAAAATAACTGGTATTAATCACAGAATGTTGTCAAAAGTAATTTCAAAACAGCAGCTACTATGCTCAAAGCATTAACAAAAATCACTCTCCAATGTAGCTCGTGGTATGTTAACTCCAGTGCAAGGGAAGGATGAGTCAGTCCTTTTACTGCCTATGTAGAAGTTTCTGGAAATCTCATCATATCTCCTAGACTAATCGTTATTTCGTGGAGTTTCTCGAATTTTCCTGAAGTCGCCAAATGTCTCCAAATTGGCAATAAATCGCCAAATCTGGAAACCCTTCTTTTAACTGGGAAATCCTGACAAATCTGGGCTCAAGTCATCCTCACGCCATGCTGACATCATGGACTGTGTTTTCTTCGCCTGGACAGAAGAAATAGGAGGTGCCTATGAGGAAGTATTGCGCGTCAGCAACAATACACATGGACTGTGTTTTCTTCGCCTGGACAGAAGAAATAGGAGGGGCCAATGAGGAAGTATTGCGCGTCCGCAACAATACACATGGACTGTGTTTTCTTCGCCTGGACAGAAGAAACAGGAGATGCCAATGAGGGAATATTGCGCGTCCGCAACAATACGCATGTAGTATGAATTCCAGTTGGTACTAGAATTCTATACTATGGCGCCCGAACAACTTAGCTCTGCAGTGGATGCACATTTTTAATTTTCTTTAATAACCACTTATTTTTAAGAACAATTTTCTCTTCATAAATTTAGCAACAAAAGGATACGTATACTTGCACAGGTATACCTGAAAATCTAGTTACACGCAACAATTTTTTATCAGTTCTGTCATGGCCCGAACATGTGATACCTTAGCAATTACTATAGATGTGTCAACGATAATTGCCTAATATGTTGTTTATCTTCTTACCAACATTATATTTGATATCATTGGAATTAATCTTCTTAAATTGAATAACCAAATTTAATAAGCTGCTTCCATTTAGGATCGGTCGTGGTAATCTTTTGGTTTAATTTGCCAGAGACGATGTTCACTTTCATAAATTTGTAAGAATTCCTCTATACACTCACGATTACTACTGCAATTGACTCTCTAGTCAATAAAATTAAATGTTCTTGGTCAAGCGACTAACAGAATTGCCAGGATTCTACACAAACTTATGTATGCCTGCTAATTTGCTATGGATAGTTAAACGAAATCAACAACTTCTTCCGGTCGCTTAAGCAAGCAGAAATAACAGTACATTTTAATCCATTTAGTATTATAATAATTAAAATTCCTTTACAGAACTCGCACGAAAGGTAAAATAATTGGAGGGTTTATAGCAGCATACATTGCAATGTAAAATTTAATAATGAGTCCACTAATACGAGCAATTTACGACCATGTATATTAAATTTAATTTAACAATATTATTATAATTAATAATAGTAGTTCTTTATATTTCTTCTCCTTTGCCACAGATTCATTAAGTCAAAATACAAAACTCAAATTTTTGATATCAATTCGGAGATAGTTTTAAAATGGGTATTTAGTTTATACATTCATTCAATTTTATACCGAACAGGAAGATAATATGTAAGAAAACTACAGAGAAATGAGAAATCAGATGTTGTCAACGATCAGCAATCTAAATGAGTAAAATATTGGGTCCGATTTGTGTACATCGAAAATTAATAATCGCAGTAGCCGAATAACGCTTTTTTTTTACTTTCCTTATATACAATAATGTATAAGGAAAGTATTGTGATGGTGTCAAAAAATTCGAATTCGAGTTTTCGACAGGAGAGCACGTTTCAAACATCCCTGATCACGAATCGAACATTTTTGAAGTGATGTCTGTGTGTGTGTGTGTCAGTGAGACTGTGGAGAAGATAACTGACGAACGAATGGACCGATTCGAACGAAATTTGGTACAAAAATTACAATCCCTGAATACTGGAAGCCTATTGTACCGAAGGGGTTCTGTACATACGCAATCGAATGTTCATAACCCCCCCCCCTTAATTTTCGAGTGAGATTTTGAAAAAATCGTCAAAAAATCAATATCTCTAATAAAGTTACGAAAACAGACATTTCTTATGTAATTTTTTATTTGAAAACGATTGACATAAATTTTAAAACGCTAGCATGAAGCTTTCTTGAGATATTGCATATTTTAAAAAAAAATTATCAAAAAATCATATAAAATAAGAAAAAAATATTTCCAATTAAGAAACATGTTCACTTTTGATATATAATACCATGCGATAAATTTGGTGGCGTCATTGTCGTGGATCTAGGTCGTTCCATTCATGAGAAAATATACTTTGAGTAATTCTTTTGCATTTGAACGCCAATAGTCATTTATCTGCTATAAGAATAACTTATTTCTCCGTCCATAACGCTTGGCGAGATTTTGGCGACGAATTTGGTGGAATGTCGCCAACTTGGCGACTTTTTTAAATGTTGCTAAAATAACGAAAAACTCGCCAAATGGATAAAAATGACGCTTAATCAACGAAAAGACGACTAATTAACAAAATTCAATATCTTGGGAAGAATATAAATATCTACTATAAAAATAATCTATTTTTTTTACTGTAAATGAAGTAAATTCATTGCATTATATGTATAAGGAAAGCCATGTGCTGCCCACATCAGATTTTTTGCTTCTTTGCATTTTTTTGCATTATAAAATAAGCAGAAACCTAGTGCTTCGGTTACCAGCTCATACATAATATTTTACATCTTCCTTATATGTCTAAAGATGTATTTCATAAGTAAAATGTCAATTAATTGTATTCTGTATTCAAAAATAACATTTTCCTTCCCAATTTTAGTAATTATTGATATTTATTAAATGAACACAAAATTAAAAAAATGTTCAGTGTTGTAACAAGTCTATATTCCTAAGAGAAATTTACAAATAGAATGTTAAAAGTAATATTTTTTTCGGTATAAAATTAATTAGTTTGCAGTTTTATATGCTCATCCAGGTAATATAATTTTAAAATAAATAAAAGTGAAAATTTACTAAGCTAAAATGTTTACAGACTTGGATGTTGCATCTCTAATTAAGTTAGTCAGCAAATTTATTCAACCCAATTACCTAAATACGTTTTTCTCCTTATGAAGAATAAATTTCATTAATGAGCAAGCAGATATTTAATCCACTTATTAAGAAGAAGCTTATTAAGGAGTATAGCTCAACAATGATAGTTTTTATCTAATCAATGCTGTAGAATACGTGACGTTGATACGCATTTAATTATACAAATAGGAGGTTTTTAAAATTCGTGTGATGGTAGAATTTAAACAGAATTGAAATAAGCTCTAAATAATTATAAAATATATTTCAATGTTTTTCGACAATTCATGAGATTCAAGATAATTCGTTAAATGGATAGGTCGATGTAGTTGATAGCATATTTGTGTACAATCCAAAAAATCTGATGTGGGCAGCACATGACTTTCCTTATACAATGCTATAAACTTACTACATTTACAGTTATAAAAATGTTATTTTTATAGTAGATACTTATATTCTTTCCAAGATATTGAATTTTCTTCAATTAGTCGTCATTTTCATTGATGTAGAGTCATTTTTATCTATTTGGCGAGATTTTCGTTAATTTGGCAACATTTAAAAAAGTCGCCAAGTTGGCGACATTCCGCCAAATTCGTTGCCAAGGTCTCGTCAAGCGTTAAAGACGGAGAAATGAGTTATTCTTACAGTAGATAAATGACTATTGTCGTTCAAATACAAAAGTATTACTCAAAGTATCTTTTCTCGTGAATGGAATGAGTTAAATCCACGAGAATGGTGTCACCAAATTTATCGCATGATATTACATATGAAAAGTGAACTTGTTTCTCAAGAGTTAATATTTTTTTTTGTTTTACTTGATTTTTTGATAAATTTATTTGAAAAATGGGCAATATATCGAAAACGGTTAGTACTAGCGTCCTACAGTCTGTGTCAATCGTTTTCTAAGGAATAATTACATAAGAAATGTTTATTTGCGTAATATTAAATGTTTTGATTTTTTGATGATTTTTTCAAAATTTCACTCGAAAATTTAGGGGGGGTTCTGAATATTCGATTGTGTTTAAAAACAATAGGCTTCCAGTATTTACTGATTGTGATTTTTGTACCAAATTTCATTCGAATCGCTCCATTCGTTCGTGAGATATCGTCTCCACAGTCTCACTGGCACGGATACACACAGACATCACCTACCTCAAAAATGTTCGATTCGTAATCAGGGATGCTTGAAGCGTGCTCTCCCGTCGAAAACTCGAATTCGAATTTTCGACCCCGTCACAATACTTTCCTTATACATTATGTATATAAGAAAATAAAAAAGACTTGATCTACTTCCGGTTAAGAAAATAAAAAGTTATAAAACTTAAATGAATTATTTCACTATATAACTGGCTCTTCCCGGTCGACCAAATAGTTGCTCAAGTCCTCTGGATGAGTCGGACGGTCTGGGTTTTCCACGATATAACTGGTTGGTGGTAGGGGAAGGAGGGTACGGTCCCAGTGGATGCCTCCCCCACTGGTTTTCGGTCTAAATTAGGTGGCACTTCCCGGCCGTCCAATTGGTTACCTTACACCTTTCTGGTAGGTCGGACGGTCTGGATCTCAACAACATCAACTATATAACTGGTGCTCAAATTAATATTAAATATTCTTTCTAATTCCAGATGTTTCGGTAACAAAGCCAGATATAAAGTTTCGTGCAAATTCATTAGTATTTGTAGCAGCTATCATGTACACAAGAAATTGAATACAGATACAGGCAGACATACAGACTGACATCCCTCTAAAATAGTCAAAACATCTTCAGATGATCCTAAAACATGTACCGACATCAAAAACTACAAATCGGAAAATTTCGTGTAAGCAACACTTAATATATAATTAATTATGCTATATTTTATTTATTTTACAGAATGCAAGCTACAGCACAGAGTCCCAGTAACAGCGTGCAAAATAAAATACAGTACAAAATATATAGATTAAAATATAATATAATACTTTAAAATGCAAACTATTGCCAACAAATGAGTTGTAAAAGCACTTGCATTTGAAAAATACATTACAATATAAAACGAGAAAATTAATTAAAATATATATTAGGAGTGAGTAAAAATATCAGATATATAAAACAGCGTTCTACAAAAAGTAAAAGTACAAAACAATTTTAGTTTCTAATAAGTTTCTTGGAATCCTGACACCGAATTCATAAATATTTTAATTCTTCGTCTTTCTTCTTTCAAAGTAAAGACTTGTATTCTTATTTCTTAAATCTAACTAATTAAATAGACATAAAATATTTTGAACAAAGACTTTTATTGCTATTTTTTAAATCTAGCAAATTAAATAGACATAAAATATTTTGAACAAAAACTTTTATTGTTATTTTTTAAATCTAACTAATTAAATAGACATAAAATACTTTGAACAAAGACTTTTATTGTTATTTTTTAAATCGAACCAATTAAATAGACATAAAATATTTTGAACAAAAACTCTTATTGTTATTTTTTAAACCTAACTAATTAAATAGACATAAAATATTCTGAACAAAGACTTTTATTGTTATTTTTTAAATCTAACTAATTAAATAGACATAAAATATTTTAAACAAAGACTTTTATTGTTATTTTTTAAATCTAACTAATTAAGTAGACATAAAATATTTTGAGCAAAAACTTTTATTGTTATTTTTTAAATCTAACTAATTAAATAGACATAAAATATTTTGAACAAAGGCTTTTATTGTTATTTTTTAAAACTAACTAATTAAATAGACATAAAATATTTTGAACATGATTATTTTGAATATGAATTGAGTAAATACACACACTCCAGATATTTTTGTATTAAAAACTGGATATACAAAAAACATGTTATTTCCGCACTACTTTCTCTGCAATAATTGTAATGTATATTAAAAATATTGGAATCATACAGAAAATCACAACTCGAATTTGCGACGCATCGAGATCTCTAGAACACGAAAAACTATTTTTAGCGTGACGTCTGTGTATGTGTCTGTCTATCTGTCTGTCTGTCTGTGCAAATATTTTATCAACTCTAACTGAAAGACTAATTGACCGAATTTCGTAAAATTTAGCCGTTAAGTCCATTGTGGGTGACCCTGGTGCTGATTAGAATTTGGCAAGATTCGGAATAAAAAAAACTTGCCTTTCTGTCCGAAATGGCCCGCAAAAATTGCCTGTATCTAATTCTAAAAGACTAACAGGCCAAACACTATATACTAATAGATCAAATACTAATACACCAAATTTCACAAAATTTAGCAAATTAATCACAGCCTGGTGTGATTAGATTTTGGTACGATTCGGAAAAAAGTAACTTACATTTTATTGCAAAATTCTTGAAATCTAAAAATAAAAGACTACGTGTGCTCAAATATATCAATTAGATGTTTATTTGACGCCGAAAAGAACAAAACCAACCCCTTTACTCTAGAACCAGCCGTTCTCGAGATATTTTAATTTTTTCGCATTTTCTCTACGCTACCTGTGAAAATAAGTCCAGTTACCAAATGAAAACGAAAATTGAATTAAAATTGCAAATTTGGTGTAATTTAAAATAATTATGGCTGTTATTTTGTGCTATTAAACTCACTTTAATGAATTATTGAAGAAATAAAGGCAACGTGAATGTAAATCTAAGGTGAAAGTCATATGCTGTCCACATCAGATTATTTTTTCTAAAATCATTATGCTTCTAAGCATTTATCTTGACCAAGTAAAGCATGCATTTACTGTGTTAAAATAATTCAATTTAAAAGAAAAAAAATTGTGCTCCTCAATTTATTTCTCATGAGTAAGAAAATATAGTGCACTGCATTCGAAAACTGCGGTCTTCAAGAATTTCGTGTTCCAAATAATGGGGGAATAACAAATTCTAAGCGAATATCAACGTCACAGTTCAATTTAAAATCTACTACACGAAAAAGCACTTGACTTCGCATTTCCTCTTTGTGCATTTCAGGTGTGGAGGGAATGCTTTGTTCGAACTCTGCCACAATGACTGCATACTATAAATGGACAAAAATAGTTCTAGTGCGGTACTCGGTGTTTTATGTAGGCTTTTAACTCTTCCAGTTCAATAATATTTGAATGATTCTAGTTTTGGAAACTTCAAACAAGGAATAATATTGTATTTCCCATATTTAGTTCGATATTTATGTTTTTTTAATTCCATTTCAAAGTGTACTGCCAAGTATTGTTTAAATCTTGTAAAGACATTTTAAACGCTGTTCTAGCAAAGTTTTCCACACCACCAAGTCGCCATGTCCAAATCCGTAGCTAACAAGTGTATACAGGATGTCAAGGAAGTCTGCATCAGGGGGAAAATAAGGGGAGCACGAAGCGAGATATTCTTATTTTTGTTGCAGTTGTATAGGAAATCCCTGTGAGGCTACACAACAAGACAACTTGGGGGCGGTGGCTGACTCCCCTCTTTGTTAGAGGAGAGGAGGGTATCTCGCTCCCTTTTAGAAATAGAGAATAAAATCAATTTCGAAATTGTAGAGTGTTGCTACATTAGTATAAAAATGTGTTTGTCGGACAGAAAACACTGAAAAGAACTCTGAAAACTAGGAAATAGCTTCTAAATCCTCCCCATATAAAACATTATTAACGTATTCAGATGATTGGGAAGTTTTTTATTTTGAATCACCATATGTATAATCATTCTGCTGCACTGGCATTCCTGTTATATTTTTCGAAAATAAGGATCATTTCGCAGTGTTATTCATTAGTAAACATAGTAAACAAGGCTCATAAATTCGAAATGAAATTAAGACGATGTGACAAACAAATAGCATAAGGATATAATACTGCTGATACAATGTCCTTTCAACCTCAAATTAGATTACTTCTTTTTCTGGCTTCGATTGCAATGACGTTTACTGACCAATCGTCTGTCAAATAAAACAGTTAGAATTTAAACTAAATTTGTTAAATCATTTTTTATACAAATGTCGTCAGATGAATTTATTGTTTAAAGAATCATATGTATTTAAAAATATTTTTTTGATAATTATTTGCAAGTTGTTCTATCGGACAAACACATTTGTATACTAATTTGACAGCGCTATACAACTTTGGAATTAAATTCGCTTATACGTCGACTATATTATGCGACCGATTACGCCGCCTATGCTGTCAAGACTCTCTGGTTCCATTTACCAATAAGACAACGCTCAACCACATACTGCACGATTTCTCAACAATATCTTCGAAGATTTAATACCCTCCCATGGCCATCCAGGTTCGCAGACCTATAGCCAATAAAACAAAACAAAATATATATATATATAAGAACCGACGCCGCCAACTGAGGCAGTACCAGCAGACAGACAATTTCACGATGGATATAGTGATCAGACTCAGAAGGCCAGGTTGGTCCATACGTCAAATCTCAGCGAACAGTCACCTACACTCATCCAAAGTGCACCGGCTGTGGCGAAGATGTTTGGAACAAGGGAATGTTGCACGTTTGAGGAGTGCCGGTACGGCCAGAGGGACGTCAGCAGGCGTGGACCGACGTATCGGCTGGTAAGCGTTGGCGGCCCCTTCCTTCGCCCATTTGCAACATGTGTAGGCCACCCTTGATGCTCCCATATCGACCAGGTCCATTTTCCTCCAATTGGTCGCCGGCGACCTGCACTCATGGCGCCCTTTAAGAAGATTGCCATTGACCCAACAGCACAGATGCCTCCGTTTGCACAGATGCCTCCGTTCCTCCAGCACAGATGCCTCCGTTCCTCCAGCACAGATGCCTCCGTTTCTGTCTTAGCAAAGGCATGATATATATATATATATAGCACCATTTATACGTTTCTCATTTATACGTGTTTTACATTTATACGTCGTTTCAGCACAATCTCGATTCATTCCTAACCATGTAATGATACAATATTTCGTTTATACAACGCAAAACTTCGGTTATACGTCGTTTCCCAGTTTTTCCCGCTGATAATTATTTTTAAAATTCGAAAATTTTCATTCGGATAGAACATTTGGGAATTGCCACAACAAGAGTAGAGGTTCTTTCACCACTGTTACATAGGGTGCCACTGTTACAAATTTAGCAAGCTATTTGATTCCCAAAGAATTCTCGCTCAAGATGTCATATTTACATGGCAACCCTAAACTGCATCTTCTGCGGGAAGAACAAACAATGAGAGGGTCTATTCACCAGACTCTTTTGTTTGATAAGCAGTTCATTCTCAAATCGAGTTCTTATGTTTTTGAGATCTCACGTTTCAGTATTGCTGTTCAGTCTGTTGGCTATTATCATTCTGTTGGTTTCTTAAAAATTTAACGTTCTCCAAAAATGTCCCGAAAGCGTAAAGTACTTTTATTGAAAGATAAAATTGAAATTTTTAAAGAATTTGACAAAAGTACAGGATTAACAAAAGTGCATTTGGCTAAAAAAACTGGATATTCCAGTTTCTACTGTGAAAGCCATTGTCTATGAAAGAAAAAAAAATCGAGGACAGAGCAGCAGCTTGTGGAAACTCTGCTTCGAAGAAACTACGTGTGCAAGATGGCAAATTTCCTGAAGTAGAGGACATTTTGGTTCAGTTTTTAACATAATGTCGTGCATCAAATATTCCCGTGAGTGGGCACATGCTTATGGAAAAAGCAAAGGAAATTGCATTAAAATTGGATGTAAAAGATGTATGTTTTTCAACTAGATGTCTTCACAAAATTGAAATGCGACATAGAATTCCAAGTCAAGTGGTAAGCGGGGAATCTAAAGATGTTCCAATTGAAACTGTTAACAAATGGTTAAAAAATTTTCCGACCAAAATTGATGGATAGTAGCTGGAGGGCATTTACAATGTTGATGAGACAGGCCTCTTATATCATCTCATGCCTACAAGAACTCACGCATTTAAAGGTGACAATTGCAATTTTGGAAAATATCTAATGATCGCCTCACTGTTTTCCTTTGTGCCAACTCTGATGAAAGTGATAAGATAACTCCTCTAGTCATAAGGAAGAAACGGAAGCCAAGGTGTTTTGCAAAAGTTAAAACATTTCTAGTAGGTTATGAAGCAAATACAAAAGCGTGGATGACTGTTAAAATTTATGCTGAGCAGCTAAAAATAAGGATAAAGATATGAAACAACATAAACGTAAAATTTTACTTTATATGGATCAATGTACTGCTAACCCCCAAGAGATCGACTTTTTGAAAAATGTGAAAGTGGTTTTCTTTCCATGAAATTGAGCAAACTACAACCCTTAGATCTGGGAATAATAAAAAACTTAAAAATGTACTACAGAAAGCGTTTAATTCAACATGTTCTTCAAAGCATCACTACAGGAAATGTCCAAGGAAAGATGAACGGACTTCAGGTGATAAACGTGATCTCCCTAGCATAGGCTCAAGTCAAGTCATTAACAATAAAAAATTGTTTCATTAAACTAGGGTTCCAGATCCAAAATGACATTAATATGATGCCAATGACGACAGTGATGTCAACGTGGGAGAAATGGAGATGAAATTGTGATCATGGATGAAGAAGACTGAAATCTGCTGAGATCAGAAGTTACTTTCGAGGAGTATGTGAATAGTGATACCGATGTAAAGACTTCGAAATTAATCGCAATTAATGAATTAATAGAAGACAGATGGTATGGTGCTAATTCAAGTAGCGATTATGATGAAGAAGAATGTGAAGCCTTCTTTTAAAGACACCATGGACTCCATTGATGAACTTAGAACTTATTTTGTTTGTCAAAACACCAGTGAAAAACTTTCAGAGACCTTAATTCGATTCATAATGCTGTACTCATTACTCACATTCGATCTGCACGTCAGACAACGATTAAAGATCATTTTAATTAACATCTACCTGCATGTATATAAATCGCATGAAACAAGATGTGTATTTACTTAGATATGTATATATGAAAATAAAATAAAAGTATGATATTTTCATTTTTATGATTGTAAACGTTTAAATACAAGAATTTAATAAATATTATTTTCAATATAGATAATAACTTAAAAAAATAAAAATATTACTTTTAATTAAATTAGGATGATTTGCATCATTAAATTTGTAATAATCAAAGTTGTTTACTAAAATTCTGAATGTACGTCTTTCCATTTATAGATTTAAGTTTTCCTTGAGAAACGTATGAATGGTGATCCACTGTATATATATATATATATATATATATATATATATATATATATATATATATATATATATATATATATATATATATAATATATATATATATATATATATATATATATATATATGAATATTTACACTCATTGCCATAAAAATTTTTGCACCAAGATAGAGTTGGCAAAATCGAACGAAATTATACGTTAGTGCAACGTTGATATAGGTAAGTCATTACAATATCAAAGCAAAAGAATAATTTATTACAGGAAAAACTACAAATGAATGGAGGTTCTAGTACCCTGTTGGGCCACCTGTAGCGTGAATACCCGATGCGATAGGGCGGGCATTGAATCATGCATGTGCCGTATGGTGTCCTGCGTTATATCATTCCACAGTTATGGTAAGCGAGCCTCTAGTTCGACCAAACTCGTAGGCTGTTCAGATTGCCGTCCCAAGTGATCCCAGATATACTCGATCGGTGATAAATATGGGGATCTGGCAGGCCAGGGAAGACTGGTAATGTGGCGGAGGCATTCCTGTGACACCCTTTATCTATGTGACCAAGCATTGTCCTGCTGAAAACTGCCTCCTGGAAGCCCTGCCATGAGTGGAAACACATGTGGCTGAAGGATGTCGCAAACGTACCACTGGAATGTCATGGTTCCGTGGATCAATATTAGAGGTGACTTGATGTCGTATGTGACGACACCCCATACAATCACACCAGCTGTGGGAGCGTTGTGCCGCTGTAAAGCGAGGACAGGATTGAGGGGATAATCACGGGGCCTCCACACACGTACACGGTTGTCATCACTGCCCAAATTGAATCTCGATTCATCGCTGAAGATGACTTGGTTCCATTCGGTTGCTGTCCAATCGAGCGCGACATCCCTCCAAACGGAGGTGTCATTGGCAGTACAGTTAATGGAGGTAGGTGGGTGTCATTGGCAGTACACTTAATGTGTGTCGCGATACTAAATGTCCTTCATCCAGGCGCCTCGCATTGGTACGGACAGACACAGGAGCCCTTAGTGAAGGTGCAGTCTGTATCCGGATGGCGGACAATGGTGCAGTTGGTGCTGTGCGTGCGTGTCAGGTGGTGTGACGGTCTTCTAGGTTACTGGTCTGCCGAAGGCGTCCTGAGCCTGGCCGTTATATATGCGACCTCTCTCTCTTCCACTGGCACCAACACCTCCTCACAGTAAAGTCAGAACGGCCTAGGTGGCGGGCTACTGACCGTGCTGACCATCCGGCTCTCATCATTCCGATGATTCTTCCCCTCTCGAACTCTGACAGCTGATCATATTGTCCTCGATCGCGGACAAACGGCATCCCTAATGAAAAAGTGTCTCCTTAAAACAGACTAAGTACAGACAAAAAGCCTCTGCGTTCCTTTTTCTACGCCAGGGAGAACGAAGTTCAACACTCTCTGGTGGCAACGCTGTATCATTTACATATCTGCCAGACATGTACCTTCATGCTAAGTTTCGTTAAGATCCCACAATTACTTCTTAGTGCACAAATTTTTATGGCAATGAGTGCATATATATATATATATACATATATATATATATATACATATATATATATATATATATATATATATATATATATATATATATATATATATATACAGGGTGACCCGAAAAGAGTGAAACGCGCTTTAGTTTTTTACCTGTTTGGAGATTAGTGGACAATGTAAATTGCAAAAATGTTGGAAGTAAGGTAGGAAATAAGACTACGTTAATGAAATAGTCCTCCCATTAACTTTCAAAAAGTTACACTTTTTAAATTTTATACGACCCCCTTAAACAAATTCGATCAATCAGAAAATTTTTACTTTTAATGCAACAAGATCATTATAAAAAACCGCATATCTGTTTCTTTAAAATTGGGCGAGTTATATTTAATTAGAAATTGAACATTGTGAATGGGGACCACATATCAAATTAGAACTGTAAATGTGTGATATATTCCAAAAATGATGAAACTGGATGATAATACATAGGATACCCAACCGCGTAGTGAGTACCACTGCTTTATATGATCTGTGCCTGGGTAATGCCTTATTTAGATGCATTTGTGATAGAAAATTTTGTCACATATTAATGAATTTTTGTTCATAACAATTTCCATCCTCAATTTGTTTATGATCCCTATTTTCACTGATGAAACAGACTTTCATGTTGTACGGAAAAGTGGAATAAGTCAGATATTTTCCTTTATCATAATTTAGTTGATTTTAAAGATACAGATATGCGAATTTTTTAATAATCTCGTTGCACTAAAAATATAAATTTTCTGATTGACCAAATTTGTCTAAGGGGGGGTCATATAAAATTTTTTTAAAATGTAACTTTTTGAAAATTAATGGAGGACGATTTCATTAACGCAGTCTTACTTCCTATCTTAATTTCAATATTTTTGCAATTTACATTGCCCACTTATCTCTAACAGGTAAACATATAAAATCTTGAAATTTGTATCCATTTTGATATTTCAATTTACGCTATAAACGGATATTTCACAATTCGGTAAATAATTTAGACAGCAGATCCTAAAAAACTAATTTTAACCCACATATTCCTGTATAAATGTGCCATTTATACAATATTACGAAGAATTTTCCTGCTGAAAGCAATTGCCAATTGCAAAGACCAAAAAAACTAATTTAAAGTTACGTGAAACATCGTGTGCTGTCCATATAAGATTTTTATTCTACTTTTAATAACCAAAGTTAAACCAACATATTTATATATAAATGTCCCATTTATAGAACATTACACAGGAATGTCCTGCTAAAAGCGTAAATGGAAAGCCTTCACGGCTGGCCCAAACATCTTTTAGCACTTTTGCGATTAGCGGCAGCACAAACATTCTAACTTGAAATCCGATCCCAGACATTAACTTTATAGGTTTACACGGTCATGCTTTTACCTTGTAGAAAAGTTAGTCAGCGTTATTGGGACATTACACTCCACCTCTGACAGTAAAACTTCAAAACTTTGAGAAAATCTTCTAAGGCGGAATTTAAGATAATATCAGAATTTAAAAATTCAACTATTAATTTCTTTTCTCATCTATTATATTTTTTTTCGAAAACTATAATTTGTTAAATTTTTTATGCCCCAAATTATAGATAAAAATTCGCTCAGATTACTGTTGAAAATTATCTAAAAATAAAAGTACTTCGTAGCGCAAAAAGTTAAAAAATTTTCAACCAGTTTCAAATGAAAAAAAAATACCTTCTATATTCAGGATAAAAAAGATAAAGGAGTCACTACAGAACATGTTGTGAAATTTGTGCATTTTTTTCCTACAGAAATCTCTGACAGAAATGCCCCTTCATTGTAGTGTTGATCTATCTTATTTACCCTAACAATGAAGACTGTTTTACCTTTGAATCTAGTTGTTACTTTTAATCAACTGTTTATACTACCACTAATGTAGATTCATTGTTTTCATATTCATTAACGTAGATTGTTATTTCATTAATTAATTATTCAGTATTTATTTTATACTATCTTTACTTATTTTCATAATTGTTTATTAAGACTAAAATAAAACATAAATTAAAAACATACTGAATTTCATGCTGTTACATATCTTCTGGTAATATAATTGAATGGAACTTAAAATAACGCAATGACACATCAATGTCATATTCGTACGTTTTCTTATACAGGGTGATTCAAAACGATGTTGCAAAACTTTAAGCAGTGATAGAACGCAACCAACTAAGCACTTTTCGTCATATAATGCATGGTCATAAAGCACGTGGTTAAGCGCTAGAGGGCGCTGTCCAGCGAATGAATTAAACGCCTGTTGTCGCACTCGCCGTCAGTTCTACCGTATATTTCAGAAGGGATGAATTGTTTCACGAATCAGGAGAAGGCCGACATACATTTCATGTACGGAGCTACGGCTAGGAATGCGACGAAATCCCAAATTTTTATGTGATTCCAACACAACGGAGCACCACCCCATTTCAGCATGCCTGTTCGAAACGTCTTGGATGCAACATCCCCAGGAATATGGATTGGTCAGGGTGGTCCCCACGGATTGGTCAGGGTGGCCGGCATGATCGCTCGATCTCTCATGTCTGGACTTTTCCCTATGGGTCCCTATGACAAACCTCATCTACAATAGCTTCGTCGATTCCGATGAGGACCTTGTTGCCAGGATTTCTATTGCTAATGTCTCTGAACGAAAAATGCCTAGTGTTTTCGCCAATGTAGGAAAAACGCTACATCTCAGGTGTAAGACCTGCATTCTTGTTGGAGGTCGTTATTTTGAGCAGTTTCTGTACGTTATTCATTACAATTTGTTTTGTAATTCCTTCAATTTCTTGTTTTGAACATTTTCTGTAAGTTGTTCGTTAAAATGTGTTCTGTAATTTCTTCACTTTCTGGGTCCTTTATCATTCTTGTGTTCCACCATTTTATGCAATAATACGTGCTAAGCCCTGGAGCTTAACTGCTTGAGTTACGATCATGCATTGTATGGCGAAAAGTGCTTATTTAGGTGTGTTCTACCACCCCTTAAAGCTTTGCCCCATCGTTTTGAATCATCCTGTATACAATTACATTTTTAAAGAATGCAGTAATTAAATTAATTTAATTATTTTTAAAGGAACGAAAATGTTTTGTAAATGTCGAAATTTCCGCCAATCCGGACATGACAACATACGAAAATATTCGTAGACCTCACTCAAATAAAGTTCGCTCAATTTAATGTTTAAATTAATTTGAATGATAAAATTAATTTAAACAAGCAGATATTTAAAAATACCAATAAGTTTAAGATTAATTAAATTAAAATCTCCTTCAGGATAAAGACAGGAAAAGCACTCTGCCTATCATAAGCAAGAAGGCATCTAAAATGTTTTAATCACTCCTACTGTTCTTTGTCTTTTCTCTTAGGCTATTACTTTCAATTTGAAACGTTAGAGATTAGAACGTTAGTCCTGGAGCAGTGACACAACTATTTATTGACAAACTCCTTCTTGACTATGTTGTTGTGGTTCCTATGTTTTTTTATCATGGAAAATAAGTTGTTTTTACCTATAATACCAGTTAATCCTTTTAATCGATTGCTTCTACTGTTACTAACAAAGTACTTTCTCCAGATTATTTTTAGAGATACTTGAGTAAAACTGTAAAAATAAAACATTATTTTCCATTTATTTTCCTTCTCATTAGGAAGCCATATTCTTATGTTGCGTAAAAAGACCTACAAAGTACTAGATCAACATAAACTAGATGTCTGTAAAAATGAAATATAGTTTTATAACAAAATTATAAAAATATTAGACGAAATCAAATGCCTATATATGCCAAATTGACTTTAAAAGTTTTAAAAACGTGTGAAACCTCGAAAAACATTCGATGTCTGAAAAATAACAATTTCTGCAGCTCACTTGTCTTAAAAATACACCAATGACATCTAAATAAAACCATATTCAAAAATCTGATGTGGGCAGCACATAACTTTTCTTATATAATGCAATGCATTTACTACTTTTACAGAGAAAAAAATAGATTATTTTTATAGTAGATATTTATATGTTTTTCAAGATATTGTATTTTCGTCAATGAGTCGTTATTTTCATTGATTTAGTGTCATTTTAACCATTTGGCGAGTTTTTCGTTAATTTAGCAACATTTAAATTAGTCGCATTTACAAAAGTAAGGAATTTGGTGGAAACTGGTGGAAAAACTACATTCCACCCAATTCGTCGCCAAAATCTCGCCAAGCGTTATGGACGAAGAAATAAGTTATTCTTACAGCAGATAAATGACTATTGGTGTTCAAATACAAAAGTATTACTGAAAGTATCTTTTTCATGAGTGGAACGAGCTAGATCCACGAGAATGATATCATCAAATTTACCACATGATATTATATTTGAAAAGTGAACATGTTTCTCAACAGTTAATATTTGTTTTTAATTTACGAGATTTTTTGATAAATTTGTTTGAAAAATGTGCAATATCTCGAGAACTGTTCATGCTAACGTTCTAAAGTTTATGTCAATCGTTTTCTAAGAAAAAATTACATAAGAACTGTCTATTTGCGTAACTTTATTAAAAGTTTTAATTTTCAGATGATTTTTTCAAAATTTCACTCGAAAATTTTGGGGGGTTCTGAACATTTGATTACGTTTAAAAACAATAGACTTCCGGTGTTCACGTATTGCGATTTTTGTACCAAATGTCATTCGAATCGCTCCATTCGTTCGTGAAATATCGTCTCCACAGGCTCCCTGACATACACACACACACACAGAGAGACAGACACACACACACACACACACAGAGAGAGAGACAGACACACACACACATACTTTCACACAAAGACACACACACAGACATCATCTCAAAAATGTTTGATTCCTGAACAGGGATGCTTGAAACTTGCTCTCCCATCGAAAACTCGAATTCGAATTTTCAACCCAATCACAATACTTTTCTTATACATTATGAATATAAGGAAAGTAAAAATATGTTCAAATCAGACTATACTTATAAAACGTATGCAGAGTAAAATTGTAATTCTAAAAAAAATGGCTAAACAGAAAAGTTACCGAATTTTGCCAAAAATTTAGAATTGCTTTACCTTTTATATTTGATATGTACATGACAACTTTCCCTATACATATAATATAAAATATAGGAAAGTTAAACCTTTTTTAATTATACACCAGTAAACTTCTTTCTTACTACTGCTGCAAAGTATTTATTGGGTAGATATAGCTATAATCATGCAAATCCAAATCAAGGATGAACTGGAAATCATATTCTTATTCAATGCAGCGAGAATCATATTCAATGCAGCGAGACAGAGAGAAAGAGAAAAATCGTGTCATCGACACAGTATGTAAAAATACATGCATGGCATACCTCAGTATCTCGAAGTATAGCTCGTCAGCGAGTCGGTAGGTAACGGGTGACGGTCATCTGCTAAGTGCATTCAGGACATTTCTCTTCGGAATCAAATTATCAAGTGTTCTCAAAACTTCTCTAAAAAAACTCACTCTCTCTCGGACATAGGAAAATGTGCCCTCCTACACAATTACGCCACAGGTCTATTATTGGCTCCCCCACTGCAGCCCCTGGTATTTTGATTGGATATTGAAGGGTTACATCCAGCCATTGGGTGCTGTGATGACAGAGGGTTGGTTAGCACCCCAGAATTAATGTTTGACACCTGGGCCAAAATTCCCATGTACCCAGGCGCACGTGCGGCCGGAAACGGTCAAGGGTCAGCTTCCCCCAAAGGCGCCCTGTTGTGAGCCCCTTTGAAACTGATACTTCTCTGTCCACCAAGTCGAAGGAGCGTTGATTTCACCCTTTTGCAGGTGTTCTCCTAGGGAATCATATATAAACTGTGGAAGTAACATAGGGACCATCTTTATCGATTGCAATACCTCCACAACTCACAATGTTACATGTTTGCCATGGTACATTCACCCCCATTTTTAGGAGTTACATAAGTTCATCCCTTGTGGTGATATATGTGAGACCAGAAATTTTCTCACATGAGACACTTTTATTTGTGAAATTTATGATGCCCAGAACGGCAAACAAAGCTGTAGTCTGGCTGGCACCAAGGTTTATGAGGACTTGAACTTAAAGGTCAAAAGACTATAAAATAAGGGGTGTGATACCAGAGGGGCTGATCTGGGCCATTGGGTAAGGGGTAACCAGTAAGAGCCAATGAGAAGTAAAGGCGGAGTTATCCCCCACACACACACGCACACACCGAAGGAACCACAGACGAAGAGAGAACGAGATCAGATTGAGACGAAAAGACATGAGATGTAGACAAAAAGACATTCAGATCAGACTTTGACGAAGAAAGTGATGGAATATCAGACATTGGAGAAAACAGTTGGATTTTGACTTAGGAGACGATTATGAGTTTTGACTAAAATAAGATGTGTGCAACGACTGCGACGTTATGACTTAGGCGGAGGCGTTCCTGCCATTATGATAGAACGACAATACTAAGGAAGAAGAATATTGCATGGAAGTTCACAAATAAAGGAGATCTAGAATGTGTTCAGTGCAACCAAGTATTTGCAAGCATTATGGTCTATTGCAAAGGCTAAAATTGAAGGTATGTGTTCCTCAAATATCCACAGGTTATTAAATACGTTAGATATATGGTTAAGGGTCTTACATGCTATGTCCTCTCACATGCTGTCTTCCTAAATGAATAATAAGCATGTAATTATCGTAATTGAATTTAAGAGGTATTTTATGTCTTAAATAAATGTTATTGTTAAGTTTAAATTGGTCTAATATTTTTATATTAATTGATAGTTCTTTTCAGGACTAGCACGAAACGTAAAATAATTGGAGGGTTTATTGTGGCACAACATAGCAGAGTAGATTAAATAATAATTCCACTATATATGAATTTACGGTAATATTAAAATAATAATTGTACTTAATAAATGAATGTTTTTGTTAAATATAAATATTTAACCCTTTATTTTAAACCTTCTGTGAATTTATTCATTTTTTCACTAAGCAAAATTTTAACTAAATTTATTTCATTTATCCTCTCACTTTAGGATTAATTTAGTTGTTTAAATTGCTTATACAATTTATATATTCCTGAAACATTTATTTACCATATGTGAGACCAGAAATTGCTCTCACATGAGACACTTTTATTTGTGAAATTTATGATGCTCAGAACGGCAAACAAAGCAAACAAAGTCTGGCTGGCACCAAGGTTTATGAGGACTTGAACTTAAAGGTCAAAAGACTATAAATTTAGGGGTGCAATACCAGAGGAGCTGAGCTGGGCCATACTAAATGTGCAATGGTGCAATTGGGTAAGGGGTAACCAGTAAGAGCCAATAAGAAGTAAAGGCGGAGTTACCCCCCCACACACACACCGAAGGAACCACAGACGAAGAGAGAACGAGATCAGATTGAGACGAAAAGACATGAGATGTAGACAAAAAGACATTCAGATCAGACTTTGACGAAGAAAGTGATGGAATATCAGACATTGGAGAAAACAGTTGGATTTTGACTTAGGAGACGATTATGAGTTTTGACTGAAATAGGACATGTGTACAACGACTGCGACGTTATGACTTGGGCGGAGGCGTTCCTGCCATTATGATAGAACGACAATACTAAAGAAGCAGAATATTGCGTGGAAGTTCCCAAATAAGGGAGATCTAGAATGTGTTCAGTGCAACCAAGTATTTGCAAGCATTATGGTCTATTGTAAAGGCCAAAATTGAAGGTATGTGTTCGTTAAATATCCCCAGGTTATTAAATACGTTAGATATATTGTTAAGGGTCTCACATGCTATCTCCTCTCACATGCTGTCTTCCTAAATGAATAATAAGCATGTAATTATCGTAATTGAATTTAAGAGGTATTTCATGTCTTAAATAAATGTTATTGCTAAGTTTAAATTGGTCTAATATTTTTATATTAATTAATAGTTCTTTTCAGGACTAACACGAATCGTAAAATAAGTGGAGGGTTTATTGCGGCACAACATAGCAATGTACATTAAATAATAATTTCACTTTATATGAATTTAAGATAAAAAGTTCAACTTTAAGTTTCTTTTTTTAAAATACGTCCCACAATATATATACTTTGACTACAGTGAAGTGAAAATTTCTTAAATACAGCTGAGGAATAAATATAAACTGACCAACCAGCTTCAAAGGCACAAAACAGCATTTTTCTTCAGGACCAGCCAGAAGCGCGACATACATTTCTTGATTCCGGAAAGACAACAGTGTACACAGAACTTTCCAGTGCATTGAACATTTGTGTTCTAGGAAATATTCACGAGGAACTTTACACAACATAGAACTGGCAAAATCAATGCACTGTGACAGAGATTTTGAGAGCCCAAATTTTGTTTCATATTTGTAGTACTTTGTGTTTTACATGTATGCATATATCGGTATTTTTCAGGTGTGCTGGACAGAGGCTGTTTTGCCCCAAAACATTAAGGGAAAGGGGTAAATGTTACATTGGCTTTCCATATACAATGTAACATCGTAGAAATGATTCCCATACCTATAAAGATGGTCCATGTGTTTTTACAGAATGTTTATAAAGTTCCCCTTTTGACCACCTGCGACGGAAAGGGTCAGTCTATCCGGACACCATGCCAGTGGGTGGCCTCTTTCAAGATGGAGGAAAACGCAAAGGGTGGTCAGCAGTCGTTGGGGCGCAGTTGAGCCCAGGTAGCACGAAGGAGCGTCGGACCTCAGCCAGCTGCAATAATAACTCAGGGGCTACTGACCAAGCCCTCCAGTCAAGGGCTGGCCACTGAATGTGAGGATCCAAATGTCTTCCAATGATATTAAAGGGGGCTTAATCCTTACAGCGAATAAAATTTAAGAGGGAGGAGAGATCGACTTAGAAGTTTTTCGAGAGTAAAAAATTTGGAGATGAAAAGTCGAGAGTGCCTCTTGAGTTGTGATGGTTTAAAGTGGTACAATTCTTGCCGGAGCGAGATGCTCTCCTGGTCCCCACTACGCACCGCACGACCGGCAGATTGGCCCAAGAGCAGAGGTAAGGCCTTTGACTTCGTACAACACTCAGATTTTTGACTATCTCTCCTCCCCGCTCTTATAAATACCTCTATGCGAAGAGTAATATTATGAATTTTTGAAAGTAATGAGTCTCTTAAGTGTATGATTTAATAGAGTCCGAGAATTGTAATTCTCAGTGTATTAGAAATTATGAGAGTAGTAGAACTTAAGAATAGTGAGAATGGTAATAATGATTTCGTTCGAATTTGAGAATAATGAGAATTTGTAGGAGCAATCTTTTTAAGCTCATGATTTAAGGCTCAATCTTGTCATGTTTTTAAATATTAATAGTGTAAATAAACTTGTTTTTTGTTATTTTTAAATCTAATCGGTGTCCTCATTTCCTAACCTTTCAGTTATTTCTTAATTTTTCAGAGTAAATCTATACAGCTATACGACACGGCGGTCTTTAACTTAATGTTTAATGAAACTTGTTTGTTTTTATCGCGCCCAAACCGGGCGTGTGGGTATTCCCACGCAGCACCTAGGGCAAAAACGAACACCGATAAACCCGTTTTTACGGATTCTTCCGAGCTGAATATCCCATAACTTCACTTACACGTTATAGTAACAACTGCCACCAATTGCTAATAACTTCGCAGACATTATAAAGAAAACCAGAGTTTCTAATGCGATTGATAGTAAAACTTTTACCAAACTATTGTTTTTACCTAACCTATTTTTCAGGATCTACTATAGGTAGAACTCAGATGAAGACTGATTGGGATCCAGCTACAAATCCTGGAGAAGGATGGAAGGTTCACTAATGATTTCTGCCTCCCATTATCTTCCCATTTCCGGTTTAAAAATGTAATTTTATTTAAAACATGTTTTTATTAAGATAGAGCATAAAGGATAACTGATATGAATACAGCATCAAATTCTAGACGAAGTAGGGTGGTTCACTAAGAATTTTTACTTTAGGTTTCTTTTCCATTTCCGGTTCAAAAAATTTCCTTCAAAATTGGCTATAGATTGAGCTTAGATAATAATTGTTATTGATTCAACATCAAATCTTAGAGGCGGTAAGTATTTCCATTTCCGGATCTTGAAACGCCACTTCCGGTTTTTCTGAAAGTTGGTATGATTGTACAAAATAAGTATGCAAAAGAGAATAATATTCTTAATAGTTCCATCAAAAAATGCGCACGCCGCAGTTGCCCTCATCTGAAAGCAAACTTATAAATGTTTTAATTCTTTCTGATTGAGACAAAATTTATGCTTCTGTATTAAACCGCACCTGTCGGACATATTACTGCTCTCTTACTAACTCCTATAATTGCAAATAAAAGAACAGAGCCATTCACTGTCTTCTACCAAAGAGCGCAGGAACAATTTTGAATTAATGATATGTCGAAACCTTCCTTGATCCCCGAAAATCCTAGAAACTAATCGGGTATTTTCTAATTTTGACGAAGGAATTATTTGAAGAATTCCTTGAATTTAAATATAAATTACAGACTTTTAGACTTAAGTCGCCATATGTATGCTAATGAAAGAGATGTAGATAGTTTCTTACTTATAAAGTCTTAATTAAAATTCCGAATTTAAGTACTTTAAATTTTAAACTCTACAAACACATTTTTATATACAAGTTATATCTTCAAAACAAAGCTAATTAAAATGGCTAATTAAAGCTAATTAAATTTTATACATCTACAATTATAAGGTGTGCCCAAATAAAAAGGAGACTACGGTTATATCTAAAGAATATTTTAATTACAAAAAATTTTAACTACAGAATCTCGACATGACACCTACACATAATTGCCACTGACATTGATACACTGATCCTAGCGCGTAGGAAGAGAGTGACTGGCTTCACTTCTGGGTTGCTCCTAGGAGCTATCTGGGTTGCTTCCTGGGTTGTGACTGGCTTGCTCTCCTGGGTTGTGACTGGCTTCACTCCCGGGTTGCTCCTGGGAGCTATCTGGGTTGCTCTCCTGGGTTGTGACTGGCTTGCTCTCCTGGGTTGTGACTGGCTTCACTCCTGGGTTGTGACTGGGAGCTATCTGGGTTGCTCTCCTGGGTTGTGAATGGCTTGCTCTCCTGGGTTGTGAATGGCTTGCTCTCCTGGGTTGTGAATGGCTTGCTCTCCTGGGTTGTGACTGGCTTCACTTCTGGGTTGCTCCTGGGAGCTATCTGGGTTGCTCTCCTGGGTTGTGACTGGCTTGCTTTCCTGGGTTGTGACTGGCTTCACTCCTGGGTTGTGACTGGCTTCACTCCTGGGTTGCTCCTGGGAACTATCTGGGTTGCTCTCCTGGGTTGTGACTGGCTTCACTCCTGGGTTGCTCTCCTGGGTTGTGACTGGCTTCACTCCTGGGTTGCTCCCCTGGGTTGTGACTGGCTTCACTCCTGGGTTGCTCGCCTCTTTAACTTCTGGGTTGCTGACGGATCCAGTTTTCCACGGTGTCCTGCACTTCTTTGTCACAGGTGAATCGGTGACCTCTCAGAGGTTTTTTTCAGAGACCGAAGCCATGGGATTGTTGTGATGAGCTTAGAATCTCAAACTCATCATAACACTTTAACCAATGAACAGAAAACTATCTTTTTGCAATGAGGATATTTTCCCTCAACTTTCAGGTGGTCCAAGGGGAAAGATATTTTCTCAGGATTCAGCAAAGACGAAAGCTGTAAAAAGCCATAAGAACTTCAACTCTCACTCCCTCAAACATTTACATGATACTTCATGTCTCTGGAATAATGTGCATTTAAAAAAGGGAAGACAGGACCTCCCATGTTTTTACAATCTGGGAATTTCTCTGGGAATCTCACTACTTTCGCAACCATTTAGCTGTCAAGAACCAGCAATTAAGCTCAAGTCCGCTAGGATTTACGAGAAAGGCTTTCATCTTACACTTTCTACCATTTGTGTAGGATGATGTTTGTTATATTTTATTATTCAACAGCCTTCAACGAAAAACCCTTAAGGCAGGTGGAATAGAACTTTTCACCCCTATTTAACTATTTGTTGTACAGAATGACATCACCTGGCCTATAACCAATAGTAAGAATTGACACGCCTTTCTTCCCAGCATTCATTCAGTGAAAGCTGGTCATTTTTTTTTTTTTTTTAGACTGTTACTTTTTAGCTCAAGATGTGAGTTTACGAGTACCAAGTTGTAGGAATTTCCTTCATGGGAATCTCCCCCTTCCCTGGGAAGGGGGAGGGTTTTTTTGTTTTTCAATATGTACTATATTGAATGTCTTTGATGTATAAAGTAGAGTTCAGAGAAATTTCAGGAAATGGACCTAAAATACGTTGTTGCGCGTTGATGTTAAATTTTAGCTCAGTATTGTTTCTGAAGATTTCTCTTCTCTTATTGTGTATGCTTCGCATTCAGAAGAATGCTATGTAGTTGTATATAGTGCATAACTAGCAGGTTTTCAGAAAAAAGTATAACATGGCATCTTATATAAAAATATGGTGGTGTGCTGCGTAGATAGAACGAATTTTCAATACAACATAGCTGTCACATAGAGTGCATGGCTAGTATGTAATGATGTAAAAGTGGTACAGAGGTATTAGAAGTGAATTCAGTGCTGATGATATTCCACATATTAAAAAATAGTCTGAGAATAAAACTAACATAGAGCTTATACTATTGTGCAGAATTGTGTAAATAATTCTTTTATTCAGTCAAGACCATCTTTCATTTTTATTTTTCTGCATCTACCATGTTACATGATGAGTTCTATATTTCAGAAATTGTGAGTTTAATTATTCCTTTTTTTTATTGAAAGTATTATATATATTGTTGATTAACCTTATATATATATACAATATATACGTATGTGCTTATTGAAAGTTGTAAAATTATAACTTAAAATTAACATCATATTAACTTCATATTTTCATAACTTATAAAGGATTTCTAATTATTTTTTTTATAATTAATAAACATTTTTTTCTTACAAAAAAGGACTTTGTTTATACATTGTTTTATGATTCATTTTATTTTTACATTTTATTTTTAGGTTCTCATGTCAATACCTGGTATTCACTATACGACTAATAGAATTGGCTAACTAAAAAAGTGACATGAGAATCCGACCAGAGAAAATTTGTTGCAGGGAACTTGATTTGAATGGAGTAAGTGATTTTATAAATTTTTCATTATGCTCTTAAAGCAATTGCATATTGACATTTTAAATATTCTATTCAACTTGGTCCATGCAGCACGTTTATCACAACATCTAGTTAGAATTTATTGGTGCGTGACGAGTCGTATGACATGCAAAGATTACAATTACATAGTATATATTTTAATTGATGACATAATTTTTAAACACTGCATTTTATTTAGTGGAGCAGTGATTTCTTATTCAATGATTTAATTTTTAAAATTTTCAAAATATATTATGAATAAATTGATAAAAATTTAAATTATGGTTAAAATTAATAACCACTTGATGAGAAATAAAAAAAAATTAAAGTAAGAGTGACATTCACTTGACTTTCGCATACCAGAAATCATTTTTCCTTCCAAATTTTACAAGAAAAATTTTGAAAAACCAGTATCATAAGTTCAAATGATCACAACTATAGTGTGTTATCCTTCACTTTAAAGGACTTTATAATATACCATGCATTAATGCCATGAAAAAATATTTCTATCCCCGGGGATGTGATTTCCCCCCCAAATAGGGACTAATGACGTCCAGAACAAAACAAGAATGCATCGCGACTATTTTTTCCAATACTGATTGAAACTATTGAGTTTGGTATTGTTGTACCACAAATAAACTCTTTTATGCATTTTTGTGCAAAATTTTGTCCTATGCTACAAAGTTAGAAAAATAAAAAAATTTGAAGTTTTCGCTCGAATTTTAAAGAAAATCCACCTAGTTCTAGATTTTTTTTATAACAAAGCTGTATATAAAGTTTCATGAAAATCCATTAATATTTGTAGTTGCTATTGTGTACACGAGAAATAGACCACAGACATAAGATGGATAGACGAACATCACTCCAAAAGTAGTCAAAACGTGTTCAGGAGTTCTTAAAACATATATTGACAACAAAATCTCGAATTCGAAAAATTTCGTGAAAACAATACTTTCGCTATAAGATATTTTTAAATGGCCATATAACCATCACTATGTAGCTGGAGAAAGAATGATTCTTGAAGAAACATAAATGAACCATTTGGTATAAATTTTATTCAAAAAATAGCCTTTTTAAACAATTTTCCGATTAGAAATAACATGTTTTTTATGGTATGGATTTGAACTGTTTACCAAAATTTTGCATTATACGTATTTGCGTTCTAAAATATAAAAATCAAAGTGGAAAATGAAATTTGTCATGCTAAATATAATGTGTTAGAAATAAATAATACTTTTAATTGACTAGTATATAATAGAAAACCGGTTCATGAACGTTATCTGTAATGCGAGTTCGATCAGCAAAGCCTCCTGAAGGCGGGTTTTGTGGATATGAGAAACGAACCCAGTTTGCACACAATCAGTTATAAACAAGATCACAAATAAAACGCATTTCAAATACAGATAAAAAAATCTACAATCGCTAATCATTGTTGAATATCTAGTCACCAGTTTGAATTTTCTTCACCCTCCATTACTCAAAAGTGGTCTTCAATTTATGATTCGAATTTCTTTTGAGCTTTTCTTATCAATAAAAATTACAGTAATCTGGTTAATGAATTGTCAAGGGCAGTCTATTTCTCCGAGGTTTGGCATGACCATGTATAATTTGTGTTTCTTTATTTTGCTCTTTTTCCTATATAGTGAGTTCATATACTCTGCCTTTCATTTAATTTTTCTTATTTGCTTCTCTTGTTAATTGTTCATCGATTTTATATTTTTCCTCGTATTACATCCCTTTCGTTACACTGTGTAGAGCCACTATATTAAAATATGGCGTTTAGTTATTTCCAGCATGATCTTCTTCTGACACGTACATATGATCTTCTATTTTTATTTAGGCTGCATTTTGCTTAGAAATTCTGTTTATTATCCGTGACTATGAACTTGTCTGTTGCAACCATGTTATCGAAGCTCAATATTGAGAAAATTTAAAGGACTGAAGCTGTCGATTCATATAGATGTTTTCAAAATCGTGGCAAATGACATATCTTCTTGCTGCTAGACTTCCATTTTGAACACCAATGTGATTGCTCCAATATGATTGGTTCAAGATTGTCGGTTACAAAAAAAAAATAATATACTATTAAATATTACATTTATACCTATTCAAAAGCGTTTAAATTTAGTTATATTGTTGCGGGATATTTTCCAAGATACAATATTAATAAGGTATTTATGAAGAAGCCTTAATATGGTGGCGAATGGTGCATACACTTCATTTTTTGAAGAAAATGAAATACTTTTACTATGTTTTCTATTCTTACTTCATACAGCCATACGAATTGCCAGAAAAACCGTAAGTGAAATATCCATAACCGGAGATGGAAATGGTTAATGAACTTCCAACTAGTATCTATTGAATTCAATACTGAATCCATATTAGCGCTCATCTAAGCTCTATCTACAGCCAATCTTGTGAAATAGATGTTTCAAGGACATTTTTTGAACCATAAGTTGAAATCTTTAGCGATCCTCCCTACTTCCTCCGGAATTTAATTCTGAGTTCATACCAGTCATCACCTAATCACTACCAATATCTGAATCCAATCTTGGAATATAGATGTTTCATGAAGGAAAATGTAAATTTTTAAATTGGAAGTGACATCTCCAGAATCAGAAGTGGGAATACTTTCGAGTCACTTGATCTTTACCCTAATTTGATGCTAAATCCGCATTAGTTATCATCGAAGCTCCATCTTTAAAAATAGATCTTGAAAAATAGATGTTTTAAGTAAATTGAAATTTTTTGAACAAGAAATGTAAGAATAAAAAAAAATAAAAATAAACGGAACGGGACATAATGAATGACTGACTCTTGCCACATTCTTATCTTTTAGAATTTCTTGTTAAATTCAAATCAATCATCATTTGAGATCTATCTATATTACATATTGAGGAACAGATGTCTCAGGAAAATGTTTTTTGTAAAAAAAAATAGAATGGCGGAATTTTTGACACCAGTAAAATAAAAATAATTATTTCATTAACGGGTGACTTTAAAAGCAAATGATCAGCTCTTTAAGGGTTAATGATTTCTAAAGAAATCGATATTGCCAAACTAGCCACTTCACTCGCTCTTCGCGTTTCTCAATGGCTAGTGGTCACGAAATATGACACCTATATCCTTGATAAAAATTCTGAATATCAAAATTCGTTTCAAATTTAAGCATGAAAATCTGATCTGGGCAGAAAATGAATTTCTCTACAAATTAAAATTCTTATTATTTTCTTTATATACATAGTATAATGTATAAGGAAAGTATTGTTGTTGTTGTTGAGACCCAGACCGTCCGACCTACCAGAAAGGTGTAAGGTAACCGTTTGGACGGCCGGGAAGTGCCACCCAATTTAGACCGGAACCCAGTGGGGAAGGCATCCACAGGGACCTACCCTCCTTCCCCTACCACCAACCTCTCGGAAGGACTTACGGACCCACATGTTTAAAAGGAAAGTATTGTGAAAGGATCGAAAATTCGAATTCGAGTTTTCGACGGAAGAGCACGTTTCAAGCGTCCCTGAATACGAATCAAACGTTTTTGAGGTAATGTCTATGTGCGGGGGGGGGGGGCTGGAAGTATGTGTGTGAGTATGTGTGTCAGTGAGATTGTGAAAATGATATCTCACGAACGAATGGAGTGATTCGAACAAAATTTGGTACAAAAATTACAATCCAAGAATACTGGAAGCCAATTGTTTTTAAACGCAATCGAATGTTCAGAACCACCCTAAAATTTCGAATGATATTTTGAAAAAATCATCACAAAATCAAAACCTTTTATAAAGTTATGCAAATAGTAATTTCTTATGTAATTTTGCCTTAGAAAACGATTGGCAAATTTTAGAACGCTAACATTAACCTTTGGCGACATATTGCACAGTTTTCAAATAAATGTATCAAAAAATCATATAAAGAAAAAAATATATATTAACTATTGTGAAATATGTTCACTTTTCATATGTAATGTCATGCGATAAATTTGGTGGCATTATTCTTTTGGATCTAACTCATTCCATTCATCAGAAAAGATACTTTGGGTAATACTTTTGTATTTGAACACCAAAAGCCATTTATCTACTATAAGAATAACTTATTTCTCTGTCCATAACGCTTGGCGAGATTTTGACGAAAATTTTGGCAAGATGTCGCCTACTTGGAGACATTTTAAATGTTGCCAAATTCACAAAAATATCGCGAAATTGATATAAATGACGTTAAATCAATGAAAATTATGACTAATTGACGAAAATTCAGTATCTTGGAAATGATATAAATATCTACTATAGGAATAGCCTATTTTTCCGTCCATAAAGTGTGGCAAAATTTTGGTGACAAATTTGTCGGAATATCTCCAACCTGATGCTTTTTAAATGTTGCCAAATTGAGAAAAATGTTACCCAATTGATAAAAATTCTCCAAATTGATGAAACTGATGCTAAATCAATGAAATGACGACTAATTGGGTTCATTATCTTGGAAAAAACATAATAGTAGGCTATAAGAATTACCCATTTCTCCGTCCTTAACGCTTGGGGAGAAATTTAATGGAATTTCGCTGACTTGACGACTAATTTAAATGTTGCCAAAGTGACAAAAATGTCGCCAAATTGATAAGAATGATGCCAAATGTGAAATAATGTTTTGCAAATTCTGATTTTTATTTCCGTCATATGACGGACATGCCTTCTAGTATATAAGAAATGCTTTTCTCTCCGTTTGTTTGTAACACTGGCTGGTGCATTTGGCGAACGTGGCGACTAATCTAGTCATAATTGTCAATAATCGTCAATTTGGCGATATTTCACCCCAGATTGACGAAAATATCGTCAAAATTGCAGAAATAATACTAAATAAATTAAGGTGATGACTAATTGATGAATTAATTATTAAAATATTTTAATATATGAACTATATCTCTTATTGAGGATGCTATCAATATTGATAATTGTTTATTTAGATTCGCGCGAAATATAATTTGATTGGTTATTTTGAAATAGTTTTACATATTATCAACCGGAAAATTGCCAAATGTACAATTCAAAGTTAAAAACACAGTACCGTAGATCGTATACAATATTTTTTAACTATAAAGAGAGTAAATTCCTTGCATTATAAGGAAAGTCATGTGCTGCCCACATCAGAATTTTTTATTTCATGATGCATTGAGGGTTATTGCAAAATTGAGGGTTATGCACATTGAGGGTTATTGCAAAATTGAGGATTATGCACATTGAGGGTTATTGCAAAATTGAGGGTTATGCACATTGAGGGTTATTGCAAAATTGAGGATTATGCACATTGAGGGTTATTGCAAAATTGAGGGTTATGCACATTGAGGGTTATTGCAAAAAATTAGATGGACAATTTTCTGATATTATATCCAATTTGCAGTTTTAATGCATGTTCGTTTTATTTGGCAAATTAATGCATTTTAAATTCTTCAGGTCTTCAAAATTCCAAAAAATTAAAATCGAAAACAGTTCATCCCAGAATCATGGGGTCAGTATTATTCGCTGTGCTGTTAAAAATTACATGAAGAACAAGTACTTATTAAATATATTTCAACAATTTGAGTCCTTTATTTCTCATTTTTACGATCTTTAAACGACATTTCGAAAAATTCCTAAAAATGTTAAAATCTAACGAGTATCAGAATAACCCTCAAGGAACGCAACTACTATTTTTTTTTATTTAAATTTTCAATAGTTTATTTCGCTACAATGAAGAACGTCTTCAGTTTCCCAATTAAAAGCTATCTCAAGAATGGTGAGTCTTATAATAATGAGGTTGATCTTATTATTTTCGTCGACAAAAATTGCGTATAAAACATGCATTTAATTGATATATTTGTAGTCTTGTGTTTTAGATCTTAACGATTTCTGCAGTCCATTTCTCAAAATAAAGCAGATTCCTTTACTCCGTACCAAAATCAAAGACAGACATCTGAGATTGTGGCTCGTGTAGAAGTGCTCGATTATTTTGGAAAATGGTTTGAAATTTTTTAATTGTCCTTTTGCATCGTCATCCCTAATTCAAATGTCTGAAATGTTATTTTTTTTTCGTTAACCTGAGATCTGCGACGGATCAAATAGTACGAAAGTCAAAACTCTAAGTAGAGAAAAAGTTCTTGATAATTTAGCAAAGTTATTTTTGCATTATTTCATTTATTATTATTCCTTTGCACCGTCACCCCTAATTCGATTTTTGAAACTTTAGGTCTCTTCCGTAGTCTTGAACTGAGATGGATCAAATAACACCAAACCTAAGATTCTAACTGAAGTGAAAGTGTTCGAAAATTTTGAAACAACATCCCCGTCCCCCTCATGCACTCCCTCACTCACTCGCACTTATTTCGAGGTATATTATATGGATACTCAAAACTCGCCAATGTTTATGCCATTTAACATCATCATTCCAAACGAAACAACACTGCAGCGCAGTGAATTTAAAAAGTCATACCTAGCAATGAATGGAAGAAGGACTCAGTATTTTACTCCAAGATTTTTTCCCTAGTCTTGAACTGAGATGGATCAAATGACACCAAACATAAGATTCTAACTGAAGTGAAAGTGTTCGAAATTTTTGAAGCACCACTCCGCCCCCCCCCCTCCCTCATGTACTCACTCACTCACTCTCACATTCAGTTAGTTCGGGGCATATTATATAGATACGCAAAACTTACCAATGTTTGCGGAAATTAACAGCATGATTTCAAACTGAACGACACTGCGACGCAGTGAATTTAAAAAGTCATACCTAACAATGAATGGGAGAAGGACTCAGTATTTTACTCCTAGGTTTTTTCCCCTAGTCTTGAACTGAGATGGATCAAATGACACCAAACATAAGATTCTAACTGAAGTGAAAGTGTTCGAAATTTTTGAAGCACCATTCCGCCCCCCCCCCTCCCTCATGCACTCACTCACTCACTCTCACATTCAGTTAGTTCGGGGCATATTATATAGATACGCAAAACTTACCAATGTTTGCGGAAATTAACAGCATGATTTCAAACTGAACGACACTGCGACGCAGTGAATTTAAAAAGTCATACCTAACAATGAATGGGAGAAGGACTCAGTATTTTACTCCTAGGTTTTTTCCCCTAGTCTTGAACTGAGATGGATCAAATGACACCAAACATAAGATTCTAACTGAAGTGAAAGTGTTCGAAATTTTTGAAGCACCATTCCGCCCCCCCCCTCCCTCATGCACTCACTCACTCACTCTCACATTCAGTTAGTTCGGGGCATATTATATAGATACGCAAAACTTACCAATGTTTGCGGAAATTAACAGCATGATTTCAAACTGAACGACACTGCGACGCAGTGAATTTAAAAAGTCATACCTAACAATGAATGGGAGAAGGACTCAGTATTTTACTCCTAGGTTTTTTCCCCTAGTCTTGAACTGAGATGGATCAAATGACACCAAACATAAGATTCTAACTGAAGTGAAATTGTTCGAAATTTTTGAAGCACCACTCCGCCCCCCCCCCCTCCCTCATGCACTCACTCACTCACTCTGACATTCAGTTAGTTCGGGGCATATTATATAGATACGCAAAACTTACCAATGTTTGCGGAAATTAACAGCATGATTTCAAACTCAACGACACTGCGACGCAGTGAATTTAGAAAGTCATACCTAACAATGAATGGGAGAAGGACTCAGTATTTTACTCCTAGGTTTTTTCCCCTAGTCTTGAACTGAGATGGATCAAATGACACCAAACATAAGATTCTAACTGAAGTGAAAGTGTTCGAAATTTTTGAAGCACCACTCCGCCCCCCCCCCTCCCTCATGCACTCACTCACTCACTCTCACATTCAGTTAGTTCGGGGCATATTATATAGATACGCAAAACTTACCAATGTTTGCGGAAATTAACAGCATGATTTCAAACTGAACGACACTGCGACGCAGTGAATTTAAAAAGTCATACCTAACAATGAATGGGAGAAGGACTCAGTATTTTACTCCTAGGTTTCTTCCCCTAGTCTTGAACTGAGATGATCAAATGACACCAAACATACGATTTTAACTGAAATGAAAGTGTTCGAAAATTTTGAAGCACCACTCCCCCCCCTCCCTCATGCACTCACTCAGTCACTCACACATTCAGTTAGTTCGGGGCATATTATATAGATACGCAAAACTTACCAATTTTTGCGGAAATTAACAACATGATTTCAAACTGAACAACACTGCGACGCAGTGAATTTAAAAAGTCATACCTAACAATAAATGGGAGAAGGACTCTTTATATTTTACTCCAGCCATATCCTGAAAGCGCAAAACCCAATTTTTCCATGGCATTATAATGGTATATCCTGAAGCCAATAATTGCTTTTCTGATATACCCCTGCAATTAGAAATTGAAAGGAATGAATTCTGAATACAGAGTACTGATTACAGGAAGAGAGCGGAACTAAAAGTATGTCGAAACTTTCACTGATTCAGGAAAATCTGGGAAAATTTTCGGGAATTTCTAATCTCGACTCGGGGATGGGAGTTGAAAGAGATTATGGAGCTTTATAATTTAAAGTTCCTTAGAAATGCAGTTATATGATTATTGAAGGAATGCATTAAATTTCTCAAAATACTTCATTGCCGAAATCGTAAAGTATGTATGTATAACATTCACTGCTCATAAAATTTTAAATGAAAGATAGCTGCTCACAATATTTTACTGCTCATAAAATTAGAAATGGACTTTAAATTGGGGAACTTATTAGTTCTACTGTACTGTGTGTTCTTTATTTAGAAACTGGAGATTTTATATTTACTGTCTCATATGGTATAGACTATAGAGAAAGTATGATTTTCGCGAAAATTTTCGAATTTGATATTTTGATTGCCAATAGGTGTTTTAAGACTTTCTGAACACGTTTAGACTAATTTTGGAGTGATGTCCGTCTGTCTGTGTTCGATTTCTTGTGTACACCATAGAAGTCACAAATACCAAAGGACTTTCTCGAAACTGTATACTCGGCTTTGTTAACGTAATAGAATTTTTTGAAAGTTCACAGAAAGCTTTGAAATTTCTTAGCATGATACCATAGGACAAAATTGAACATAATCATGCATAAAAAAGGTTATTTATGACACAAAACGTATAATGGATTCCCTCACTGTAGTTAAAAATAACATCAATACAATGTCCCTCAGAATCAATCGAAAAACATTTTCAAGCCATTTGAAATTAGCACTGTATAATTGTAATCATTTGGAGAATGGATATAGGTTTTTCAATTTTATTTTCTTGTAAATTTTGCAGAAAACAAAAAAATCACAAACTAATTAAAAATCAATTCTGGTATGATAAATTCAGATAGAGCCACTCTAGTTAATTCCCTTTAACTTTTAATGAACACAGACGTTAAAAATCTGATGTGGGCTACATATGATTCTCCTTATATAATGCAATGGATTTGCTATTTTTACAATAAAAAAATTAGGTTTTTCTTATAGTATCTATTTATATTATTTCCAATAATTTGAATTTTCGTCAATTAGTCGTCATTTTCACTGATTTAGTGTCATTTTTATCCATTTGGCGAGGTTTCCGTTAATTTGGCAACATTTAAAAATGTCGCCAAGTTCGCGACATTCCGCCAAATTCGGCGCCAAAATCTCGCCAAGCGTTATGTATGGAGAAATAAGTTATTCTTATAGCTGAGAAAAAACTATTGGCGTTCAAATACAAAATTATTACTCAGAGTATCTTTTCTCATGAATGGAACGAGCTAGATCCACGAGAATGGGTGTCACCCAATTTATCGCATGATATTACATATGAAAAGTGAACATGTTTCTCAACAGTTAATATGTTTTTTTTAATTTATGGGAATGTTTGATAAATTTATTTTAAAAATGTGCAATATCTCGAGAACGGTTCATACTAGAGTTCTAAAGTTTATGTCAATCGTTTTCTAAGGAAAAATTACATTAGAAATGTCTATTTGCGTAACTTTAAAAGTTTTGATTTTTTGATGATTTTTTCAAAATTTTACTCAACAATTTAGGGGGGGGGAGGTTCTGAACATTCGAATAAATTTAAAAATAATAGGGTTCCAGTATTCACAGATTGTGATTTTTGTACCAAATTTCGTTCGAATTGGTCCATTTGTTCGTCAGTTATCGTCGCCACAGACTCACTGACACACACACAACCACACACACACATACTTTCACACACACACTCACATACTTTCACACACACACACACACACACGCAGACATCACCTCAAAAATGTTTGATTCGTGATCACGGATGCTTGAATCGTGCTCTCTCGTCGAAAACTCGAATTCGAATTTTCGACCCCATCACAATACTTTTCTTATACAGTATGTATATAAGGAAAGTAATAATGAAATCAAAATATCTACATATTCAATATTTGTTGCAACCACTTTCCTATTAGGAATTAAACAAAAATAATCCGGTGCGGGCAACACATGACATTTGTAAAAAGATGACTATATAGTGCAAGTACTTTATTTCCTTCAATGCAACATAATTGTGGACAAAATGCACGATACGATGCTCTTAGGGTTGAAAAGTTCACTGATATTGCTTTTCCGGATGACAATATGTCTCACTATTTTAAAGTACCAAATTAACTTAATAAATTTATTTCACTTAAACATAACTTGAAAATTGAAAATATTGGTAACATCTGCCAAGCAACTATACTCCATTATATTAAAAAGTTTTAATTATTATTTCATCAATGTGGCGTCATATTTGCAAATTTGGCTACATTTTATTCTATTTAGCACAACATTGAAAAGTTGCCAAATTCGCGATATTTCGTCAAATGTATCGACAAGTGTAATATATTTCATGGTAGTTAAAACTGTTTCTACAGAATATTTTAAATACATTTGTTTGAAAAACTCACAGTATCTCGAGAATGGTTTAAGATAGCGTTCTAAACGTATGTCATTCATTTCAAAATAATAAAATTACGTATAAAATGATTATTTATTTAAGATAATTGAATATAATGATTTTTAAAAAATAAATTCGACATTTTTTTTCGGGCGGGGGGGGGGGGGGGGCTTCCGAACATTTGATCGCGTTTAAAATCAATAAAGTTTCAGTGTTTAAAAACCTTAGTAATCGTACCAAATTACGTTTGTGCCAAATTACGTTAACTATTTATTCGTGAGATATCACATCCGCGGTATCACGGACACACACACACACACACACACACACACACACCGGAGAACGATCACGTTAAACATGTGGGTCCGTAAGTCCTTCCGAGAAGTTGGTGGTAGGGGAAGGAGGGTACGGTCCCTGTGGATGCCTCCCCCACTGGGTTTCGGTCTAAATTGGGTGGCACTTCCCGACCGTCCAAAGAGTTACCTTACACCTTTCTGGTAGGTCGGACGATCTGGGTCTCAACAACAACAACAACAACAACAACACACACACACACACACTAACACCATAGTGGAGGTTTGTGACTTCAGGTATGGGTGGAATAGATTGTGTAGTTGTTGTTAAGACTCAGACCGTCCGACCTACCAGAAAAGTGTAAAGTAACTGTTCGGACGGCCGGGAAGATCCACCAATTTAGACCGGAACCCAGTGGGGGAGGCATCCACAGAGATCCTACCTTCCTTCCCCTACCACCAATCTCTCGGAAGGACTTACGGACCCCAATAATTGATGTGATCGTACACCGCGTGAGCACTGCGGAAGTTTTGGCAACGGAGGGAATTGAACCCAAGCCTACCGAGTGCAATTTCCGCGCGCTAACTACTGGGCAACCGTGGCCCCGGGGTAGATTATGTTGAAGTGTTGAAAACCCAGACCAGTAGACGGGGTAGATTATGTGACGGAATTCCACCCTCCTTCTCGACAACGAATGTCATCCTAACACATCACACTACTGGCACAAGTGCTGTCAAATATTGTCTAGGAATAGCCAAACTAGTCTGAAAAATTCAGCGAATAATAATAATAACAACAACCCATTCTGCCAATAACTTTAAGTGAATCAGCGCTTATCCTGCGACACTTCAGGAGTCGCCACTGACATAGTAACACAAGTACATACACACGTACACACTTACACACACACACACACATATATATACACACAGCCATCCCCTTAAAACGATCAATTGTAATGCAGGTATGCTTGAAACGTGTTCTTCCGTCGAAAACTCGAATTCGAATTTTCGACCTCGTCACAATACTTTGTGTATATATAATACAATGTATATAGGGAAAGCAATAACCGTTAATATGTATATTGCATCATATGTTGATTATATAGTGATCATTTTCCACGTTCATTAACTATCTTAATTGATTTTCTAAAAGCATATAAGCGACTAAAAACATAAAATAGTTTTGACATACTTTTTACTAAAGTCACATTCGCTGACAAATGTAACAACAAATTAGTCACGCACTAATTAGAATCTCATCAATACAAATGGAGTTAAAAGTTCAAGATGTACTTTGATTAACGAAATGAAAGAACCGTTCGGAAAAGATTCTTTCGAACGAATTTCTTTAAAAATGTTCCAAAACTTGTGACAGTCATTATCTTAATTTCTAGCCTGAAGAATTATCCGTTAGTTTCTGTGTCAAATGTGAGATGTTAGTAATTAAGAGGACCTCCTCGGCTTATCTCTTTCGATGCAATAATTTGAATTAAAATCCTCAAAGCAGGTGAGTGATGAGAGGACTTGGGAAATGAAACGGAAACTGAGGCACGTAATTAAGTTGTAAGTTGTTTTATAATTTTTAATAATGTTGAATTGTAATATCAAATCATATCAACCAATCTCATACGCAAGTTAATGGTACATGACTGCTGTGTGCAGATGAATGCACACACCAGTGGAATATGTCTCAACTCGACTTTCTCATAACATAATCCATTTTTTGCAGCTTGTTTTTTTCCCTTCAAATTTTACAAAGTAATCTGATGTGGGCAGCACCTGACTTTCCTTATATAATACTATGTATTTACTACTTTTACAGAAAAAACAAAATAGATTATTCTTATAGCAGATACTCATATTTTTTCCAAGATATTGAATTTTTGTCAAATAGTCGTTATTTTCATTGCTTTAGCGTGATTTTTATCCACTTGGCGAGATTTTTTTTGATTCGGTAATATTTAAAAAAGTCGTTAAGTTGGCAACATTCTGCCAAATTCGTCGCCAAAGTCTCACCAAGCGTTACGGACGAAGAAATAAGTTATTCTTATAGCAGATATATGACTATTAGCGTTCAAATACAAAAGTATTACTCAAAGTACCTTTTCTCATGAATGGAACGAGCTAGATCCACAAGAATGATGGCACCAAATTTATCGCATAATATTACATATGAAAAGTGAATATGTTTCACAATAGGAAATTTTTTTTGTATAATTTTTTGATAATATTTTGTTTTAATGTGCAGTATCTCGAGAACGGTTCATGCTAACATTCTAAAATTCATGTTAATCGTTTTCTAATGAAAAATTACATAAGAAATGTCTATTTGTGTAACTTTATTAAAGGTTTTGGCTTTTTGATGATTTTTTCAAAATTTCACTTGAAAATTTAGGGGGGTTGTAATTTTTGTACCAAATTTCGTTCGAATCGGTCCATTCGTTCGTCAGTTATCGTCTCCACAGACTCACTGATACACACACACACACACACACACACACACAGACATCCCCTTAAAACGATCAATTGTAGTGCAGGTATGCTTGAAACGTGTTCTTCTGCCGAAAACTCGAATTCGAATTTTCGACCTCGTCACAATACTTTGTGTATATATAATACAATGTATATAGGGAAAGCAATAACCGCTAATATATATATTTCATCATATGTTGATTATATAGTGATTATTTTCAACGCTCATTAACAATCATAATTGATTTTCTAAAAGCATATAAGCGACTAAAAACACAAAATAGTTTTGACATACTTTTTACTAAAGTCACATTCGCTGACAAATGTAGCAACAAATTAGTCACGCACTAATTAGAATCTCATCAATACAAAAGGAGTTAAAAGTTCAAGATGTACTTTGATTAACGAAATGAAAGAACCGTTGGAAAAGATTCATTTTACTTTCGAACGAATTTCTTTAAAAATGTTCCAAAACTTGTGACAGTCATTATCGTAATTTCTAGCCTGAAGAATTACTCCGTTACTTTCTGTGTCAAATGTGAGATGTTAGTAATTAAGAGGACCTCCTCGGCTTATCTCTTTCGATGCAATAATTTGAATTAAAATCTTCAAAGCAGGTGGGTTCTGAGAGGACTTGGGTAATGAAACGGAAACTGGGGCACGTAATTAAGTTGTAAGTTGTTTTGTAATTTTTAATAATGTTGAATTGTAATATTAAATCATACTATCAACCAATCTCATACGCAAGTTAATGGTACACGACTGGTGTGTGCAGATGGATGTAATTAATTTGAATGTGGCTCGACACAACTTTCTCATAACATTTTATCGATTCATACAATACCTGGCAATGTACCCCCCGAGGGAAACTCGCCCCCCCCCCAGAGGGAGGCTAATGATGTCACAAAATTAGATTTTCCGCCACAGATTGCACACATACACACACACGTAGAGATTGTCATATTACTTTCCTTATATACATGATGTATAAGGAAAGTATTGTGACGGGGTCGAAAATTCGAATTCGAGTTTTCAACGGGAGAGCACGTTTCAAGCAACCCTGATCATGAATTAAACATTTTTGAAGTGATGTCTGTGTGTATGTGTGTGTGTATGTGCGTGTGTGAAAGTGTGTGTGTGTGTGTGTCAGTGAGTCTTTGGAGACGATAACTGACGAACGAATGAACCGATACGAACGAAATTTGGTGCAAAAATCACAATCCGTAAACACTGGAAGCCTATTGTTTTTATACGCAATCGAATGTACAGAACCCCCCTAAATTTTCGAGTGAAATTTTGAAAAACTCGTCAAAAAATCAAAAAAATTATCAAAAAGTTATTTAAAATAAAAAAAAAATATTTCCTATTGAGAAACATGTTCATATTTCATATGTAATATCATGCGATAAATTGGATGACATCATTCTCGTGGATCTAGCTCGTTCCATTCATGAGAAAAGATACTTTGAGTAATACTTTTGTATTTGAACGCTAATAGTCATTTATCTGGTATGAGAATAACTTATTTCTCCGCCCTTGGCGAGATTTTGGCGACGAATTTGGCGGATTGTCGCTAACTTTGCGATTTTTTAAATGTTGCCAAATAAAAGAAAATCTCGCCAAATGGATAAAAATGACGCTAAATCAATGAAAATGACGACTAATTGTCGAAAATTCAATATCATGGAAAGAATATAAGTACCTACTAGAAGAAAAACCTTGTGTTTTTACTGTAAAAGTAGTAAATTCATTGCCTTATATAAGGGAAATCATGTGTTGCCCAATTCAGATTTTTTTTATCTGTGTAACAGTATAATTAGGCTGTTGTATAACCTGTTCTGTGTACTTTTATTTCAATAAATAATTGAATAAATGGATAATTAAATACTTAGAAACACTAAATGAATGACATTGTCTTTTAGAACAAAAATATACCAATATATTTAAGCTATATTCATTATTTTCATTGCTTAGTTTTATATATTTTGCTTTTATCTCTGTACCAGTATAATTAGGTTGACATATAACCTAGTCTGTGTGCTTTAATTTACATAAATAAATTAATAAATGGATAAATTAATATAAACACTATATAAATGGCATTGTCTTTTAGAACAAAAAAATGCCAAACTATTTAAGCTGTATTCAATATTTTTATTGATTAATTTCATATATTTTGTTTTCATGTGTGTACCAGTATAATTAGGCTGTTATATAATCTGTTCTGTGCACTTTAATTAAAATAAATGAATGAATAAATGGATGAATAAATATAAACACTAAATGACACTGTCTTTTAGAACAAAAAAACATCAACATATTTAAGCTATATTCAAGTTCTAAATATTGAGAAAAGTTTCGGCCTGGCTTAAAAAATTCTATAATGAAAAACATTTACATACTTTACTTTGTAACTGCAAGTAACATACATCATTAATATCTGTCAGGCTATTTAATTCTAGAAATTTATTTTAAACGGTTTTTCCATTTGCTCTTGAAAGTTTGACAGGAGAAAAAATGTTTTCCAGAAAAGCCAAAACATAGAAAGCTGAAAATGTTTCCAAACTGTTAATGACGTGAATATTGATTCTTCATTTTCATGCTTTGTTTCACCCAAGAGGAGTTTCTAAAAAATATTTAACTGAAATCTATGATAATGCTAAATTCATATGATGGGAAAAAGCTATAACTACTCTGAATGAGCTTAATATTTTTTTATTTGTTTTGCTAAACAGTAATTAATCAAGTAAAAAGTTAATCAATTGATCAATATTATTTATTTATCAGACTTTTTAACATAGTTATTAAAATATTTATAATCTTTATTATAAAGTTAATTTATGATTACATTTACAAATACGGTCCCCCATACACGATACATGAAGTTGGATCAATAAATTGGCTGTATAGGTCTGTCCGTATAACTTTCAATTTGGATGAGGCGATTTTCTGCACTTTCGAAAACTTTGTCTATTTATAAGGTTCAACTTTTAGAATATGCAACTTTCTTTCTATTCACCCATAGTCTGCGCGCACTCAATTGAGCTTGTTGTTTTATTTTTATTTGCTTCATTATAAGTTGTAAATATGTTTTTCCTTTATTTTTCTTTACGAGAAATTTCTATGTACTTTTAATTTATATTTTTCGAATGTTTACGGTGTCTGATCAGGCGATACTAACTTTGGAAATTGCTTTGAAAAAGGAAAATTATATGATTAAAATAAGTGTTTTGTTAAATAAAATTTAATTAATTTGGCATGAATTTAACTAAATATGAAAATATTGTATAAACAATAATTGCGAACTATAATCACTAATTCAACGCAAGTATTGCTGGTGACATTTATGGATGAGTAATACTAGGTAGGATCAAAAAGTTCGGATACTGTGCTGATATCTCCAACCCTGATTGGAAGAGAGGGAAACTATTTTACCGTGGCGTAGAGGCACATGTGACGCGAGATGTAAAAAGAAGAAACAGGTGTTTTTCCAGACAATGCGTGTGACTGAACTGTAGTCGTTCGCGTTTGTCGAAAACGGAAATGGCGTTTGAAGAATAATGTTCGAATATCAAATTCTGCCAACGTTTGGGGAAATTGCCGGCAGAAACATTACACATGCCAGCTGGTGCAATGATGCCGGCGATTTCCCCTTCCTATGACTCATTAGGAATGAGCCATGAGAAGTTATAACGGAATGAGGGAATCTTATAAACTTTGGACGATGACGTAATGGGGAAATGTTTGAATGAATAATCTAATCGTATAAACCTTGAACAGATGGCGTAATTAAGGAATATTTGGATAGTTAATCTGATTGTGAGGCCATTTGAACGAGTGAGTTGAACTTTAGACGATGACGTCACGAGGACACTTGAATTTTGAACGATGAGGTGATCTTGAACTTTGAAATGTCATAAGGAATCTGAAAGAGCATTTGAAACCCAATTGGAATGGCGCCATTTATCAGGATTTTTTTTAAGTTCTGAATTTGAAAGGGTATATTCTCTGGGAACGGCAGAGGCCCGAGACCAGTTGATTACTAGCGTAGCGCGCTATTCGTTGCGCTATGAAGACGTGATGAGATATTAACAGTGAGGAATATCTTTAGTGGGAATCTAAATAGTGAATGAATGGTGGAATTGATTGAAATAGGGAAGAGATATATGAAAGAGTGTTATTAAAATAATCAGTAATTTGTAAAAATGTCGTTTTAATAAATTAATTTTTGGCGAATGTTTCGCGAATTTATCTTACATGGGACTAAAATTTAATAATACGAATGAATGGATCAATACTGAGCGAATTTTTCGGGGAGGTTAATTGTTTTAATGAAGCAGTTATGATTGAATGGGAAAATATGAATATTAAATAAACAATAAAATGTCTTTTCACTCCTAACACAACTATATATTCCAAGGAGTTTAACATTTAATGATGCCAGTGAATGGATTGATACTGAGTGACTTTTTCGGAGATGTTAATTGTTTTACTGAAGCAGTTATTTTTTTAATTAAAATTTAATTAAATAATCTGCACAACAAAAATATTCACTAAACCAGAACGATACTTTTCAAACTTACCACAACTGAATATTCCATGGCGTCTCTAAAATTTCATTATTTTATTGAAATGCACAATGTTTTCTGTACGAATGGGAAATTAAAAGTACGTTTCTAATGTTTCGAGGTGTTTAAGACCCTGTAATTTTGAGAACTATGGGCTGTGTTTCTAACGTTACATGCTATTTCTTTAATTGCATTTATTAAAATGTAATGGAGCATTTACATTTAGTAAATGACTTGTCGAATGTTGGAAGCACAGAACGTACAAGACTCTACTGTATTCAATGTTTTTTTAATGAAGCACTTATTTTTTAATGTGAGACCAGAAATAGATCTCACATTTGATGAGACACTTTTATGTATAAATTTATGGTGGCCAAAACGGCGAACAATACTTGTAGTTTGGCTGGCACCGAGTTTTATCACCCCGTGAACATAAAAGTCAGAAGACCATAAATTTAGGGGGCCATGACAGAAGGGCTGAGCTGGGCCTTACGAGATGTGGAATGTTTCCATTGGTTAAAAGAGTAACCAATAAAAAAAAGAAGATTGTTACGTCAAACTCAATGCGGCAAATGGAAGAAAAGGGGGAGTCCCCCCCCCAACCAACGAGGAAACCACAGCCTGTGACCCGAGAATTAAAAAAAGACTAGAGAAGAAACGGATATTAACATGACTTGGAACAGATAACTTCGACATTATGACTTGTGCAGATACTACAGCGATAAATTGATATACTAAGAGAATGAAATAAGTGCGAGTGCAGAGTTACAGCATACAATATGTTCAACGAATTTACGTGTGTTAGCATTAATTACACCAAGATTTAATGCAGTAAATGAACGACATTAAATACAGATGCTGACAAAGTCCAAGACAGACTTGAAGGTATGTGCCCATTGAATATGATATCTGGTCATAATCACTATTTAGGATTTTCCGTTTTGGTCACATATGTCCCCTCCGCTGAAATAATATAATTAAATAGTGTAATTGAAGTTAATTAAGATTTATGTTGTTAATAAATGTTTTATTGTTCAAGTTTAAATGGTGCAGTCAATGAGTATTATAATAATTAATAATTCCTTTACAGGACTCACACACGAAAGTTAAATAATTGGAGGGTTTTATATAGCGGCACAACTAGAAATGTACGATTAAATAATTATTCCACTATGTATGAATTAACGGTCATGTCAATCTTAATGAATTTAATTACTATTTATTTTTTTGTGTCCCACATTTAAATTACAATTTAATTAAATGGTCTGCATAACAAAAATATTCAATAAACCAAAACAAGTCTTTTCAAACTTGTTGCAACTGAATTTCCCATGGGGCTTCTAAAATTTCATTACTTTATTGAAATGCACGATATTTTCTGTACGAGTGGGAAATTAAAGGTATGTTTTGAATGTTTCAAGGAGTTTCAGACCCTGCAATTTTGAGAACTAATATAATTGGTATGTTTTTAACGTAACCGCTTATTCTTTTTAATTGCATTTATGAAAATGAAATGAAGCGTTTACATTTAGTAAATGACTTGGCGAATGTTGGAAGCACAGGACATACAACACTCCACTGTGTTCAATCTTTTTTAATGAAACATTTTTTTAATACTAATTTATTTAAATGATCTGCATAACAAAAAATTTCAGTGAACCAGAACGAGTCTTTTCAAACATACTACAACGGAGCATTCGATATTCCAAGACAAATCCTACAATTTTAGGATTCAGTGTATTGCACGATATCTACCGAATGAATAGAAAAATTATCTAACAGAGAAGTTTTCATTAGAAATTGCAATAGCATGTTATACATTAGAAACTCGGTATTACACATTAGAAATTACATGTTATACATTAATAAGAAGTGCTAGAAAAAGAAGGAAATAATTAGTACAAGAAAAAAGTGTATGCGTGTTCCGACAGATAGAGGAGGTGCCGCATTCTGTCGTTACACTCTTTTGGGCAATGTTCTCCACCAGCGTGAAGTAATTTTTTTTAAGTAAATTACATAATAAAAATGAATAACTAATTTTCATTAAAAAAAGAGTAAGTAATTTATTATTTGAGTATAAATGAAATTTAAGAAAACAAAAAATTGAGTGAGTAATTTATTATTTTAGGGTAAATGAAATTTAAAACGTAACAAGCGATTTAGAAATTAATATAACAATTAATTTTAACTTAAAGTTAAACATTTATAGTTTAGATTACTTCACACTGACAGACTTATTTCCCATAAAATATGAACAGATAGTCTTCATTAAAAAGTTGTAAAGTAAAATTCTTCAAAAGTTCTTGTATGAAAATGTAAAAGATTCTTCAAAAATTCTTGTATGAAAATGTAAAAGATTCTTGAAAATAGCTTATATGAAAACGTAAAAGATTCTTCAATAGTTCTTGTATGAAAATGTAAAAGATTCTTAAAAATAGCTTATATGAAAATGTTAAAGATTCTTCAAAAGTTCTGGTATGAAAATGCAAAAGATTCTTAAAAATAGAATATATGCAAATGTAAAAAATTCTTCAAAACTTGTAAATAAAAATGTTGTAAAACAGTGAAAGTTCTTACGAGGGAAGTATAATTCATAAGAATGTCTTGCAAAATAGCTTCTATAAAAATGTTGTAAAACAAATTTTCCGGAAACTATTCAATATTTAAATGCATTTAGCAAGTTACATGAGTATGTTTTCCATTAGGAATTGCATGTTACCCACTAGAAATTGCGTGTTATACATTAATAAGAAGTGCTAGAAAAAGAAGAAAATGTTTAGCACAAGAAAAAGTGTATGCGAATTCCAACAGACCCAGGCGTATACAAACATACATTGCCGCCAAGGGGGGTTTCACCAATTACTGATTTGAAAATTCAATGTGCAATTGCTAACCATTGATGGGTCCTGCGGCCTTGATTTAGCAAGATTTTCATTATCTGTGTATAAGCTGTACGCATATATAATTTCAATAAAAACAGTCACTTTCTTCATGGCACTTCGTTGTTTTTTTGCAAAAGAGTGTACATTCAACCCTATGGGACCCAATTTTTTAAACATTTTTAACTGGAGTTAAAATTCACAAATTGCTTCAAAAATTCTAAGAAATATTTAAATTATTCCATAATATACATAAAATTAATCTCAGAAAAATATGTTTGATAGTTTTTTAAATAAATATCCATATATTTTCCAGTGTAAAATTCATGATTTTTAAAGTTCTTTTAAATTTATGTATAGTGTTGCATCCATCCTAAAACTGCTTAATTTTTGCGTATTTTCCGTGCAACTATATTCTGTGCCAACGCAATTATAATATTTTTAAATTTAAATGGTCATCGAACTTTGATTATTTCTACAACGACACATAATTTTAACGGATGCAAAATGCAAAACAGTTATTATAAGATGAGTTCCACAAGACTTGGTGATTTTTTTTTCTTCAAAATTATTTAGCTCTGAAGTCCGGAATAAAAGTGATATGAATGAAATAGTCATTGCTTTTACATAAAAAGTCAGACAATTTACGTATTTCGTTGACGTTATTTGATTAAAGTTCATTCTTTTCGATGAAGTTTTATGTTTTCTAATATAAAAAATTACTGTAATATTGTGATAATTTAAAACGTATTAGCGCTGAATGTATCGCATTTTAGAAATGTTTAAATAAAATTGCGTTTCAGAATAAATAAAATTGCGTTTTTTGGAACGTATTTCATAATCAATGCTTTATGCATGATTGACCTTTCTTGTTATTATATAATATTATAAACTATTACTAATTGTATATTAATAACTAGCGGGCATTGTCCGTTAACGATCACTAAATTTATAGCAACCAGTGTTTGTAGCAATCAGTTTTTAACAAGTTTTGCGCCCGCACTACTAATTACATATTAAAAAGAATCTGATGTGGGCAGCACATGACTTTCCTTATATAATGCAATGAATTTATTACTTTTACAGTAAAAAAAATCTGATGTGGGCAACACATGACTTTCCTTATATAATGTAATGAATTTACTACTTTTACAGTAAAAACATTGGTTTTTCTTATAGTAGATACCAATATTCTTTCCAAGATATTGAATTTTCGACAATTAGTCGTCATTTTTATCCATTTGGCGAGATTTTCGTTAACTTGGCAACATTTTAAAAAGTCGCCAAGTTGGCGACATTCCGCCAAATTCGACGCCAAAATCTCGCCAAGCGTTATGGACGAAGAAATAAGTTGTTCTTACAGCAGATAAATGACTATTGGCGTTCAAATACAAAAGTATTACTCAAAGTATATTTTTTCATGAATGGAACGAGCTAGATCCACGACAATGATGTCACCTAATTTATCGTATGGTATTACATATGAAAAGTGAACATGTTTCTCAATAGGAAATATTTTTTTTCATTTTATATGACTTTTGAATAATTTTTTGAAAAATGCTCAATATCTTGAGAACGGTTCATGTTAGTGTTCTAAAATTTATGTCAATCGTTTTCTAATGAAAAATTACATAAGAAATGTCCATTTGCGTAACTTTATTAGTGGTTTTGATTTTTTGACGATTTTTTCAAAATTTTATTCGAAAATTTAGGGGGGTTCTGAACATTCGATTACGTATAAAAACAATAGGCTTCCAGTGTTTACGGATTATGACTTTTGTACCAAATTTGGTTCGAATCGGTCCATTCGTTCGTCAGTTATCGTCTCCACAGACTCACTGACACACACACACACACACACACACATACTTTCACACACACATACACATACACACACAGACATCACTTCAAAAGTGTTTGATTCGTGATCAGGGATGCTTGAAACGTGCTCTCCCGTCGAAAACTCGAAATCGAATTTTCGACCCCGTCACAATATATGGAAAGTAATATTTGCATAACTGTAAAGAAAGCATTAAACTTCTGCAAAATTTTTAAGCAATAATACTCTTTGGTAACAGATACATCGAGTGTAAAAATCGTGTTAAATTAGAAAAAAAAAAGCAAAAACGATCCGATTTCCACTAGCATAGTGTTCTAATTAGCTTTTAGTGCATATGACACACATCGATGCGCACTACAGTGTGCCTCATTTCTTATAAAAGTCTTTATATATTGACAAATGCAGTTTCAGAATTACCTGATGAAACTATCGCAAATGCTCCCTTATTATTGTGCAGGACAATTCATTTAATCATTAGGAAATATCACTTTTCATAAATTTTGAGGTCATTTTATTTAACTAAGACTTATTTTTGCCATTTGTTTCATCAATGTAGCAAACATTTGAAAAAAGCTCGCCAATTTGGGCAATATTTCGCCAAATTTATCGCTGGGATCAACTTAAGAATTACCATAATTTCAATAAATAAAACTGCTTCTTCGTCAACCCAGACTATACGACCTGGCCAAATGTGTATAGTATCTGTTTGGACGGACGGGAAGTGCCTTCTAATTTAGACCGGAACGTGCTTATACTCCCCGTGAATACGAGCAGAACTACTTTGAAAACCAAAGTTTAATAGTTTTTACATTGAAATGGATTCGACTCACACAGGAATTGAGAATAAACTCTGTTACTTTAATATACCGCCCATTCATTTGAAAAGGTGTCACACAATATATCCTCCCCCCCCCCCCCCCACACACACACTTATTACTTTCCTTATATACATAATGTATAAGGAAAGTATTTTGACGGGGTCGAAAATTCGAATTCGAGTTTTCGACGGGAGAGCACGTTTCAAGCATCCCTGATCACGAATCAAACATTTTTGAAGTGATGTCTGTGTGTGTGTGTGTGTGTGTGTGTGTGCGTGTGTGTGTGTCAGTGAGTCTGTGGAGACGATAACTGACGAACGAATGGACCGCTTCGAACCAAATTGGGTACAAAAATCACAATCCGTAAACACTGGAAGCCTATTGTTTTTATACGTAATCGAATGTTCAGAACCCCCCTAAATTTTCGAATAAAATTTTGAAAAAATCGTCAAAAAATTAAAACCGCTAATAGAGTTACGCAAATAGACATTTCTTATGTAATTTTTCATTAGAAAACGATTGGCATAAATTTTAGAACGCTAACATGAACCGTTCTCGAGATATTGTACATTTTTCAAAAAAATTATGAAAAAGTCACATAAAAAAAAATTCCTATTAAGAAACACGTTCACTTTTCATATGTAATACCATGCGATAAATTGAATGACATCGGTCTCGTGGATCTAGCTCGTTCCATTCATGAAAAAATATACTTTGAATAATACTTTTGTATTTAAACACCAATAGTAATTTATCTGCTGTAAGAATAACTTTTTTCTTAGTGCATAACGCTTGGCGAGATTTTGGCGACGAATTTGGCGGAATGTCGCCAACTTGGCGACTTTTTTAAATGCTGCCAAATTAATGAAAATCTCGCCAAATGGATAAAAATGATGCTAAATCAATGAAAATGACGACTAATTGTCGAAAATTCAATATCTTGGAAAGAATATTAGTATCTACTATAAGAAAAACCTATTTTTTTACTGTAAAAGTAGTAAATTCATTACATTATATAAGGAAAGTCATGTGTTGCCCACATCAGATTTTTTTTTCTTCTGGTATTAAATGCCTCCTGTAATCATAGTGGGATTCATACGAATTAGACAAAGCTCTACAACTTTATAATTAGCATTTTCAGTCTATCTCATATAGTTGCCAATTTCGTGTTTCTAATTTCTCCGCTAGGGGCGCTGCAATCATCTTTATCCTACCGGGCATGGTCACTTTACTATAGATAGATCTAACATGTGTATATACTCAGGGCCTTTTTATTCTAAAATTTTAATGACTTCTTAAAGACTTTAAAAGGGTTCTTAAAGACTCCATAAAGTATTCTTGAAGACTTTCCTAGGTAACCTGGATGCAAGTTCGTCAACAACTCAAAATCGAATTTCCGACCCTGTCACAATTTCCATGCATCACATACATTATATTGTACACAAAAGGAACGTAAAAATATTCTGCTACTTTTGAAGTCAGTATACAGCATAAAAACATACGGAAATATAAAATTCTTAAAAACTGCATAATAAATATTTCTAAAGAGAATTGTTTAAAAAGATAATACTCTCATAGGGCCTGAGAAATGAAAAAAAAATCCAGAAACGCTCATCACTTTTTAATAGGAATAAACTTTTCAAGCTAAAATTCTCAAAGGAATTAGAAAAACCTTCTTTTCTTAATGCGATTACTTTAAGACTCACTGTACAAAAAAGCATTACTTGAAGTCTTGATGCATATTTAACGTTCTTATAAAAGTCCCTTAATAAGAGAAACAACCAAAACCCTCAGAGCATTACTTCAGAATAAACACGAAAGACCTCATTTATTGACCTAAGTCTCCTAAGGTTCCTGTAATCCCAAACCCTGGTAGTAGGAATATTGCCGTTAGTATTGCTTCTCTTGAAGCGCCAATAATAATGTACGGACAAAGTACTCCGCTTCTTTGATCTTGTTTTCGATAGGATATGTTTCGAAATAAATGGATGAAAATGTTTTCTTAAGACTGGTAAGATACGTTATGTAGTTAGAGTGTTATATTTTGTGCATTACGTATAATGTTTTGGTTATGAATTTTTGAATATTTTATATTTCCCTACACTGTAATGCATGTCTATCCGATTGTAAAAAGCCCTGCTGCCCCAATCAGGAATCGAACCCTGGATCTCCGAACTGGCCAGCGAATACTCTACCGCTGAGCTAGACGAAATTGCAAGATTTTATAGTCGAAGTGGACTCAGCATTCTCTACATCTAATGTCAAATTGGCGAACAACTGACAATCTGACTGACCATCGTAACATAGTGACTTCTCGTGAAACGTTTACCACTGACAGACAACCATAGACTATTTTCAGCGTTCCACTAGAACACTCTATTTATACGGCTAAAACAACAGTTCAGCGGGCGCTGCTCAACCCACACATACGTGATGACTCTGAAATTCTAATCATTTGCATAGTACACCCTAATTTCCATTTACTGTAAGTTTCAGATCATTTACGTGATTCGTTCATGGTGTTGAAATTTTTACAATCGTGAGTATAGTAACACAATGCCTTCCACATCCATAAGTACAGCAACTAAAAATGTCAATAATTCCCGAAATCTTTAAACCTCGAGTCCGTATTTGAAATAATCCACTCAAAAATACAATTCCGATAAAATGTGTTTCTATTGTTTAAATCAGAAAAGATTTAATAGTAATTGTCTGCCGTATAAGAAAATTGGATATAATTCCTTATGATATATTTTTCTTGCAAGGTACGCTTGCAACCTAAGCTTTTTAACACTTCACAAAGTAGTTGAAAAGTGTTTATGACTTTGTTCATTCTGTCTGTCTGTTTGTCTGCCTCTCTTCCCGTTAGCACGATAACTGGCGTAAAAATAACGTTATCAAAATGAAATTTTAGTATGTTGTTCAGACGGTCTGTGGGACCTATGGGAAAATAAATGAATAATATCACCCAATTAGTTTTGGATTGAAACAGGGTTGAAAAAATGAAGTACATTGAACCCTATGGGACCTAATTTTTCAAACATTTTTAAGCGAATTTAAAATTCGCAGATTGCTTCGAAAGTTTTAGAAAATATTCAAATTATCCCGTAAAATATATAAAAAAAGTTTCAGCAAAATATATTCAGTAGTTTTTTAAATAAAAATTAAAATAATAATAACACCTCTTATATGAAGCAATCACGTGACCATGATATGAAACGATCACGTGATTCACTTCAAAATGATATATGGCATCCATCTTGTGTCAAAATCGGGATTTTTAAAGTTGTTAAATCATATTTAGTGTTGTATCCGTCCTGAAACAGCTTTATTTTTGCTTAAATTCTGTGCAGCTGCATACTGAAACAAACCAATTACAATATATTTTAGTTTAAATGATCATCAAACTTTGATTATTTTTACAACGAAGCCTAATTTTTACTTAAGGAGAATATAAACAAATAAAAATGTTGGATGGGTTGTATAAGAATGGCTGAATTTCTTTAACGCAAATTTATTTAGCTCTGAAATCTGCAATATAGCTGATATGATTGAAACATTCACTGACTTTACGTAGAGAAGTAGATGATTTTTTCGATGACGTTTTAAGCACAGAGTTTAATTACTTGTACCTCCATGGTCTTAAGTTTTTAAATAAAATAAATTATTATAGTATTGTGATGAACCAAATGAATGGAAAGAAGTTTATGAATGAAATGAGTGGAAAAAAGTTAATGAATGAAATGCTGATTTTATAGAGAGCCAGGCGTATTATATTTCGATGACATCATTTGAATAAATTTCATTTGGTTTCAATGAAGTTTTCAAATATAATAAATTAGTGTAGTATTATGATAATTAAAAAAAATATTACCGATAAATATATTGCATTTTAGAGATGTTTGAATCAGGCAATTTATATTTCAAAGCCATTATTTGAATGAAGTTCATTTTTTTCGATGAAGTTTTCAATTATAATAAATTAATGTAGTATTGTGATAATTTTTAAAATATTACCGAGGAAAGTATCGCAATTTAGAAATGTTTAAATAAAATGGCATTGAAGTTGGAACGTGTTTCATAATCAATGTTGTTGTTTCATGATTGATCTTTCTCGTTAATTAATATCTCGACAGCTCCTTGTCAAAATTGAAATCTATCTATATAAATAAAAATGAAAATCTGTCTGTCTGTCTGTCTGTCTGTCTGTCTGTCTGTCTGTCTGTCTGTTTGTCCCATCATCACGGGAGAACGGCTGAACCGAATTTGATGAAATTTTGTGGGTAGCCTAGAAATAGATCCACTTAAAATTATATCCGTGTTTTGAGTTTTTACGACCAGTGGTTCTCGAGATATTAGTAAAAAACGAAATTTTCGTTTGTCTCATCATCACGGGAAAACGGCTGAACCGAATTTAATGAAATTTGGTGAATAGCCTTGAAATAGCCCCCCATAAATTTTGCCCAAGTTTCGAGTTTCTAAGACTAGGGGTTGTCGAGATATTAATGAAAAACGGAACTCCTAAAAGCTTGAAAATCGTTTGAAACTGAATTAAAATTTAATCTCTGAGTTTGATGGGAGATTTTTTGCGCTAATTAGTCACTTTCTGAAAACATGAACTGTTTGAAACATGATTTAAAGGGGAAATCTATCTCCATGTTTTATTTAAAACAAGATTTTACGCTTGAAAATCGTTTGAAAGTGAATTAAAATTTAATCTCTGAGTTTGATGGGAGATTTTTTGCGCTAATTAGTCACTTTCTGAAAACATGAACTGTTTGAAACATGATTTAAAGGGGAAATCTATCTCCATGTTTTATTTAAAACAAGATTTTACGGAACAATGAGAAGTATAAAGAAATCAAAATGGTTATTTAATTTCGCAGTTTATGATATAAGACATGACATATTTAACATGATATAAGATTCTATCTTATAGCATGTTACTCAGAAACGCAATTAAATTAAATCTGTCTGTTAATTTTAGTAATTATTTTTTGGATTTGAATAATAAATAAATGGATATAAAAATATATTTTAGAAAAGAACGATTTGATTTTTCTTATAGCATTTTTGACTGGATAATATCAATTACGGTCTTCAGGTTTAGAAATTATTATTATTGATATTTTCGGGGATTATTGATTCAGGGATTATTGATATTTTCAAGTTATTATGCAATTATTTTATTATGACAAAAATTGTTTAAACTCACATATTGTATGTTGTACGAATAATCTTCTACAAACACACGTGTATATCCTTTAATCTACGAGAATATAAGTAGTACAGGTATATTGACATATGTTTTGATATATATTGGCATATATTGGAATCAATTACGACCTTCTGGTATAAAGAGTACGGATATTATTGATATTTTCAATTTATTACGTCATCTCTTTTATTTTGGCAAGTATTTTTGAGACTTATATTGTAATACGGGTAATCTTCTACTAACACATTGGCATATTTTCTAATCTGCGACAATATGATTAGTACTGGGTTGCATATATTGATTCAATTCCTTTTTTTTCTTCTGAAAATTTGCTTACAAAATGGGCCAGGATGTTTTGATCTGCCCGTGAAGATAATTTTGCATAGTGAGAACATACATTCTTAAACTTCTCTTTAGGAGCAATAAATTTAATATTTTAACAGAATTTGGACATGATTGCGAACTATAAGTTTCTTTATATTATATACTCCGTACGACGAACTGGTGTGCTGTTAGTGGTTAATAAATTATAACATTTTATGAGGACAAATCATGTTGTTCGGCATCGCAATTAAATTTAATGAGTTTGTTAATGTTTTTATTATTTTTTTTCGATTTGAATAATAAATAAATGGATAAATGGATATAAAAGTATATCTTATGTATGAACGGTTTGATTTTTCTTTTAATTATATTACTTGCTGACTGCGTACATCAATTTCATTTATTTTGGCAAAGAGTTTTCAAGCTTATATCGTATTTAGCTACTAAACTCATATATTGTGTTTAGCCAATAAATTCATTTAGCCGATTGTTGAAACAGAAAAAGAGTAGAGAGGGTATATCTTCTAATACAATTGTAGGGTTTTCATTTAGTATATTGAAACGGGATAAGGATGTTTCATTCAGATCTGCAAATTCAGAGCAACGAATTTGGCAGGATATCGCTAATTTGACAACTTTTCTTAAACTTTGCCAATTTGACGGAAATGTCGCCAAATTGATAAAAACGACGCATATCAATGAAATTTATTTTGTTTTGTTAGAAGAGAGTACTGAAATGATGTTTGGTTAGCATTTATCTGTCAGACCAACCATCCTACTTAGTAATATATTTAGCGAATTTTTAAAAGGTCACTAAATTGATAAAAATATTTTCAAATCTATAAAAATATCTTGAAATTGATAAAAATGAGCTAAATAAATGAAATTAATTGTGTTTTGTTAGGGGATAGTATTGTGATGATATTTCGTAAATTTGTCGCCAAGTGGGACTGTCACTTCTACAGTCCCACTTGGCGATAAATTTGGCGATTTTTTAAAATGTCGCTAATTTGACGAAAATGTCGCCAAAAGTTCCATAGAAATATAAATATTTAGACGATATTTTTTCTACCAATTTATTTGAAGCAAATGATACGTCGCTTAGCAACGGATTTAAATCCAATGTGTTTATGCGGCAGACGATTTTTATTAAATCCTTTCCGATTTGAATAATGAAGATATGTATATAAAATAAATTTCATTGCCATTTCAATTTGGACACGAATAATATCAATTACACTCTTCAGGTTTAAACATTATTATTACTGATATATTTCGGAATTATTGATTCAGTCATTATTGATATTTTTAAGTTATTACGCCATTGTTTTATTGCGGCAAATATTGCTGACACTCGCATATTGTACGTTGTACGAGTAATCTTCTAGGAATGCACGGGTATATCTTCTAACATACGATAATATAAGTAGTACATGTATATTGGCATATATTTTGACATATATTGGCGTATATATTGGAATCAATTACAGTCTTCTGGTATGAAGATTAAGGGAATTAATGATATTTTCAATTTATTACGTCGTCTGTTGTATTTTGCCAAAAGCATTTGAGACTCATATTGCAATACGGGTAATTCTACTAATAATCGGACATTATAAGTAGTACGTTTATATATTCCCATATAATTTTAGCACTTTCATTTTGACATATATTGGAATAAATGACTGTCTTCAGATTAAAAGATTACGGGTTTATTGGTATTTTCAATTTATACATGTAATCTACTAATAGAGGTTATATTTTCTAATATACGCGTATATAATTAGTACGGGTCCCATACAATTTTAACGCTTTTATTTTGCATATATTGATTCAATTCCATATTTTTTTTTATATTTGCTTACATAGGGATCCAGGATGTTTTATTCTTCAGATATGTCCATAAAGATAATTTTATATAGCGAGTACAGAGATTCTTAAACTTCTTTTTAGGAGCAATGTATTAAATATTTTAACAGAATATTTTGATTAAACATGTCATTTAGTATACTATAAGAATTTGGGCATGATTATGAATTTCAAGTTTCTTTATATTATATACTCCGTACGAAGAACGGGTATGCTGCTAGTCTACATAAATAAAATTGAAAATCTGACTGTCTGTCTGTCTGTCTGTCTGTTTGTCCCATCATCACGGGAGAACGGCTGAACCGAATTTGATGAAATTTTGTGGGTAGCCTAGAAATAGCACCACTTAAAATTTAGTTTATGGTTGGAATTTCTACGACCAGTGGTTCTCGAGATATTAGTAAAAAACGAAACTTTCGTTTGTCTCATCATCACGAGAGAACGGCTGAACCGAATTTAATGAAATTTTGTGGGTTGCCTTGAAATAGCCCCCCATAAATTTTGCCCAAGTTTCAAGTTTCTAAGATCAGGGGTTGTCGAGATATTATTGATAAACGGAACTTTTTTTATAGGAGTTCTACTCTCCAACTCCGTGGTTTCTCCAAACGGAAAGGATAAAAATCGTTTGTTTAAAGCGTCAAAGGGAATTAAAACTTTATTTTTGAGTTTGATGCAGGATTTTTGCATTAAATAGTCACTATCTGAAAGCATGAATTGTTTGAAACATGAATTTAAATGGAAAAATCTACCTCCATGTTTTTACATGTATTAACCTCCATGTATTTCACAAGCTTTTACTCAACGATTAGAAGTATAAAGAAATTAAAATGGTTATTTAATTTCGCATTTTATGAGGAAGATTCTATCTTACATCATGTTGCTCGGCAAAGGAATGGAATTAAATGTGTTTGTTAATGATTATTATTTTTTTTTCTATTTGTATAATAAATAAATGGATGTAAAAATATATTTTATAAATGAACGGTTTAATTGTTCTTTTAATTATATATATTGCAGACTGCGTACATTACTTTTATTTATTTTAGCAAAGAGGTTTCAAGCTCATATATTGTGTTTAGCTAATAAACTCATAATAAATGAACGGTTTGATTGTTCTTTTAATTATATATATTGCGAACTGCGTACATCACACTTTTATTTATTTTAGCAAAGAGGTTTCAAAGCTCATATATTGTGTTTAGCTAATAAACTAATATATTGTGTTTACCCAATAAATTCATTTAGCCGATTGTTGAAGCAGAAAAAGAGTAGAACGGATGTATGTATCTTCTAATACAATTTTAGTGTTTTCATTTAGTATATGTATACAGACGGGATATGGATAATTTATTCTTCAGATCTGCAAATTTAGAGCTACGAATTTAGCGGAATATCTCTAAATAACTTGGTAACTTTTCTTAAACTTTACCAAATTAGAGGAAATATCTCCAAATTAATAAAAATGACCCAAATTAATGAAATTAAATTTGTTTTTTTAGAATAGAGTACTGAAATGATGTTTCTGTAGCATTTGTCGGTCAGTCCATCCATCCTACTTAGTAACGCATTTAACTAATTTTTTTAATATCACTAAATTGATAAAAATATTTGTAAATCCATAAAAATATCATGGAGACGAAAATGTCGCCAAACCTTCCATGGAGATCACATTATTCAGACGACATGATTTCCATCAATTTATTTGAAGCAGATGATATCATGTCGCTTAGCAACGGATCCAATGTGTTATGTGTCATACGATTTTTATTAAATCTAATAAAAATATGTATATAAAATAAATTTCATTGACATTGCATTTTTGACTGGATAATATCAATTACGGTCTTCAGGTTTAAACATCATTATTATTGATATTTCGGGGACAGTTGATTCAGGAATTATTGATATTTTCAAATTATTATGCCATTGTTTCATTATGACGAAAATTGTTGAAACTCATATATAGTACGTTGTACAAGTAATCTTCTACAAATGCACGGATATATCTTCTAATCTACGACAATATATGTAGTACAGGTATATTGGCAAAATTTTTATATATATTGGCATATATTGGAATCAATTACGACCTTCTGGTATTAAGATTACGGGGATTTTTGATACTTTCAATTTATTACGTCATCTTTTTTATTTTGGTAAATATTTTTAAGACTCATATTACAATATGTTTAAGCTTCTACTAACACACTGGCATATTTTCTAATTTGCGACAATATAAGTAGCACGTGGTTGCATATATTGATTCAATTCTTTTTTTTGTGTGTGAATTTGTTTACAAAAGGGGCCAGGATATTTTATTCTTCAGATTTGCCCGTGAAAATAATTTTGCATAGTGAGTACAGATATTCTTAAACTTCTCTTTATCTATATAAATAAAAATGAAAATCTGTCTGTCTGTCTGTCTGTCTGTCTGTCTGTCTGTCTGTCTGTCTGTTTGTCACACCATCACGGGAGAACGGCTGAACCGAATTTGATGAAATTTTGTGGGTAGCCCAGAAATAGCCCCACTTAAAATTATATCCGTGTTTTGAGTTTCTACGACCAGTGGTTCTCGAGATATTAGTAAAAAACGAAATTTTCGTTTGTCTCATCATCACGGAAAAACGGCTGAACCGAATTTAATGAAATTTGGTGAATAACCTTGAAATATCCCCCCATAAATTTTGTCCAAGTTTCGAGTTTCTAAGACCTGGGGTTGTCGAGATATTAATGAAAAACGGAACTTTTTCCTAGGAGTTCTACTCCCTAACTCCGTGGTTTATCCAAACGAAAAGCTTGAAAATCGTTTGAAAGTGAATTAAAATTTAATCTCTGAGTTTGATGGGAGATTTTTTGCGTTAATTAGTCACTTTCTGAAAACATGAATTGTTTGAAACATGATTTAAAGGGGAAATCTATCTCCATGGTTCATGGTTTATTTAAAACAAGCTTTTACGGAACAATGAGAAGTATAGAGAAATCAAAATCGTTATTTAATTTCGCAGTTTATGTTATAAGACATGACATATTTAACATGTTATAAGATTCTATCTTATATCATGTTACTCAGAAACGCAATTAAATTAAATCTGTCTGTTAATTTCAATAATTATTTTTTCGATTTGAGTAATAAATAAATGGATATAAAAATATATTTTAGAAAAGAACGATTTGATTTTTCTTATAGCATTTTTGACTGGATAATATCAATTACGGTCTTCAGGTTTAAAAATTATTATTATTTATATTTTCGGGGATTATTGATTCAAGGATTATTGATATTTTCAAGTTATTATGCAATTATTTTATTATGACAAAAATTGTTTAAACTCATATATTGTATGTTGTACGAATCTTCTACAAATACACGGATATATCTTTTAATCTACGAGAATATAAGTAGTACAGGTATATTGACATATGTTTTGATATATATTGGCATATATTGGAATCAATTACGACCTTCTGGTATAAAGAGTACGGATATTATTGATGTTTTCAATTTATTACGTCATCTCTTTTATTTTGGCAAATATTTTTGAGACGCATATTGTAATACGGGTAATCTTCTACTAACACATTGGCATATTTTCTGATCTGCGACAATATAATTAGTACGGGGTTGCATATATTCATTCAATTCCTATTTTTTCTTCTGTAAATTTGCTTACAAAAGGGGGCAGGATGTTTTATTCTTCAGATCTGATCGTGAAGATAATTTTACATAGTGAGAACATATATTCTTAAACTTCTCTTTAGGAGCAATAAATTTAATATTTTAACAGAATTTGCACATGATTGCGAACTTTAAGTTTCTTTAAATTATACACTCCGTACGAATAACGGGTGTGCTGTTAGTGGTTAATAAATTTTAACATTTTAGGAGGATATATCATGTTGCTCGGCATCGCAATTAAATTAAATGTGTTTGTTAATGTTTTTATTATTTTTTTTCGATTTAAATAATAAATAAATGGATAAATGGATATAAAAGTATATCTTATGAATGGACGGTTTGATTTTTCTTTTAATTATATTAATTGCTGACTGCGTACATCAATTTCATTTATTTTGGCAAAGAGTTTTCAAGCTTATATCGTATTTAGCTACTAAACTCATATATTGTGTTTAGCCAATAAATTCATATAGCCGATTGTTGAAACAGAAAAAGAGTAGAGTGGGTATATTTTCTAATACAATTGTAGTGTTTTCATTTAGTATATTGAAACGGGATAAGAATGTTTCATTCAGATCTGCAAATTCAAAGCTAGGAATTTGGAGGGATATCGCTAATTTGACAACTTTTCTTAAACTTTGCCAAATTGACGGAAATGTCGCAAAATTGATATAAACGACACACAAACAGCTGCCATAAACCTTCGGGTTGGTCGTGTGGCTTGGGTCTTCTACATATCAAAGAAATTTTTTTTTGTTTTGTTAGAAGAGAGTACTGAAATGATGTTTGGTTAGCATTTATCTGTCAGACCAACCATCCTACTTAGTAATACATTTAGCGAATTTTTAAAATGTCACCAAATTGATAAAAATGTTTTCAAATCTATAAAAATATCTTGAAATTGATAAAATTGCGCTACATAAATGATATTAATTGTTTTTTGTTAGGGGATAGTATTGTGATGATATTTCGTCAATTTGTCGCAAAGTGGAACTGTCAGTTCTACAGTCCCACTTGGCGATAAATTTGGCGATTTTTTAAAATGTCGCTAATTTGACGAAACTGTCGCCAAATGTTCCATAGAAATATAACTATTTAGACGATATTGTTTCTACCAATTTATTTGAAGCAAATGATATCATGTCGCTTAGCAACGGATTTAAATCCAATGTGTTTATGCGGCAGGCGATTTTTATTAAATCCTTTCCGATTTGAATAATGAAGATATGTATATAAAATAAATTTCATTGCCATTTCATTTTGGACTGGATAATATCAATTATACTCTTCAGGTTTAAACATTATTATTATTGATATTTTCCGGAATTATTGATTCAGGGATTATTGATATTTTTAAGTTATTACGCCATTGTTTTATTGCTGATTATTGCAAAAATTGCTGACACACGCATATTGTACGTTGTACGAGTAATCTTCTAGGAATGCACGGGTATATCTTCTAACCTACGAGAATATAAGTAGTACAGGTATATTGGCATATATTTTGACATATATTGGCATATATATTGGAATCAAGTACAGTCTTCTGGTATGAAGATTAAGGGGATTAATTATATATTCAATTTATTACGTCGTCTGTTGTATTTTATCAAAAAACATTTGTGACTCATATTGCAAAACGGGTAATCTTCTACTAATAATCGGACATTATAAGTAGTACGTGTATATCTTCCCATATAATTTTAGCACTTTAATTTTGACATATATTGGAATAAATGACCGTCTTCAGATTTAAAGATTACGGGTTTATTGGTATTTTCAATTTATACATGTAATCTACTAATACAGGTTATATTTTCTAATATTCGCGTATATAATTAGTACGGGTCCCATACAATTTTAACGCTTTTATTTTGCATATATTGATTCAATTCCATATTTTTTTTTTATATTTGCTTACATAAGGGGTCCAAGATGTTTTATTCTTCAGATATGTCCATGAAGATAATTTTATATAGCGAGAACATAGATTCTTAAACTTCTTTTTAGGAGCATTATATTAAATATTTTAACAGAATATTTTGATTAAACATGTCATTTAGTATACTATAAGGAGGAAGATTCTATCTTATATCATGTTGTTCGGCAATGAAATGAAATTAAATGTGTTGGTAATATTTATTATTATTTTTTCTATTTGTATAATAAATAAATGGATGTAAAAATATATTTTATAAATGAACGGTTTGATTGTTATTTTAATTATAAATATTGCGGACTGCGTACATCACTTTCATTTATTTAAGCAAAGAGGATTCAAGCTCATATATTGTGTTTAGCTAATAAACTCATATATTGTGTTTACCCAATAAATTCATTTAGCCGATTGTTGAAGCAGAAGAAGAGTAGAACGGGCGTATGTATCTTCTAATACAATTTTAGTGTTTTCATTTAGTATATACAAACGGGATCAGGATATTTTATTCTTCTGATCTGCAAATTCAGAGCTACGAATTTAGCGGAATATCTCTAAATAACTTGGTAACTTTCCTTAAACTTTATCAAATTAGTGGAAATGTCTCCAAATTGCTAAAAATGGCCCAAATCAATGATATTAAATTTGTTTTTCTAGAATAGAGTACTGAAATGATGTTTCTGCAGCATTTGTCCGGGTCAGTTCATCCATCCTACTTAGTAACACATTGAAGGAATTTTTTTAATACCACCAAATTGGTAAAAATATTTTAAATCCATAAAAATATCATGAAATTGATAAAATCGCGCTTAAAAAATGAAATTAATTGTGTTTTGTTAAGGGATAGTATTGTGATGATGTTTCGTCAATTTGTCGCAAAATGGGACTATTAGTTCTACAGTCCCACTTGGCGATAAATTTGGCGATTTTTTAAGTTATCGCTAAATTGACGAAAATGTCGCCAAACCTTTCATGGAGATTGCATTATTCAGATGATATGATTTCTATCAATTTATTTGAAGCAAATGATATCATGTCGCTTAGCAACGGATCCAATATGTTATGCGGCATGCGATTTTTATTAAATCTTTTCCGATTTGAATAATAAAAATATATATCTATATAAATAAAAATGAAAATCTGTCTGTCTGTCTGTCTGTCTGTCTGTCTGTCTGTCTGTCTGTCTGTCTGTCTGTTTGTTTGTCACACCATCACGGGAGAACGGCTGAACCGAATTTGATGAAATTTTGTGGGTAGCCCAGAAATAGCCCCACTTAAAATTATATCCGTGTTTTGAGTTTCTACGACCAGTGGTTCTCGAGATATTAGTAAAAAACGAAATTTTCGTTTGTCTCATCATCACGGAAAAACGGCTGAACCGAATTGAATGAAATTTGGTGAATAGCCTTGAAATATCCCCCCATAAATTTTGTCCAAGTTTCGTGTTTCTAAGACCTGGGGTTGTCGAGATATTAATGAAAAACGGAACTTTTACCTTGGAGTTCTACTCCCTAACTCCGTGGTTTATCCAAACGAAAAGCTTGAAAATCGTTTGAAAGTGAATTAAAATTTAATCTCTGAGTTTGATGGGAGATTTTTTGCGTTAATTAGTCACTTTCTGAAAACATGAATTGTTTGAAACATGATTTAAAGGTGAAATCTATCTCCATGGTTCATGGTTTATTTAAAACAAGCTTTTACGGAACAATGAGAAGTATAGAGAAATCAAAATCGTTATTTAATTTCGCAGTTTATGTTATAAGACATGACATATTTAACATGTTATAAGATTCTATCTTATATCATGTTACTCAGAAACGCAATTAAATTAAATCTGTCTGCTAATTTTAATAATTATTTTTTCGATTTGAATAATAAATAAATGGATATAAAAATATATTTTAGAAAAGAACGATTTGATTTTTCTTATAGCATTTTTGACTGGATAATATCAATTACGGTCTTCAGGTTTAAAAATTATTATTATTTATATTTTCGGGGATTATTGATTCAAGGATTATTGATATTTTCAAGTTATTTTGCAATTATTTTATTATGACAAAAATTGTTTAAACTCATATATTGTATGTTGTACGAATCTTCTACAAATACACGTGTATATCTTTTAATCTACGAGAATATAAGTAGTACAGGTATATTGACATATGTTTTGATATATATTGGCATATATTGGAATCAATTACGACCTTCTGGTATAAAGAGTACGGATATTATTGATGTTTTCAATTTATTACGTCATCTCTTTTATTTTGGCAAATATTTTTGAGACGCATATTGTAATACGGGTAATCTTCTACTAACACATTGGCATATTTTCTGATCTGCGACAATATAATTAGTACGGGGTTGCATATATTCATTCAATTCCTATTTTTTCTTCTGTAAATTTGCTTACAAAAGGGGGCAGGATGTTTTATTCTTCAGATCTGATCGTGAAGATAATTTTGCATAGTGAGAACATATATTCTTAAACTTCTCTTTAGGAGCAATAAATTTAATATTTTAACAGAATTTGCACATGATTGCGAACTTTAAGTTTCTTTAAATTGTACACTCCGTACGAATAACGGGTGTGCTGTTAGTGGTTAATAAATTTTAACATTTTAGGAGGATATATCATGTTGCTCGGCATCGCAATTAAATTAAATGTGTTTGTTAATGTTTTTATTATTTTTTTTCGATTTAAATAATAAATAAATGGATATAAAAGTATATCTTATGAATGGACGGTTTGATTTTTCTTTTAATTATATTAATTGCTGACTGCGTACATCAATTTCATTTATTTTGGCAAAGAGTTTTCAAGCTTATATCGTATTTAGCTACTAAACTCATATATTGTGTTTAGCCAATAAATTCATATAGCCGATTGTTGAAACAGAAAAAGAGTAGAGCGGGTGTATCTTCTAATACAATTGTAGTGTTTTCATTTAGTATATTGAAACAGGATAAGAATGTTTCATTCAGATCTGCAAATTCAAAGCTACGAATTTGGAGGGATATCGCTAATTTGACAACTTTTCTTAAACTTTGCCAAATTGACGGAAATGTCGCAAAATTGATATAAACGACACACAAACAGCTGCCATAAACCTTCGGGTTGGTCGTGTGGCTTGGGTCTTCTACATATCAATGAATTTTTTTTTTTTTTTTGTTAGAAGAGAGTACTGAAATGATGTTTGGTTAGCATTTATCTGTCAGACCAACCATCCTACTTAGTAATACATTTAGCGAATTTTTAAAATGTCACCAAATTGATAAAAATGTTTTCAAATCTATAAAAATATCTTGAAATTGATAAAATTGCGCTACATAAATGATATTAATTGTTTTTTGTTAGGGGATAGTATTGTGATGATATTTCGTCAATTTGTCGCAAAGTGGAACTGTCAGTTCTACAGTCCCACTTGGCGATAAATTTGGCTATTTTTTAAAATGTCGCTAATTTGACGAAACTGTCGCCAAATGTTCCATAGAAATATAACTATTTAGACGATATTTTTTCTACCAATTTATTTGAAGCAAATGATATCATGTCGCTTAGCAACGGATTTAAATCCAATGTGTTTATGCGGCAGGCGATTTTTATTAAATTCTTTCCGATTTGAATAATGAAGATATGTATATAAAATAAATTTCATTGCCATTTCATTTTCGACTGGATAATATCAATTATACTCTTCAGGTTTAAACATTATTATTATTGATATTTTCCGGAATTATTGATTCAGGGATTATTGATATTTTTAAGTTATTACGCCATTGTTTTATTGCGGCAAAAATTGCTGACACACGCATATTGTACGTTGTACGAGTAATCTTCTAGGAATGCACGGGTATATCTTCTAACCTACGAGAATATAAGTAGTACAGGTATATTGGCATATATTTTGACATATATTGGCATATATATTGGAATCAAGTACAGTCTTCTGGTATGAAGATTAAGGGGATTAATTATATATTCAATTTATTACGTCGTCTGTTGTATTTTACCAAAAAACATTTGTGACTCATATTGCAAAACGGGAAATCTTCTACTAATAATCGGACATTATAAATAGTACGTGTATATCTTCCCATATAATTTTAGCACTTTAATTTTGACATATATTGGAATAAATGACTGTCTTCAGATTTAAAGATTACGGGTTTATTGGTATTTTCAATTTATACATGTAATCTACTAATACAGGTTATATTTTCTAATATTCGCGTATATAATTAGTACGGGTCCCATACAATTTTAACGCTTTTATTTTGCATATATTGATTCAATTCCATATTTTTTTTTATATTTGCTTACATAAGGGGTCCAAGATATTTTATTCTTCAGATATGTCCATGAAGATAATTTTATATAGCGAGAACAGAGATTCTTAAACTTCTTTTTAGGAGCATTATATTAAATATTTTAACAGAATATTTTGATTAAACATGTCATTTAGTATACTATAAGAATTTGGGCATGATTATGAATTTCAAGTTTCTTTATATTATATACTCCGTACGAAGAACGGGTATGCTGCTAGTATAAAATAAATTTCATTGACATTGCATTTTTGACTGGATAATATCAATTACGGTCTTCAGATTTAAACATCATTATTATTGGTATTTTCATGGACTGTTGATTCAGGGATTATTGATATTTTCAAATTATTATGGAATTGTTTTATTATGCGAAAATTGTTGAAACTCATATATAGTACGTTGTACGAGTAATCTTCTACAAATGCATGGGTTTATCTTCTAATCTACGAGAATATAAGTAGTACAGGTATATTGGCATATATTTTGATATATATTGGCATATATTGGAATGAATTACGACCTTCTGGTATTAAGATTACGGGGATTTTTGATACTTTCATTTTATTACGTCATCTTTTTTATTTTGGCAAATATTTTTGAGACTCATATTGCAATACGGGTACGCTTCTACTAACACACTGGCATATTTTCTAATCTGCGACAATATAAGTAGTACGGGGTTGCATATATTGATTCAATTCCTTTTTTTTTTGTAAATTTACTTACAAAAGGGGCCAGGATGTTTTATTCTTCAGATCTGCCCGTGAATATAATTTTGCATAGTGAGAACAGATATTCTTAAACTTCTCTTTATGAGCAATAAATTTAATATTTTAACAGAATTTGCACATGATTACGAATTATAAATTTCTTTATATTATTTACTCCGTACGAAGAACGGGTATGCTGCTAGTGAGCAATAAATTTAATATTTTATCAGAATTTGCACATGATTGCGAATTATAAGTTTTTTTATATTATATACTCCGTACGAAGGACGGGTATGCTGCTAGTCTATATAAATAAAAATGAAAATCTGTCTGTCTGTCTGTCTGTCTGTCTGTCTGTCTGTCTGTCTGTCTGTCTGTCTGTTTGTCACACCATCACGGGAGAACGGCTGAACCGAATTTGATGAAATTTTGTGGGTAGCCCAGAAATAGCCCCACTTAAAATTATATCCGTGTTTTGAGTTTCTACGACCAGTGGTTCTCGAGATATTAGTAAAAAACGAAATTTTCGTTTGTCTCATCGTCACGGAAAAACGGATGAACCGAATTTAATGAAATTTGGTGAATAGCCTTGAAATATCCCCCCATAAATTTTGTCCAAGTTTCGAGTTTCTAAGACCTGGGGTTGTCGAGATATTAATGAAAAACGGAACTTTTTCCTAGGAGTTCTACTCCCTAACTCCGTGGTTTATCCAAACGAAAAGCTTGAATATCGTTTGAAAGTGAATTAAAATTTAATCTCTGAGTTTGATGGGAGATTTTTTGCGTTAATTAGTCACTTTCTGAAGACATGAATTGTTTGAAACATGATTTAAAGGGGAAATCTATCTCCATGGTTCATGGTTTATTTAAAACAAGCTTTTACGGAACAATGAGAAGTATAGAGAAATCAAAATCGTTATTTAATTTCGCAGTTTATGTTATAAGACATGACATATTTAACATGTTATAAGATTCTATCTTATATGATGTTACTCAGAAACGCAATTAAATTAAATCTGTCTGTTAATTTTAATAATTATTTTTTCGATTTGAATAATAAATAAATGGATATAAAAATATATTTTAGAAAAGAACGATTTGATTTTTCTTATAGCATTTTTGACTGGATAATATCAATTACGGTCTTCAGGTTTAAAAATTATTATTATTTATATTTTCGGGGATTATTGATTCAAGGATTATTGATATTTTCAAGTTATTTTGCAATTATTTTATTATGACAAAAATTGTTTAAACTCATATATTGTATGTTGTACGAATCTTCTACAAATACACGTGTATATCTTTTAATCTACGAGAATATAAGTAGTACAGGTATATTGACATATGTTTTGATATATATTGGCATATATTGGAATCAATTACGACCTTCTGGTATAAAGAGTACGGATATTATTGATGTTTTCAATTTATTACGTCATCTCTTTTATTTTGGCAAATATTTTTGAGACGCATATTGTAATACGGGTAATCTTCTACTAACACATTGGCATATTTTCTGATCTGCGACAATATAATTAGTACGGGGTTGCATATATTCATTCAATTCCTATTTTTTCTTCTGTAAATTTGCTTACAAAAGGGGGCAGGATGTTTTATTCTTCAGATCTGATCGTGAAGATAATTTTGCATAGTGAGAACATATATTCTTAAACTTCTCTTTAGGAGCAATAAATTTAATATTTTAACAGAATTTGCACATGATTGCGAACTTTAAGTTTCTTTAAATTGTACACTCCGTACGAATAACGGGTGTGCTGTTAGTGGTTAATAAATTTTAACATTTTAGGAGGATATATCATGTTGCTCGGCATCGCAATTAAATTAAATGTGTTTGTTAATGTTTTTATTATTTTTTTTCGATTTAAATAATAAATAAATGGATATAAAAGTATATCTTATGAATGGACGGTTTGATTTTTCTTTTAATTATATTAATTGCTGACTGCGTACATCAATTTCATTTATTTTGGCAAAGAGTTTTCAAGCTTATATCGTATTTAGCTACTAAACTCATATATTGTGTTTAGCCAATAAATTCATATAGCCGATTGTTGAAACAGAAAAAGAGTAGAGCGGGTGTATCTTCTAATACAATTGTAGTGTTTTCATTTAGTATATTGAAACAGGATAAGAATGTTTCATTCAGATCTGCAAATTCAAAGCTACGAATTTGGAGGGATATCGCTAATTTGACAACTTTTCTTAAACTTTGCCAAATTGACGGAAATGTCGCAAAATTGATATAAACGACACACAAACAGCTGCCATAAACCTTCGGGTTGGTCGTGTGGCTTGGGTCTTCTACATATCAATGAATTTTTTTTTTTTTTTTGTTAGAAGAGAGTACTGAAATGATGTTTGGTTAGCATTTATCTGTCAGACCAACCATCCTACTTAGTAATACATTTAGCGAATTTTTAAAATGTCACCAAATTGATAAAAATGTTTTCAAATCTATAAAAATATCTTGAAATTGATAAAATTGCGCTACATAAATGATATTAATTGTTTTTTGTTAGGGGATAGTATTGTGATGATATTTCGTCAATTTGTCGCAAAGTGGAACTGTCAGTTCTACAGTCCCACTTGGCGATAAATTTGGCTATTTTTTAAAATGTCGCTAATTTGACGAAACTGTCGCCAAATGTTCCATAGAAATATAACTATTTAGACGATATTTTTTCTACCAATTTATTTGAAGCAAATGATATCATGTCGCTTAGCAACGGATTTAAATCCAATGTGTTTATGCGGCAGGCGATTTTTATTAAATTCTTTCCGATTTGAATAATGAAGATATGTATATAAAATAAATTTCATTGCCATTTCATTTTCGACTGGATAATATCAATTATACTCTTCAGGTTTAAACATTATTATTATTGATATTTTCCGGAATTATTGATTCAGGGATTATTGATATTTTTAAGTTATTACGCCATTGTTTTATTGCGGCAAAAATTGCTGACACACGCATATTGTACGTTGTACGAGTAATCTTCTAGGAATGCACGGGTATATCTTCTAACCTACGAGAATATAAGTAGTACAGGTATATTGGCATATATTTTGACATATATTGGCATATATATTGGAATCAAGTACAGTCTTCTGGTATGAAGATTAAGGGGATTAATTATATATTCAATTTATTACGTCGTCTGTTGTATTTTACCAAAAAACATTTGTGACTCATATTGCAAAACGGGAAATCTTCTACTAATAATCGGACATTATAAATAGTACGTGTATATCTTCCCATATAATTTTAGCACTTTAATTTTGACATATATTGGAATAAATGACTGTCTTCAGATTTAAAGATTACGGGTTTATTGGTATTTTCAATTTATACATGTAATCTACTAATACAGGTTATATTTTCTAATATTCGCGTATATAATTAGTACGGGTCCCATACAATTTTAACGCTTTTATTTTGCATATATTGATTCAATTCCATATTTTTTTTTATATTTGCTTACATAAGGGGTCCAAGATATTTTATTCTTCAGATATGTCCATGAAGATAATTTTATATAGCGAGAACAGAGATTCTTAAACTTCTTTTTAGGAGCATTATATTAAATATTTTAACAGAATATTTTGATTAAACATGTCATTTAGTATACTATAAGAATTTGGGCATGATTATGAATTTCAAGTTTCTTTATATTATATACTCCGTACGAAGAACGGGTATGCTGCTAGTATAAAATAAATTTCATTGACATTGCATTTTTGACTGGATAATATCAATTACGGTCTTCAGATTTAAACATCATTATTATTGGTATTTTCATGGACTGTTGATTCAGGGATTATTGATATTTTCAAATTATTATGGAATTGTTTTATTATGCGAAAATTGTTGAAACTCATATATAGTACGTTGTACGAGTAATCTTCTACAAATGCATGGGTTTATCTTCTAATCTACGAGAATATAAGTAGTACAGGTATATTGGCATATATTTTGATATATATTGGCATATATTGGAATGAATTACGACCTTCTGGTATTAAGATTACGGGGATTTTTGATACTTTCATTTTATTACGTCATCTTTTTTATTTTGGCAAATATTTTTGAGACTCATATTGCAATACGGGTACGCTTCTACTAACACACTGGCATATTTTCTAATCTGCGACAATATAAGTAGTACGGGGTTGCATATATTGATTCAATTCCTTTTTTTTTTGTAAATTTACTTACAAAAGGGGCCAGGATGTTTTATTCTTCAGATCTGCCCGTGAATATAATTTTGCATAGTGAGAACAGATATTCTTAAACTTCTCTTTATGAGCAATAAATTTAATATTTTAACAGAATTTGCACATGATTACGAATTATAAATTTCTTTATATTATTTACTCCGTACGAAGAACGGGTATGCTGCTAGTGAGCAATAAATTTAATATTTTATCAGAATTTGCACATGATTGCGAATTATAAGTTTTTTTATATTATATACTCCGTACGAAGGACGGGTATGCTGCTAGTCTATATAAATAAAAATGAAAATCTGTCTGTCTGTCTGTCTGTCTGTCTGTCTGTCTGTCTGTCTGTCTGTCTGTCTGTTTGTCACACCATCACGGGAGAACGGCTGAACCGAATTTGATGAAATTTTGTGGGTAGCCCAGAAATAGCCCCACTTAAAATTATATCCGTGTTTTGAGTTTCTACGACCAGTGGTTCTCGAGATATTAGTAAAAAACGAAATTTTCGTTTGTCTCATCGTCACGGAAAAACGGATGAACCGAATTTAATGAAATTTGGTGAATAGCCTTGAAATATCCCCCCATAAATTTTGTCCAAGTTTCGAGTTTCTAAGACCTGGGGTTGTCGAGATATTAATGAAAAACGGAACTTTTTCCTAGGAGTTCTACTCCCTAACTCCGTGGTTTATCCAAACGAAAAGCTTGAATATCGTTTGAAAGTGAATTAAAATTTAATCTCTGAGTTTGATGGGAGATTTTTTGCGTTAATTAGTCACTTTCTGAAGACATGAATTGTTTGAAACATGATTTAAAGGGGAAATCTATCTCCATGGTTCATGGTTTATTTAAAACAAGCTTTTACGGAACAATGAGAAGTATAGAGAAATCAAAATCGTTATTTAATTTCGCAGTTTATGTTATAAGACATGACATATTTAACATGTTATAAGATTCTATCTTATATGATGTTACTCAGAAACGCAATTAAATTAAATCTGTCTGTTAATTTTAATAATTATTTTTTCGATTTGAATAATAAATAAATGGATATAAAAATATATTTTAGAAAAGAACGATTTGATTTTTCTTATAGCATTTTTGACTGGATAATATCAATTACGGTCTTCAGGTTTAAAAATTATTATTATTTATATTTTCGGGGATTATTGATTCAAGGATTATTGATATTTTCAAGTTATTATGCAATTATTTTATTATGACAAAAATTGTTTAAACTCATATATTGTATGTTGTACGAATCTTCTACAAATACACGTGTATATCTTTTAATCTACGAGAATATAAGTAGTACAGGTATATTGACATATGTTTTGATATATATTGGCATATATTGGAATCAATTACGACCTTCTGGTATAAAGAGTGCGGATATTATTGATGTTTTCAATTTATTACGTCATCTCTTTTATTTTGGCAAATAACGGGTAATCTTCTACTAACACATTGGCATATTTTCTGATCTGCGACAATATAATTAGTACGGGGTTGCATATATTCATTCAATTCCTATTTTTTCTTCTGTAAATTTGCTTACAAAAGGGGGCAGGATGTTTTATTCTTCAGATCTGATCGTGAAGATAATTTTGCATAGTGAGAACATATATTCTTAAACTTCTCTTTAGGAGCAATAAATTTAATATTTTAACAGAATTTGCACATGATTGCGAACTTTAAGTTTCTTTAAATTATACACTCCGTACGAATAAGGGGTGTGCTGTTAGTGGTTGATAAATTTTAACATCTTAGGAGGATATATCATGTTGCTCGGCATCGCAATTAAATTAAATGTGTTTGTTAATGTTTTTATTATTTTTTTTCGATTTAAATAATAAATAAATGGATAAATGGATATAAAAGTATATCTTATGAATGGACGGTTTGATTTTTCTTTTAATTATATTAATTGCTGACTGCGTACATCAATTTCATTTATTTTGGCAAAGAGTTTTCAAGCTTATATCGTATTTAGCTACTAAACTCATATATTGTGTTTAGCCAATAAATTCATATAGCCGATTGTTGAAACAGAAAAAGAGTAGAGCGGGTATATCTTCTAATACAATTGTAGTGTTTTCATTTAGTATATTGAAACGGGATAAGAATGTTTCATTCAGATCTGCAAATTCAAAGCTACGAATTTGGAGGGATATCGCTAATTTGACAACTTTTCTTAAACTTTGCCAAATTGACGGAAATGTCGCCAAATTGATATAAACGACACACAAACAGCTGCCATAAACCTTCGGGTTGGTCGTGTGGCTTGGGTCTTCTACATATCAATGAATTTTTTTTTGTTTTATTAGAAGAGAGTACTGAAATGATGTTTGGTTAGCATCTGTCAGACCAACCATCCTACTTAGTAATACATTTAGCGAATTTTTAAAATGTCACCAAATTGATAAAAATGTTTTCAAATCTATAAAAATATCTTGAAATTGATAAAATTGCGCTACATAAATGATATTAATTGTTTTTTGTTAGGGGATAGTATTGTGATGATATTTCGTCAATTTGTCGCAAAGTGGAACTGTCAGTTCTACAGTCCCACTTTGCGATAAATTTGGCGATTTTTTAAAATGTCGCTAACTTGACGAAACTGTCGCCAAATGTTCCATAGAAATATAACTATTTAGACGATATTTTTTCTACCAATTTATTTGAAGCAAATGATATCATGTCGCTTAGCAACGGATTTAAATCCAATGTGTTTATGCGGCAGACGATTCTTATTAAATCCTTTCCGATTTGAATAATGAAGATATGTATATAAAATAAATTTCATTGCCATTTCATTTTGGACTGGATAATATCAATTATACTCTTCAGGTTTAAACATTATTATTATTGATATTTTCCGGAATTATTGATTCAGGGATTATTGATATTTTTAAGTTATTACGCCATTGTTTTATTGCGGCAAAAATTGCTGACACACGCATATTGTACGTTGTGCGAGTAATCTTCTAGGAATGCACGGGTATATCTTCTAACCTACGAGAATATAAGTAGTACAGGTATATTGGCATATATTTTGACATATATTGGCATATATATTGGAATCAAGTACTGTCTTCTGGTATGAAGATTAAGGGGATTAATTATATATTCAATTTATTACGTCGTCTGTTGTATTTTACCAAAAAACATTTGTGACTCATATTGCAAAACGGGTAATCTTCTACTAATATTCGGACATTATAAGTAGTACGTGTATATCTTCCCATATAATTTTAGCACTTTAATTTTGACATATATTGGAATAAATGACTGTCTTCAGATTTAAAGATTACGGGTTTATTGGTATTTTCAATTTATACATGTAATCTACTAATACAGGTTATATTTTCTAATATTCGCGTATCTAATTAGTACGGGCCCCATACAATTTTAACGCTTTTATTTTGCATATATTGATTTAATTCCATATTTTTTTTTATATTTGCTTACATAAGGGGTCCAAGATGTTTTATTCTTCAGATATGTCCATGAAGATAATTTTATATAGCGAGAACAGAGATTCTTAAACTTCTTTTTAGGAGCATTATATTAAATATTTTAACAGAATATTTTGATTAAACATGTCATTTAGTATACTATAAGAATTTGGGCATGATTATGAATTTCAAGTTTCTTTATATTATATACTCCGTACGAAGAACGGGTATGCTGCTAGTCTATATAAATAAAATTGAAAATCTGTCTGTCTGTCTGTCTGTCTGTCTGTCTGTCTGTCTGTCTGTCTGTTTGTCCCATCATCACGGGAGAACGGCTGAACCGAATTTGATGAAATTTTGTGGGTAGCCTAGAAATAGCCCCACTTAAAATTTAGTCTATGGTTGGAATTTCTACGACCAGTGGTTCTCGAGATATTAGTAAAAAACGAAACTTTCGTTTGCCTCATCATCACGAGAGAACGGCTAAACCGAATTTAATGAAATTTTGTGGGTTGCCTTGAAATAGCCCCCCATAAATTTTGCCCAAGTTTCAAGTTTCTAAGTCCAGGGGTTGTCGAGATATTAATAAAAAACGGAACTTTTTTTATAGGAGTTCTACTCTCCAACTCCGTGGTTTATCCAAACGGAAAGGATAAAAATCGTTTGTTTAAAGCGTCAAAGGGAATTAAAACTTTATTTTTGAGTTTGATGCAGGATTTTTGCATTAAATAGTCACTATCTGAAAGCATGAATTGTTTGAAACATGAATTTAAATGGAAATATCTACCTCCATGTTTTTACATGTATTAAGCTCCATGTATTTCACAAGCTTTTACTCAACGATTAGAAGTATAAAGAAATTAAAATGGTTATTTAATTTCGCATTTTATGAGGAAGATTCTATCTTATATCATGTTGCTCGGCAAAGGAATGGAATTAAATGTGTTTGTTAATGATTATTATTATTTTTTCTATTTGTATAATAAATAAATGGATGTAAAAATATATTTTATAAATAAACGGTTTAATTGTTCTTTTAATTATATATATTGCGGACTGCGTAAATTACTTTTATTTATTTTAGCAAAGAGGTTTCAAGCTCATATATTGTGTTTAGCTAATAAACTCATAATAAATGAACGCTTTGATTGTTCTTTTAATTATATATATTGCGAACTGCGTACATCACACTTTTATTTATTTTAGCAAAGAGGTTTCAAAGCTCATATATTGTGTTTAGCTAATAAACTCATATATTGTGTTTACCCAATAAATTCATTTAGTCGATTGTTGAAGCAGAAAAAGAGTAGAACGGATGTATGTATCTTCTAATACAATTTTAGTGTTTTCATTTAGTATATATACAGACGGGATATGGATATTTTATTCTTCAGATCTGCAAATTTAGAGCTACGAATTTAGCGGAATATCTCTAAATAACTTGGTAACTTTTCTTAAACTTTACTAAATTAGAGGAAATATCTCCAAATTAATAGAAATGACCCAAATCAATGAAATTAAATTTGTTGTTTTAGAATAGAGTACTGAAATGATGTTTCTGTAGCATTTGTCGGTCAGTCCATCCATCCTACTTAGTAACGCATTTAACTAATTTTTTTAATATCACTAAATTGATAAAAATATTTGTAAATCCATAAAAATATCATGGAGACGAAAATGTCGCCAAACCTTCCATGGAGATCACATTATTCAGACGACATGATTGCCATCAATTTATTTGAAGCAGATGGTATCATGTCGCTTAGCAACGGATCCAATGTGTTATGTGTCATACGATTTTTATTAAATCTAATAAAAATATGTATATAAAATAAATTTCATTGACATTGCATTTTTGACTGGATAATATCAATTACGGTCTTCAGGTTTAAACATCATTATTATTGATATTTCGGGGACAGTTGATTCAGGAATTATTGATATTTTCAAATTATTATGCCATTGTTTCATTATGACGAAAATTGTTGAAACTGATATATAGTACGTTGTACAAGTAATCTTCTACAAATGCACGGGTATATCTTCTAATCTACGACAATATAAGTAATACAGGTATATTGGCAAAATTTTTATATATATTGGCATATATTGGAATCAATTACGACCTTCTGGTATTAAGATTACGGGGATTTTTGATACTTTCAATTTATTACGTCATCTTTTTTATTTTGGTAAATATTTTTAAGACTCATATTACAATATGTTTAAGCTTCTACTAACACACTGGCATATTTTCTAATTTGCGACAATATAAGTAGTACGTGGTTGCATATATTGATTCAATTCTTTTTTTTTGTGTGTGAATTTGTTTACAAAAGGGGCCAGGATATTTTATTCTTCAGATTTGCCCGTGAAGATAATTTTGCATAGTGAGAACAGATATTCTTAAACTTCTCTTTATGAGCAATAAATTTGATATTTTATCAGAATTTGCACATGATTGCGAATTATAAGTTTTTTTATATTATATACTCCGTACGAAGAACGGGTATGCTGCTAGTATATACTATATTTTGAGTGGAGCTATTCTAAGTCTACCGACAAAATTACATGAAATTCTATGCAGTTCTCCCGTGGTGATGAGACAAACACACAAAGAAAATCAAACTGACAGATTTTCAATTTTATTTAAACATATTTTCCATAAGCTACGTCACGAACAGTTCATTTTAAAACATAAATGTCTTCAATATAGACGGTGTAAAATTTCAGGAATAATTTTTGTTCAGTGGCTTAAATTCTCCATGAATTACTTTTAATGGCTTTTTATTAATTTCAAGCTGTCTGCGTGTGGTTTTGCCTTCCACCGTCTATACTTCCAAATAACATAATTTTTCTTCTTGTTCTTCTTCTTGTTGTTCTTCTGCTTCTTCTTCGATCCAGACCGTCCGACCTTCCCTAAAGTGTAAGGTATCTATTTAGCCGACAGGGATGTTCCACCCAATTTAGACCGAAACCTGGGGGCGGCATCCACAGGGATTGTACCCTTTTACCCTACCACCATTTTCTCGGAAGGACTGACGGATCCAGATATTTAAAGTGTCCGTACTCCGCATGAACACGGGGGCTGTATGGGCAGAGCCGGGTATCGAACCCGAGTTGAACCCAGCGCAATACCCCGAGCGCTGATCACTGAGCTGTCCCACCCCTAAATAAAAAAAATTTATGAATCCTAAATAATTAACTAATGAATCCTAAACTAATGAATCCCAAAATAAAATAAATTAATGAATGCTAAAAGTGTTCCCACAATTTTCAAGAAAATGTGCCATCCACAGTATGCGCGTCTGCGATTTTTAATAAGGAATTTTTATCGAAATTGCACTAAATTTAGGTATTAAGGTTAGTTTTATATTAGATATTTGAATATGATGTTTTATTAACACTTTACAACAAAGTTGAAAAGTGTTTATGACTTTGTTCATTCTGTCTGTCTGTCTGTCTGTCTGTCTGTCTGTCTGTCTGTCTGTCCGTTAGCACGATAACTGCCGTAAAAATGAGTTTATCAAAATGAAATTTTAGTATGTTGTTCAGACGGTCTGTAGGACCTATGGGAATATAAATAAATAATATCACCCAATTAGTTTTTTATTGAACCCGGGTTGAAAAAATGAAATACATTGAACCCTATGGGACCTAATTTTTCAAACATTTTTTAAGTAAATTTAAAATTCACGAATTGCTTCGAAATTTTTAGGAAATATTCACATTATCCCATAGAATATATAAAAAAAAATTCAGTAAAATATGTTAAGTAGTTTTTTAATTAAAAAAATTATTTAATATAGGGAAAAAAAACAAATTCAATTAAATTCTGACTTTGGGATATCTTCCAGAAAGAAAAGAGAGAGATATTATATAATAAATATCTCTCCATTTGTTTAAACGTTTTGCATATGGGAGTGGCTTCATATTTTAAAATAAATTTGGTAGATAACAATTTTTCATTTCTTTTAAATTTTATGCAACTCTTCATGATAAATTTAATTGATGGCATTTTAAATGCACTTTCCTACGTCCTAGAGAGTTAAAATTTGGTACACAGCTTAAATTTGTTGAACATTTTATTCGACAAAAATTTGATGGATCTTTAAATATAGATCATACATTTTTTTCGAAATGGCCTGAAAATAATCCCCGTTCACTTCTATAAATCATTGTTGTAATATTGTTAAAAATTCTGATGTGGACAGCACATGTCTTTCTCTGCGGACTCATATTCGTTCTCTTTATTTATTCAATGATAATTTGAGTTTATCTGCACAACATAAGTATTTTAAATGACATTGAATTTGCACGTTAAACTTAAATTAAGTTCTCATTTGATAGCTGAACTTATTGTCAAAGGTGGCGTAGCGAAAACGCGAAAAAACTAGAATATCTCAAGAACGGCTAGTCCTAGAGTAATGGGGTTAGTCTTATTCTTTTTGTTGTCAAAAATCATATATAAAATAGGAATTTAATTGATATAATTGAGCACACGTAGTCTTTTATTTTTATATATAACGATTTTTGCTGGCCATTTCGCAAAAATAGCCCGTTCCTTTTTCCCGAATCGTAGTAGAATAACCTACAAATGATTTATATACAAAATTTTGTTAAATTTGGTATATAAATCACTTGTAGGTTATTGAAATATTATACTCCAAATTTTGTTAAATTTGGTTCATTAGTTTTTAGCTAGAGTGGATAAAGGCAATTTCAGCGGCCATTTCGCAAAGAAGGCAGATTCTTTTATTACGAATCGTACTATCTTTTCTTTAGTCGTTTTCCTAGGATATAGGGGTTTAAAACCCTTTAGAAGATAAGTAAAAATAACAGATTCCTACCTTATTTTTTTTCCAAAGAATTTCAAAAATATGTGAAATTGAGAAGTTTTTTTAACTGAAAATTGTAAACGTAGTAGTAAATATGACAAATTAAAAATCTCTGAATATTTACAATCCATGTCAGTGCGCACACAACCCAACGGCGCCAAAAAAATCCCAATTCCGTCTGTGCAAAGGCCTAGCTATAAACATAAATCACAAAACATAGTATACATTTCAATATATTTACAATATACATTCCCGTTTTTCCCAGGGTTACGTATCAAGATATGTGATTACAGTATCACATATTTACGTAAATATGTGATACTGTAATCACATATCTTGATACGTAACCCTGGGAAAAACGGGAATGTATATTGTAAATATATTGAAATGTATACTATGTTTTGTGATTTATGTTTATAGCTAGGCCTTTGCACAGACGGAATTGGGATTTTTTTGGCGCCGTTGGGTTGTGTGCGCACTGACATGGATTGTAAATATTCAGAGATTTAATTGCAGCAAAATGTCAAAGTTGAGCTACAAATCTTTGAAAATTTATAGCCCTGTCAGGTGTGGCGCGCGTCGGTGTCCGGTATTTTGGACCACCCTGGTTTTGGATGCCCTCTGGTTCTTGTTTTTTAGTGGAACGCATATAAAAATTAGCGTCGCTTCAAAACCAATGGTGAAGCATCTTTGGACCTCCTCTTTTTTTATAGCGTTTGGGAACAGCGAATGAGAGTTGGGGGGACTTCCTCCCTGTTTTTGTCGTTCCCCTTGTTTGTAAAATTCTGAAAGTTTTAAGAAATGTAAAAATCGTCAGTTGCTTTTCTGAGCTCGAGTAGAGAGCACTCCAAGTGCGGGGCACTTGTATTTCGGTGTAGCCCGACCCGGCATGTATTTTTGATGCATCTCTGAGCCGGCATCCGCGATTCCTATCTCGGGCGGCAATGCCTTGCCGAGGAACCGACGTGGTGGGTCCGGTATAGAAGGCGACTCGTGGCCAAATCGAGCCGAGCCTAACTCAGAGCGTGGGCGCATTTTCTTCGGGCAGTTCGACCAGAAAATGGAAGAAGGTCGTCATGTGTTAATTGGTTGCAGTACGCACAGCTCTACCACCAAAACGGCGCAGTATAGGACCTTTGCCCCTTTAGCTGCATTTAAGCCGTGGTTACGTAAATACTGTGTGCACGGAATATTGCGGAGCATCAATCCAGGGCTCCTAAGCAGCAGTCAATCTCTACAAATAAAGTATCTGATCTCCACTCTTTAGGCAAGGACCTGTACGCATGCTCACTCAAGAGCCGCTGGGTCTAAGCCGCATTAAGAGGAGGAGAAGGAAAGTGCGCAGTATGCCCATCGTCATTTGTTTTTGTTAGTTGCAGAGCAACACAGCTCTACCACTAAAACGGCGCGGTGTAGGACCTTGCTCCTTTAGCTGCATTAAGCCGTGGTAACTGTAACACTGCGTGTAAGGACTGTTTGCGGAGCCGCAATTCCGGGATCCTAAGCAGCAGACAAGCCTCTACGAAAACGTATATATATATTTGGCAAAACCTGTACGCATGCTCACTCAAGAGCCGCTGGGACAAGCCATCGTTTAAGAGGAGGAGAAGGAAAGTGGACAGTGTGCCCATCTCCAAAATAATACTTTTCAATAACTTATGACCTGATGATATGCAACCTAGTGTTTCCCGGACTGGTAGTGTTTTCCACGAACCATCGGAATAAATGAACTAATAAACATTCAATTAATTGTGCCACCCTTTCCTACGTGCAGAGGTCAGCTACAGCACTCAGTGAGAGTCCTATGTATGAAGGTATGGAATATATATATTGATTTTAAAATGTGTACATGAATGTTTAAGTAACTGATGTAATCCAATAGTGTAAGGGCAGGGTTATGATAAATGGGAGTTTTAGCAAAATTGAATATACATATTGTGTTCTTAACAAAAAGTAATTAATTACAAATTTGGATTTTATAAATATGCAAATTCATGCAAAATAAATTGTACATCCCGAGGTCAAGTTAGGTAATTTGGGAATGCTTTTTTGTAATTGTGCATTTTTGTATATTAATGTTTAAAATTGAGATTTCATGTGTTCTATAAATAAATTGTAGTTGGCCACAAAATGGGAGTGATCATTTTGTTGTAGTAAACGCAGTGTACTTTGGTCCAATCGGACCCCACTATACTTTAACGCGCTTGAGCCTGGTGGAACTATTGGTGAGTATCTTTAATGTATTTATGTGTTTTTTTTTATTATATTTATGTGTAAAATTCACCTCACCACACTATAATCTAATGAACATCAGGATTTCCCACAAAAAAAAATACCTACCAAATTGTATGAAATTCGGTCCATTAGTTTTTCAATTAGAGTGGATGAAATATCCACACAGACACACAGAAACATACACAGATACACCCTTACGCACACAGACGTCTTCCTAAAAGTAGTTTTTTCGTGTTCTAGAAGTCCCAAAACGTGTAGATACTTTGAAAATTCGAGTTCCGATCTTCGGCACGATTCCAATACTTTGAGTACATACACATACACATATATATTATCTGTGTATTATCTGTGTTTCTAAATTCCGTGCCTATGCAATTACAATAGTTGTGATTTTAAATGATCCCTAAACTTTTATTATTTCTTCAAGGAAGCCTAATTTTAACATATGCAGAATGCAAATATCTCAAGCGATTGTAAGATGAATTACATAAGAATTGCTGAATTTTTTTCACACAAAATTATTTAGCTCTGGAGTCTGGAATACAAGTTATATGAATGAAATATTCATTGATTTTGCATAAAGAATCAGATGATTTATATTTCGATACAGTTTTAAATATTTAAGTATAATAAATTACTGTAGTACTGTGATAATGTAAAAGATATTACCACTGAATGAATCACATTTTAGAAATTTTTAAATGAAATTACATTTCAGTTGGAAAGTGTTTCATAATCAATGCTTATGCATGATTGATCTTTCTTGTTTACTATAAGCTAATATCGTGTGTGCTAATGTCTTATGGCAAGTTTGAAAAATTAATTTATATTATGTATACTATGCTATCACGAATATATAAATATACGATTCAAACCTTTGATTCAAATTACACCGAAACATATAATGAATTCTCGAAATCAAAACAACGCTTTAACAATAGGCCCGTTCAGAGCTAAAATAACTAGCTCACTGCGCAGGCGTAATACGCTCTAAATATGTTTGCAAACTTCATATAATACGGATACACAGAATTCGTTAATTAACACTAAAAGTATAGTTTATAAATTAACCTTTAACCAATATTTAAAGATATGCTACATTAGTAAAAGAAACACAAATTGAAAAGCCACACTAAGAATTCAATCGATAGTTTTATATAAAAAGAAACAAACTACCATATGCAGTGAAAATTAAGTTTCAAAAAACATTTTAAAATAGAAATCTAAGAAAATAAGCTGCAAAGTACCTCATAATCTGATCTCAATTCGCAAATAAAAATTTCTTCATAAAAGAAAACTTTTCTTTACATATATTTTTGTGTAAAAATAAAATTTCAAATGTCCTTTTTAAAACTGAAAATTTTCACAGCATGTTTATAATGATGAAATAATCTCACATTAAAAAAATCAAACTGTTATCTCTAAAATTTAGAAACAAATAATTTTGCACTTTAAACCTCGATGATTCAGGAAAGAACGCTTGCTTTAGAAAGCGCATATGCTCAAAAAATCGTCTGGTGACATAAATTTATTGTAAAATGGGGAATATTCACCCGAAATTCAATTTTTAAATTCATAACTTTTAAGCCATGGAGTTATAAAAAAGGAAATAAAAATCCTATGGTTGACACGCTTCAAAATGCCATAATTTTTTTAGAATTATATGTAGGTGTCGCTAGTGTTAATAAAGTAGTCGCTATTATTAGTTGACACAACAGACAAGCATAGTATTTAGTATATGCATTTTTGTTCGTTTTAAATTGAGGATTACCTAATTGTGAGTTTAATTAACCAGTATTTTTACTTTCCTTATAAACCTTTCCTTATATACCACTATTTTTACTTACCTTCCATAGTATAATGTATAAGTAAAGTATTGTGACAGGATCGAAAATTCGAATTCAAGTTTTCGATGGGAGTGCACGTTTTAAGCATTCCTGAACACGACTCAAATCTTTTTGAGGTAATGTTTGTGTGTGACTTTGGAGACGATATCTCAGGAACGCATGGAGATATTCGAACGGAATTTGATACGAAAATTACAATCTGTAAACATTGGAACCCTATTGCTTTTAAACGCAATCGAATAATCAGAACATCCCTAAATTTTGGAATGAAATTTTGAAAAAATCGTCAAAAAATCTAAACCTTTAATAAAGTTACGTAAATAATTATTTCTTATGTAATTTGTCATTATAAAACGATTGTCAGAAAAATTAAAACGGCAGTATGAACTGATCTCGATATATTATACAGTTTTCAAATACATTTATCAAAAAATCGCATAAAAAAAATAATTAACTCTTGTAATATATGTTCACTTTGCATGTATAATATTATGCGATAAATTTGTCAACATCATTCTCGTGGATCTAGCACGTTCCATTCACGAGAGAAGATACTTTGAGTACTAGTTTTTTATTTGTACGCCAATTGTATTTTACCTACTATAAGAATAGCCTATTTGTCGTCCATAACGCTTGAAGAAATTTTAACAACAAATGTGGCGAAAATCGTCAACATGGCGACTTTTTCTAAATGTTGCCAAATTGACGAAATTGTCTTCAAAGTGGTAAAAATGACGATAAATCAATGAAAATGACGATTAATTGATGAAAATTCAGTATCTTGGAAAGAACATAAGAATCGACTATAAAAATAATCCATTTCTACGCCCGTTCATCCATCTGTCCGTTTATCCGTCTGTAATACCAGGCGAAAATTTTGGCAGGATGTCGCCAACTTGGCGACTTTTTAAACGTTGCCAAAGTGAGGAAAATATCGCCAAGTAGATAAAAATGACGCCAAATGGGAAGTATTGATTTGCAAATTTTGAATGACGGGCATACCTTCTAGTATAAAAGAAATGATCTTCTCTCCGATTACTCTCTTGGCGATACATGTGACGAACTTGGCGAATAAATAATTATTAAAATATTTTGATATACAGACTATATTGTTTATTGAAGATGTTATCAATATTAATAATAGTTAATTTAGAGTGTTGGGTGAAATATAAGTTAATTAGGTACTTTTAAATATTACTTTCCTTATATACATAATGTATAAGGAAAGTATTGTGACGGGGTCGAAAATTCGAATTCGAGTTTTCGACGGGAGAGCACGTTTCAAGCATCCCTGATCACGAATCAAACATTTTTGAAGTGATGTCTGTGTGTGTGTGTGTGTGTGTGTGTGTGTCAGTGAGTCTGTGGAGACGATAACTGACGAACAAATAGACCGATTCGAACCATATTTGGTACAAAAATCACTATCCGTAAACACTGGAAGCCTATTGTTTTTATACGCAATCGAATGTTCAGAACCCCCCCTAAATTTTCGTCAAAAACTCCAAACCACCAATAAAGTTACGCAAATAGACATTTCTTATGTAATTTTTCATTAGAAAACGATTGACATACATTTTAGAACACTAACATGAACCGTTCTCGAGATATTGTACATTTTAAAAAAAAATTATAAAAAAGTCATATAAAATAAAAAAATATATTTCCTATTGAGAAACATGTTCACTTTTCATATGTAATACCATGCGATAAATTGAATGACATCATTCTCGTGGATCTAGCTCGTTCCATTCATGAATAAAGATACTTTGAATAATACTTTCGTATTTGAAAGCCAATAGTCATTTATCTGCTGTAAGAATAACTTATGTCTTTGTGCATAACGCTTGGCGAGATTTTGGCGACGAATTTGGCGGAATGTCGCCAACTTGGCGACTTTTCTTAAATGTTGCCAAATTAAAGAAAATCTCGCCAGATGGATAAAAATGACGCTAAATCAATGAAAATGACGACTAATTATCGAAAATTCAATATTTTGGAAAGAATATTAGTGTCTACTATAAGAAAAACCTATTTATTTTACTGTAAAAGTAGTAAATTCATTACATTATATAAGGAAAGTCATGTGTTGCCCACATCAGATTTTTTTTATATGTTGTCATCCGAAAAAGCGCCAAATGTATAATTCAAAGTTACATACACATTACCGTGGATATTTTCATCATTTTTTAACTGTGAAAAAAGTAAATCCATTGCATTATATGAGGAAAGTCATGTGCTGCTCACATCAGGGTTTTTATAGTTGTAGGATAGAGTACAGAATATATGGAGATAAAAAAATTCAAATGTAAAATATTATTGAATACGCAGCAATATTCTTTATTGTTTCAGTTCTAATTTGCATTGCGCTAATAATCTATTTTTACAAAATTGATAGTTTAAATAAATGTTTTGGCACTTTCGCCATAGAAATACATACAATGACTACTTAACTTACCCCAGCGCCACCTGAATCATTGGCTCAAAAGATATTAGCGTTTTCTGAATATGAATTTTAAACTCCTTACTTTTACTTTCATGTTTTAAGCTAATTGAAATACAAAAAAAATCGCGACGAGGCGTATGCTCCGAGGACTTAAATTTCTCTTGCACTGAATGTTGCTGATAGATAAGACACACCGACATTTCTCATCATGTAAAATACTCCTTATAATATATTGAGTACCATAGAAACATAATATATATTATAAAAGCTATGCATAATAATGCAATTTAATAATAGGATTTCGGAATTTTAGTTGAATGCAATATCACGTAACTACGTCATGCGTAAAACGTGGTGCCCATTTGAAGAAATTCAGATTGTTGTTCGTTCCTTAACTGCTGCTTTACGTAAAGCGTTATCCAGATCTTCAATACAGCCTCAAATCCAAAAGATAACAATATTTACCATTTAGCATTATCGATATTGAAAGAGAAATGTCATTCCATACCTCTTCAATGAATTCAGACTATTATCGTCTGCTTAATATCCATCAATATCAAAATCGAATTAAATTAAATGACGTTCATAATATTTGTACATAATACAGCATAATTTGACTCGTGCCAAGTAGAATTTGGACCAAATTCAAGTTCAGTATAGGAACTGCTTCGTCACGATACTTATCTACATCAATCATCGTCATTTACTATATAGCCACTCGAGGCTGGAAATGTTTGCAACCGGATGAACCTCATTTGCCAGGACGTGTTCCACTCGGATCTGGAACATAATTAATGTTAGCACTGCATCAAGTTTCTAATTGGGACTATCGGGTATATATTTTAATCCTGAAATACTCAGATTGAAGGTAATCACGTGAAAAAATTCATGTTGTTTGAAATCAAACACAAAGGAAGTATAATTAAAATATTTTATTAATTTTATCCTACTACACGTATTATGTGTAAAGATAAAAGTATTGTGATGCTGATAAGTAAACATTCCTACTCCCAGATCTTGGTGGATATACACGTTTTGAATATCCTTAAATAGAAATGAACATTTTTACTTCCCCCATAGTAAAATGCATAGTGAAAGTATTGTGACAGGGCCAAAAATATGCATTCAAGTTTTCCACGGAGAGCACGTTTTAAGCAACCCTGAACTCGAGTGGAACGTTCTTGAGGTGATGTGAGTATGTTTCCGTTAGTCTGTAAAATGGAGCAAATAGTATAATCGGTGAAAACTGGAAGCCTATTGATTTTAAACGCAAACGAATGTTCCGAAGCCCCCCCCCCTCCAATTTTTTTTAATTAAATTTTGAAAAAATTTTGAATCTTCAATATTGCTATGTAAATGATTATTTCAAGTCATTTTTAATTAGAAAGGAAATGGTAAAAGTTTTATAATGCTTGCATGAATCGTTCTCAAGATATTGCAGGTTTTACTAATAAATTTATCAAAAATATTACATAAAATTAAAATTTATTATCTACTGTGAAATATGTCCCTTTTCATGCAATATTATGCTAGAAATTTGTTATCATCATTCTCGTAGATCTAGATATGTAAAATTATTTTTATAATATATACAATAAAATCATAATATGTATTACAGTAGTGGTCAAAATTGTGGAAACCTTTTAGAAAAAGTGTATTTTTGAGGTTTGATGGCTCATAACACCACTTCTTTTGTATATATACCAATACCATAAAATTACATATCAATGGAAATATAATTTAATCAAGATTACAATACAATAGTATTTGTTCAATTATCTGTCTTCTATCAAAAGTTATCGTCAAATAACCAGAGAAAAGAAGCACAACTTGCTTAGGTTTATATAAAGTAGCTTTCCTTCATTTGAATGTAGGCAATGAGCATGAGTGTTTAGAGAGCCAATTAGGTGGAAGACCCAGACCGTCCAACTCGTCCGAGGACATGAGCAGCTGTTTGGACGGCCGATGCAAGAGCCAATTAGGTGTCATTTTGTTTTAACAATGCTCCAACAGGTCACAGGACATTTATCTGTGTGTTATGTAATTACTATCAAGTCGGTTGGATTTGTGTGTGTGTTTTCTTTGATTTAGTGAGCTTGTAAAACGCAGTAAAATAAAAGAAATGGCGCAAAGAGTTGACTGGTCACCCAGAAAGCGATGTAAAATAGTATTATTAAGTATACAAGGCTACAGTTATGAAGAAATTAGAAGAAATATTGGGGGAACTTAACCAAAGGTGGCATTTCTAAATTTTTGAAGCGGTATAAGGAGACTCAGTCACTACAAAACCAGACTGGTAAAGACAGGAAAAGGTGCACAACAGCAAGAGATGATAGATGAATTAAAAGACTGCGCCTAGGTGACAGAAGAAAACCATCGCGATGCATTCAAGGTGAAATGGCGCAATGCAACGTGAAGTTGAATGCAAGGACTGTTCGACGCAGACTGCATAAATTTAGCCTAAATGCTAGAATTCCACAAAAAAAGCCATTTTTATCTCTCAAACGAGGGTTGAAAAGGTTGAAAAATGGTAAAACCCATGTTAACAGGACAACTTAACAATGGGACAGTGTAATTTAAAGTGATGAGACCAAAATCTCCCTGTTTGGTAATGATGGCATAAAATACGCAAGGAGATGAACTGGAGAAGATTTGCATCATGATTGTATTACACCTACCGTGAAAACCCAGTTAGTGTTATGATCTGGGGCTGTATGTCATTAAAAGGTGTGGGCAGAATTTGCGTGATCAATGGGAATATAAATGCCCAAAGATAAATAAATGAAATACTTGAGCCCAAACTCCAGCCCGTGATCTTTTGCAAGATAATGAAGCATTTATATTTCAACAGGATTCAGCTCCATGTCATGTTGCTCATGTGTGCAAAAAGTGGCTTCAAGATCATCATATACAACTACTGAAATGGCATGGCAATAGACCAGACCTTAACCCCATCGAAAACCTATGGAGCCGACTATAGAAACTTGTTAGTCAGATGCAACCTAACAATAAAATCCAATTAACAGAAGCAATAATTCAATCTTGGTTTCACATTATAACAGCTGCAGAATTAAAAAACTTGGTTCACTGCATGGGAAAGCACTGTAAGGCCGTAATTAAGGCTAAATGTTTCCCAACTACGTATTAATTGATATGGTGAGAATTTTGTATATATCTTTTTTTCTATGTATTTTACTTTTCTTCTTTATAAATTATGTTCTATTAAAAAATAAGTCATAATTATTATTGCATTAAAATCTTGATTGCATTATATTTCCATTTATATATAATTTTATGATATTGTACAAAAAAAGTGGTGTTATGAGCCATCAAACTTCAATTTCGGCCACTAATAATTATGCCATAATGCTTCGAAAATTATATCTAGATGTCGCTAGTGTTAATCAAGTAGCTGTTATGGTTAGTTGACATAACATAAAGGCGTAGTATTTAGTATATGTATCTATGATTATTTTTAAATTAAAGGTTCCCTTATTATGAGTAAAATTAACCAGTATTTTTTCATAGTTGTATGATAGAATGCAGAATATATGGAGATAAAAATACATTGAAAGATAAAATATCTTTGAATACGTAGGAATATTCTTTATTGTTTCAGTTCAACTTTGCAATGGGCAAATAATTTATGTTAAGAAAATTGACAGTTTAAATAAATATTTTAAGCCACCATAAAAAACATACAATGCAGGGCTACTTAACTTATCCCAGCGGCAACTCAAGTATTGTTTCAAACGATATTGGTGTTTTCTTAACATGAATTTTTAACTCCTTACTTTCACCTCTATGTTATACGAACAATGCAAAATAATTTAATTTAATAAGAGGATTAGGGAACTTAATGAAACGTGACATGCGAAAACATGGAGTGCATTTGAAGAAATTCCTATTGGTGCTAGTTTCATACAGCTGCTTTAAAAAAAGCAAATTTGTCCAGATATTCAAACTCATCCTGCTATAATGATAATACAACACACACACACCGAGAATCTAAAAGACAACAATATTTACCATTTAATATTATTGATATTGAACGAGAAATGTTACTCCATACCTCTTCAATAAATTATGACTATTATCATCTGCATAATATCCATCAATATCAAAATCGAATTACATTAAATGACGTTCATAATATTTGTGCATAATGCAGCATATTATCACTCGTGCCAAGTTGAATTTTGAACCAATTTCAAGTTCAGTATAGGAACTGCTTCGTCACAACACCTATCCACATCAATCATCGTCATTTACTATATAACCACTCGAGGCCGGATATGTTTGCAACCGGATGAACCTCATTTGCCAGGACGTGTACTACTCAGACCTGGAATATAATTAATGTTAGTTCTGCATCAAAATTCAGATTGGGAATATCAGTGTATACACATTATTCCTGAAATACTTGCATTGACGGTAATCACGTGAAAAAATGCATGCTGTTTGAAATCAAATACAAAGGAAGTATAATTTAAATGTTTAAAATGTTTTATTAGTGCTATCCTACTATTCATATTAGGTGTAGGTATAAAGTATTGTGATGCAGATAAATAAACATTCCAACTCGCAGATTTTGGTGGATATACACGTTTTGAATATCCTTACATATATTTGAATATCCTTATACTTTGATGGATTTAAACACTTTCAGCATCCGTGAATTGGAATGAATATTTTTACTTTCTTTTTATACGTAGAGAAATATATAGGGAAAGTATTGTGAAGGGGTCGAAAATTCAAATTCGAGTTTTCGACGGAAGAACACGCTCCAAGCATTCCCGAACTCGAATCGAACGTTTTGGAGGTAATGTCTGTGTGTATATGCGTGTATGTATAAGTATATGCGTGTTTGTGTTTGTGTGTTCGTGAGTCTGTGGAAGCGATATCTAACGAACGAATGGATCGTTTCGAACAAAATTTGTCACAAATATTATAATCCGTGAATACTGAATGTCTATCGGCTTAAAACTCAATCGAATGTTAGCAGATTTCCGAATTAAACTTTGAAAAATTCATAACCTTTAATAATATTACGTAAATGACGATTTATTATATAATTTTAAATCAAAAATTTCTGATGTGGGTACCACATGACATTTCGTATAAAATACTTCGAATTTACTTCATTAACGGTAAAAAAGTGATGAAAAAAATCCGGTGCACAGTGTTTGTAACGTTAAATTGTACATTAGGCACTGTAAATTGTACATCCGGATGACAACATCTAAAACTATTTCGTACCCAATTAACATATATTTCATGCAACTCTAAATTAATAATTATCAATATTGATACCATCCTGAATAAGCAATATGGTCCATGTATTTAAATATTTTAATAATAACTGAATCAATTAAACGACATTTTCATTAACTTGGAGTCATTTTTTCTATTATGACGATCATGTCGTTAATGTGGGGCTAAATATCGCCAAGTTGGCAATATCGAGAAGAGTATTTCTTATATAATAAAAGGTATGGCCATCATATGACGGAATTAAAAAATTGCAAAATATTGCATCCTATTTGGCGTCATTTTTATCAATTTGATAACATTTTTATCAATTTGATAACATTTTTATCAATTTGACAACAATTTCGTCAATTTTGCAACATTTAAAAAAGTCACCAAGTTGACGATATGCTGCCAAAATTTCAAAATTCGCAAATCATTGCCACCCATTTCTTTAATGCTTATCAATTTGGTAACGTTTTTATGAATGTGGCGATATTTTCCTGACTTTGCCAACATTTAAAAAGTCGCCAACTTGGCAACATCCTTTTAAAAATGTTCTTCTAGCGTTACGGACGGACGGAGAAATGGGTTATTCTTACAGTCTATTCTTATGTTATTTCCAAGATAATGGAGTTTCATCAATTAGTCGTCATTTTCAATGATTTAGCGTCATTTTTATCAATTTGACAACATTTGACAACGCCAAGTTGGCGATATTTCGTCAAATTTGTCGCTGAAAATCCGCCAAACATTATGGACGAGAAATAGGTTATTATTTAGGGTAATGGCTATTGACGTCCAAATAAAAAACTAGTACTCGAAGTACCTTCTGTAGTGAATGGAACGTGATCCACAAGTAGGCTGTTAACAAATGTATCACATTATATTACATATGAAAAGTGAACACATTTTGCAATAGTTATTTTGTTTTTAATTTATGATATTTTTTAAAAATTTTATTTGAAAAATATGTAATATCTCGAGAACGGTTGAACGGTTCGGACTCGAGATCTAATTATTGTCAATCTCTTTATAATAAAAATTACATAAGAAACGATTATTTACGCAACGTTATTAACTTTTCTGGAAGTTTCGATTTTTTGATAAATTTTTCAAAATTTCATTCGAACTTTTAACGGCGTTCTGAACAATAGGGTTCCAGTGTTTACAGACTGCAATTTTTGTACCAAATTTCGTTCGAATCTCTCCATACGTTTGTGAGATATCGTCTCCACAGACTCTCAAACACACACACACACACACACAGACGGACATCACCTCGAAAACGTTCGATTCGTGTTCGATGCAAACATTCGATGCTTGAAACGTGCTCTCCCGTTGGAAACTCGAATTCGCCTTTTCGATCCCGTCACAATACTTTCCTTATACTACATGCATCGCCACATGTATCGCCCTTATATATATTTTATTTCCTAATGTATATTTTAGTATATATGTAAGGAAAGTAATTAAAAAAATAACGCTAAATTAACAGAAATGACTCCAAACTCATGACATCATTTTTAGAATATTTTAATATATAATCTATATTGCTGATTGAGGATGTCGTTAATAATTCTCATAATAGTCGTTAATAAGTCTCATGTCATTAATAATTCTCATTTTAGAGTTCCTTACATTTACCTTCATGGTTTCATTTCTTTAGTTTTAAACAATTTATAAATGTTTTCAGGTTACAATTATTTTTGCAGCAGTTTAAGAGATTTAATTTAAACTTCATGTGTTACATTTTGCACTACTAGAAAAATGCATGTCATTCTCTTTTTTTTTTTTTCTATAAAATCACATTTTTCAATAATGTATTTACGCGAGTCACATTTTTGTTAAAGAAAGCTGCTTCTTCCTCAAAGGATGAATTGTGATGCTTTTTCGTCATTTCGAGAATATTCCAATTCAATTTGCATATTTTATGAAATCTGGAATAAATAAATATATTGCTAGCTTTTTTCCCCCATGAATGTACCTCTGGACACCAAACGAACAATTTTCAAAAGAACACAATTTGACACTTTTCAAGAAGCAGCAATTGTGCTCGAGGACATTTTTTTATGAGAATCTATGAGAGATTCAATTATTTCTGAGCTAAAACGTTATCTTGAGCTAAATACGAGTGAATACCTCTTTTGTTGTCAGCATCTCTGATAGCGAATATCTGTCTATTCTCCTCTATGAAAAACGGCATTTCTGATTTGCATATCAGGTCAATATTTTAATGGAATTATTTATGAATGTTTGATAACTTGTAAAGAACCTTGCTGCTCCAACTGGGAATCGAACTCTGAATCTTCGAACTGGCCAGTCGACGCTTTACCGTTGAGCTACTGGGACGAAATTGCAAGATCTTATTCTGTAAGTGGACATTGCATTCTCCACGCTCTAATGTCAGATTGGCGTGCAACTGACTATCTGACTGACCACGTCCTGCTATTTTTAGCTCAGGTTAGAATCCTGATGTAAAATTTGTCCTTCTGGCTAGCTTCCTGCGTAGTCGTCATCCTCTTGATTTTTATATTGGCGCTCAATATCTCAGAGACCCCTGAATATGTGCTAGTCGTACTAGGGTCATTTTCAGATGTCGACATCTTTGCACTGGCCTACAGAGTTCAATTATTCGGGCGCCATTGTGAAGAACCTTACAGTCTCAACCGAGAATCGGACCTTGGATCTTCAAACGGGCCAGCCTGTGCTCTACCGTTGAGCTACTTGGATGACATTGCAAGCTCTTATTTTTGAAGCAAACTTTAACATTCGTTATTAAGGTTAAATGGACGATTCTAACGTAACGTGTGTGACATATTTTACGCAAATTTTGCTGCTTACATTTCCTATTTAGGGAAAATATTGAACTGTTTATATTTCCTTCTGTCTCACATCAATAGGTGGTAATAATTTTGAGACACTAATTTTACTAAATACTTTCTGAAATCTCTATTTCTCAGGAATGGCTATAGATTTGATGATGGCTGATATGGATTCAGCTTCGAATTCCTTAGGAGCTAAGGGGGACACTAAGGATTTTCATTTCTGGTTCTATAGATGTTACTTCGGGAAATTTGCATGATTGTATGATATAAGTATGTAAAAGCGACAAAAACCTAATCGTAGAGTCAAAAATGATATGGGCACACTATTTACCAATATATGAAGGCTATTTCAAAAATGTCTTGTTATATATTGTGTTCTAATGTTTTAGTTTATCATTGCAGTTATAAGCAATTTAATGCAACTTTTATTTGACAGTTATTTTTGTAGCAGTTTGAGCAATTTAATTTAAATTTCGCCAGTTACACTGTTAAAGAAATGCATATCGTTTTTATTTTTCGTTAAAATCACATTTCTCAATAATTTACATTTCTCAATTGACTCACTCACATTTTAATTTAAAGAGAGCTTTTTATTTCTCAGAGGATGGATTGAAAAACGTTTTTCTTCTTTTCGAATATATTCCAGTTCAATTTGAATCGCTTCGAAATCTGGAATAAAAAAATATATTGCTTGAATTTCTGTCCCATGACTATATCTCTGGACACCATACGAAGGATTTCAAAAGAACGAAATGTAATACTTTCCATGAAAAGCAGCAATTGTGTTCGAGGTAATATTCGAAGCTAAATTTATACACAACTACGTGGTATTTAATTATTTCTCAGTCAAATAGTCATCTTGAGCTAAATATGTTTCTCCATTATCGTCAGCGTCTCTGAAGACGAATATTTACATATATTCTTCTATAAGAAAATGCTTTCATGATTTACATATCACATAAATACATTAATGGATTAATGTATGTAGGTTTGAAAACTTTAAAATACATTACTGACAAACAGTTTTTCTTCCTATCTTGTCGTTTTAATGTGCGTAATTGTGAAAATAAAATATTTTAACATGTTAATTGTACTTTTACGTCCTTAATTGTTTAAATAAAACGTTTTACCTTTTTATTTTGCACTTTTTACATCTTTAATTGTTGTAAAAATTAAATTTTTATTGGGGGTTTTATTTTGTAAATTTACTTTTTTAATATCCTTGTGTTTTTACATCCTAATTTTTATATACACGTTCATACAATTCTAATTTGATTTGTTTCTTCTTCCTGGTTAATTATGATGTGGACATTTTAGATTGTATTTAGCTTTGTCCCAATGTACTGCTGCTCTTTCTGATGCCTCAGATACACGTTTGGTGCTTACAACCGGTAAGATTTTTTTCTTGTGTGTTCTACGTCATTTAATGTGAAAATAGAACTTTTATATTTCGATACTTTAAATACACCATTAGGGGTGGGACAGACCAGTGGTTAGTGCACGGCGATTGCAAGCGTACGACCCCAGTTCGATTCGAAGATGTAGGAATGTCGCCAACTTTACGACTTTTTAAATGCTGCCAAATTAACGAAAATCTCGCCAAATAGATAAAAATGACGCTAAATCAATGAAAATTACGATTAATTGACGAAAATTCAATATCTTACAAATAATATAAGTATCTACTATAAGACTAACCTATTTTTTTACTGTAAAAGTAGTAAATTCATTGCATTATATAAGGAACGTCATGTACTGCCCACATCAGATTTTTACTTTCCTTGCAATACATGGTAATGTATAGGGAAAGTATTGGAATCATGTCGGAAATCGCAACTCGAGTTTTCGACGGATCTACACGTTTCGAAACCTCCAGAATACGAAAAAACCATTTTTAGCGTGACGTCTGTGTGTGTGTCTGTGTGTCTGTCTGTCTGTGCAGATTTTGTATCCACTCCAACTAAAAAACTAATGGACCGAATTTTACAAAATTTGGTAGGTAAATCACTTGTGGGCGAGTCTAGTGCTGATTAGTTTTGGGTACGATTTGAGATAAAAGAACCCGCCTATTTTTGCGAAATGGCCCGCAAAAACTTGTATCCACTTTAACTGAAAAACTAATGGAGTGAATTTCAAAAAATTCGGCAGATGAGTCGCTTGTGGTGATTCGGAAAAAAAATAACCTGCCTTTTTTAAATGGCCCTCAAAAATCGTCAAAATCTAAACTAAAGAACTACGTGTGCTGAAATATATCCATTAAATGCTTGTTTAATATGTAATTTTTAGCGAAGAAAAGAATAAGACCAACCCCATTACACTAGGACTAGCCGTTCTCGAGATATTTCCGTTTTTCGTATTTTCTGTACTCCACCTTTAAAAATAAGTCCGGTTACCGAATGAGAACGAAAATTGAAATAAAAGTGAAATAAATTTAATTAAAATAAAGAGAACGTGGATATAAGTCTGCAGAGAATGTCATGTGCTGCCCACATTTTTCTGTTAAAAAGCCATCTTGTGCTAAACACATTTTCCTTTAACTTTAGCCAGTCTAAAAATATGTATATATTCTTTCCTGCATACAGGACTCTAAGAAAGTCCTTAAGTGCGCCAATAGTTGTATAAGGAAAGATCAATAAGTGTATGCTTTAGGTCTCTCCATAATAAAGCGACCATGTCCGTTCGAATAACATTTGCAGTACAACGGGCGGATATTTTAAAAAGTTTGCATAACGGCAAAGAAAAAAATCTGGTGTGGACAGAACATGACATTCCTGCAGACTTATATTCACGTTCTCTTTATTTTAATTAAATTTAATTCACTTTTAATTCAATTTTCCTTCTCATTTAATAACATGACTTATTTTCAATGGTGGCGTAGTGAAGATGCGAAAACACAAAAATATCTCGAGAACGGCTAGTCCTGGTGTATTGGGGTTGGTCTTATTCTTTTCTTCGTTAAAAAGTACGTATTAAACAAGCATTTAATGGATATATTTTAGCATACGTAGTTTTTTATTTTAGATTTTGACGGTTTTTGCGGGCCATTTTGCAAAAAACGGCAGGTTATTTTTTTTAACTATACCAAAATCTAATCAGCACCAGAGTATCCCACAAGTGACTTATATACCAAATTTTGTGAAATTCGGTCATTTAGTTTTTCCGCTAGAGTGGATACAAGCTTTTGAGGGTCATGTCGCAAAAAAAGGCGAGTTCTTTTATCTTTAATCGTACCCAAAACTAATCAGCACTAGATTCGCCCACAAGTGACTTACCTACCAAATTTTATGAAATTCGGTCAATTAGTTTTTTAGTTAGAGTGGATAAAATATCTGCACAGACAGACAGACACACAGACGTCACACTAAAAACGTCACGCTAGTTTTTCATAATCTAGAGGTCTCGAAACGCGTGGATCTTTCGAAAACTCGAATTGCTATTTTCGGCATGATTCCAATAATTTCCCTATACATTACCATGTATTGCAGGGAAAGTAAAAAGATGAAATGGTAGATACAGCTCTGTAGTTAGTGCTAGGAGATTGCATTCGCTCGATCCGCGTTCGATTCCCGGCTATTCTCAAACTCTTCCCGTGCTCACGCGGAGTATGAACACCTTAAATATATGGGTCCGTAAGTTCTTCCAAGAGGTTGGTGGGATGTCGGGTTAATTCGTCGAGCATAACTCGTAGCGGGACATTTCGTCGCAGTCTCAATTCGTTGCAATGAAAATTCGTCGCTTTTTAAAATGCGTGAAAATGTGACAATGACAATTGCAATGAAAATTCGTCGCAAAATGATTTTTTTTAAATGCGTGAAAATGCGACAATGACAATTGCAGTACACAGACAAAAATTCATCTCTCATCCTACTTTCGCAACCGGCAATGGCGGAGTTAAAAATTATTTTTACTGCCAAAGTTTGCCTTTTTCTTTTCTAGAGAATTTTTCCACCGTTTGAGAGTTGTAGCTAAGAAAAGGTAGAGCAGCCCCTTAGATCAGCAATTGAAAATTTTTTGCTATAACTCCGAAATAATTAATTACAAGTTAGATGAAAAACTCGCTGGCAATGTTCTTGATCTTTTTAGACTTTGACTTCGTTTTAGTAGACGTAATACTTCAGTCAAGGACATCATGATATCGCGACGAAATGAGGCTTCGACGAATTGAGACCGAAATGACGAATTGTCCCGCGACGAATTATGCACAATGAATTATCTCGCGACGAATTACCGCAGAATCGGTTGTTGGTAGGTTAAAGAGGGCGCGATTCCTGTGGCTGCCGCCCTCACTAGGTTCCGGTTTAAATTGGATGACACTTCCCGGCCATCCAAACAGATACCTTACATCTTCAGGCAAGTCGTACGGTCTGTGTCGAAGAAGAGATAAATCATTAACATTGAATCGGGGATTTCAATGTAACTTACTGCATATTTTATGCAATTTTACTATCTATACAATTGGTAAAAATATTAAACTTGTAACAATACTTTTTGTCTGGCATTAATTTTTTATGTGTTTCTACGATTCGAAAAAAAAATTACACCTTTGTAAATTATTAATAATTATTTATAAAATTGACAAAACTTAACGCGGATGACTTTCTATGTTTGTAAGAGGTCACACGTGTTACATGTTTTGGTAATTTTATAGTTATTCAGTAACAATTTGTAAATTGTTATTTGTTTAATTTTGTAATAATTTATAGTAATGTGTTTTTTTTTCTAAAAAAAAGAAAACGTTATTAAAAATATATTGCGTTATACAGAAGAATGTATAAATTATATAATTATTGTCTAACGTGCTTTGTCTTTCCAAACTCCCCAGAAGCCTCCCATTAACTTAGAAGACTGAAGTTTTGCACACTTATGTTATCGACCACGGAATAGAACATAGCATAGCCGTTTCTTTATTTTCTAATCAGACATAGAGAAAAGTTTTTCCAGTTTATGTCCTCCAGGGGTTGTAAAAAAAGGGAGTTTTCCAGTTTATGTCCTCCCGTGAATAGAAAAAATGAGCAATTAAGGCTTTTCAAACCCTCTGTTCCTCTCCAAGTGTTTTGAAAGACTTAACTTGGAGAGGGACAGAGGATTTGAATCCTCGTGGTTGATACTATAAGTTTGCGCATGTGTAGTATCAACCATGAGGCAAAACCTAATAAAGCTTGTTTCTGATTTGTTCCCCATGTTAAAATAAAAATATGGGGTCAAAAAGTTTTATCAGACCTTTCAGAAGCCCCTGGGAGAAGCTATAATTTCTTACACTTATGGAATCGTCCACAGATAAACATACTATGACAATTTCCAAGCGGCTTTCCGTCGAAACCCTAGACATTATTAAATAAAGTAAAATTTATTGTATAAAAATTGGTACTTAATTTTTAAGATTGTCAGTTTCCCTCTCAATTACTACTAGTTCAATATATTTTGAAAATGTCGCATGTTTAAAAAAAAATATATACGTTATGTACTTTGTTGATACAAAAAAATGCTATTCAAATAATTTATGTTTATGCAAAATAATGATTTAAAATGAATATGTAATGAAAAAAATATCGTAATAATGTCACTTGTTAAGTGTGAAATGTAAGTAGTAAATTGAATTAATTCATAAATACAAAATAACTAAATAATGCTGTTTAAATTTGTTGAAATGTGTAGAGCTATCAAAGGAATGTGTAGATAAATAATGAGTAATGCAAGTGTAGAAACGAAAAAAGTAATAATTGTGTAATGTAATAATGTGTTCTTAAAATATCTTAATAGTATAGCACAGGTATATATAATGTCGAGATACTAGATTATGAGTTAATGTGCATATAATAATAATAATAATAATATAGTCAACATTTAATTTCATACATTGTGAAAGTTTACTCAACCTAATGTTATATATAAGATTAGTACATAATAATGATATAAAGTGTATGTCCATGAAGAACTTTAAGCTTGTGCAAAAAAAAAATTATAGACTTAGCATAAGTTGTCAAGTTGAAGGCCCAGACCACACGACCAACCCAAGGGTTTTCGGTAGCAAAGTGTGTGGCCGGGGCATAAGTTGTCAAGTAAAATTTTTTCTTGTTGAACATTTGTCAAGAACTTTTTTTAAATTACGATTTTTGTTGATTATTCTTACGTGTTTTTTGTGGTAGGTGAGAGAAGTGGAGACCAGTAGGCACCATTTTCATATTTCGTATTTGATATCGAACAAAAGGCTCACACAAGTGAAGCCAATTTAGACAGTCTTAGTTCGGAAAGTTATGACCCCAACATATGCGTGTCATGCAAATTACAAGTGTGACTTGGGGTATAAACAATGCTTAGGGCCTGGACTTAAAACGAATTTCATTCGATCCAGAGCGACCAATCAAACCACGATGCAACGTCACACTTCAGAATAGCCAATGGAAGTAAGAGGGCATTTCTTCATCCGAGGCCCAAAGAAGCTACCACTAGCAAGAATATATCAAGAGCGAATGATTGTAAGAGAGGTGAACAGTTGGGCAGTTCAGAAAAATGAGGAGCCGATAGAAACAGAAATGACAGTAGCCTGTAGCAGAGAGATAGGGAAAAAATAGATCCTTATAATATCAACGAGAGAGAAGTCAACATAAATCCAGGGAGAAATGAGATGAGCAATGACAGAGAGCAATGCCAGTGTGTTATGCAGACAATTGCAATGTGTGAAGTGTGAAAAGTGTGGGTGTTACTTCATAAGAGGCAGGCAGACTAACAAACCAAGGCCAAAAATGCCAAGGTATATGCTAGTCTTAGTAATATAAGATCGAGATCGTGATCTATTTGAATAAGTTAAATATGATAGGATCTCACACGAGTGCTTCATCTCCTTGAGTAAATACTGCAGTAAACTATTGTGTAATTTTAATTATGCTCTTACTGTATGTTAATAAATGTTAATATTTATGTTAAAAATGTTTATTTTAATGACTTATGTATTTATTTACAGATTATAGTAAATGAGCTCGTACTAAGAAATAATGGTGGGCCATTGCGGCCAATGTTTAGCAATTGAAATTTTAATGAAAGTGTCATGAGAAACATGACATTTTTAATAAATGTGACTTACACACGCTAATTTTAATAATGCTTTTAAATTAAAATGGGAATTAGAACTTTTATTTATTTAAAATGTACTTTAGCTTTTAAACCTTTTGAATATAGATAAAGGCAGTTGCTAGGCAAAAATAGCCATTTTCAAAAAAGTACTTTCTCACGCTCTTTGCACATCTGCAGAAAAACAATCTCACAGCTGCAACTTGGGAGTTTGGGTGACAGAAAGCATACTTGCCCCCCCCCCCTTTTTTAGAGAACACGTGCAGTTTGTACATAGCAGGACCACAACGGTCAAAAAAATTCCTTTCTTGCTGAGAACCGTTTCCCACTGGTAATATTAAACTTGTTTGTACGCCCCGTCAGGATAGACATGGGCAGTTTTCAGAAGAAGCTATAATTCCTGTCAACAGTAAGAATTTACTGACTAAAGTTACACCCTCTAAAATAAAGGCTACAGCAAAATTCACAGATGGGCAAAACATTCTCCGAAAAGGGGTAAGCAACATCGCACCCCAACTTTTAGCATGGACAAGGCTACCATCCAATAAGAACGTATTGTATGTACAGGAGTGGCCAATCATACGTGAGTATAGTACAGCGCCACTGAGAAAATGACGGCAAGTAAAATAAAAAAATAAGATAAGAAATTCTCTCTTGGACGCGGCCGGCCTGCGGGTCGGACCGCTGAAGTTTTTTTTCCTTTTTTTTTGAGCAGATTTTGTCATAGCGATTCTGGCCCTGCTCTTCAACCATGAAGGTTGTTTCCTAGTTTTGGTCCATGGAGACCTATAGACATACTCAGCTTTCGGACTATGTGTCCAATGTTTAAAGAAAAACATGCAATTGCTCCTTGAATTTAATAGCTATGATGACGACTAATTAAGCCTCGTCTTCGACGACTGATTCATTAAGCCTCGTCTTCGGACGACCGATTACTAATATACCAACGAATATGAATTACGACATTTGAATGATTTGTAACTTAAAGATTTGATCCAATAAAGTACCAAGAATATGTTGTCTCCTGTGATGAGTGCCTGCCTCACTTCAATTGATCTCAATTGATCTAGACATGTCAACAGAAAGCATCACTATTATTATATATGAAAATCCTGCCATTGGACCACCAAAAGGGGTATGTTTCCTGCTACTGCTTCAAATATATGTAAGTCAAACTCTTCTTATTTTATAACATCTGCAGAAAAAGGTATGTTTCCTGCTACTGCTTCAAATATATGTAAGTCAAACTCTTCTTATTTTATAACATCTGCACCGCTAATGAAGGCTTAGAATTTGATAAAGATGAACTTTTATTATTAATCATGGATGATCTCCAGTCATTTGGCGACATCAGATATTGCTATAATTGAACTTTGAAATTAAAAATTAAGACCTTAATGAACTGTAATAGAACTTGTATCATGTAACATAATGTAGAATTAATCCTCCTTAAAACGAGAAAGAACATAAAAAAATGTTAAAATTTGAGAAAGCAAATAAGAATATTAAAGGTAATTGTTGCATCATTATACATTAAGATTGGATTACATTGGTATGATTTAGATTGTTAATTTGACAACCATTAGTATATTATGATTTGTTTGTTCTTTTAATTACATATAAATATAAAAATAATAAATGAATTTTTTGGCCAATTTAAATCTCTTCTTTGTTGCCTATAGTATTTTTGAATTTATTAATTTAACATTTTATTTCAGCATTGGAGAATGAGGAGCTTAATATTAATCTTTACCACTATATCTTTTTTTTAATATCAGAAAAATCCACGGCCCTTTTGTTTATAATTTTTTCTGATAGAAAGTTAGTGCTTAACCTAAAGTACGCAAACTCTTTAATTCACCACAAAAACAAAGAATCTGTTATCTACAATAAGTCAGCGATTTTATTTCACATTATATTTTACTCCATAAAAGATAGCATTCTTTTACATTTACAAAAATCACTCTTTTTCAATAAAAACTTTACCCAATTCATACTTTTATTAACGAAAGATATTTCTCTTTTAAAAGACAGATTCTTCACTTCTTTTTGTCATTTCAAAATATTCCAATTCACATTACATCTCGTCCTAATATGAAAAGAATATCTACGACTGGTAGATTTTACATGAATAAATTACCGATCCCCATACGATGATTTCTCAAAAAAGGGGGAAAAAACGTTATTTGTTACCTGCCATGAATCCCAGCAATTGTGCTTGAGGCAAAATTCTGATTCCCTCTTTTTATAAGCAACTACGAGAAATTTAATTATTTCTCTGTTAGAAAGACATCTTGTGCTAAATATATTTTTATTTATCTTCAGCGTCTCTAAAAGAATGGATATGTCTTTTTTTCCTGTATGTAATGCTCTTGGAAAGTCCTTAAATACGCCAATAGTTCTGTAAGGAAATATTTATAGGTTTACGCCTTAGGTCTCTCAATAGTAAACTTACCATGTTCTTCCGAATAAAAGTGATTGCAGTGCCTCTAGCGGGTAATTTAAAAAGTCTGGATAACGAACTTACCAACCATGAAAAAGAGACCAAAAGGGTGGTACAGCCCAGTAATTAGAGCGTGGGGATTGTACTTGCCCCGAGTTCGATTCCAGAATCTACCCAAACTGTCATCGTGTTCAGCCGGAGTACGGGCACTTTAAATATGTGAGTCTGTAAATCCTCCCGATAGGCTGGTGGTAAAAAAAGGAGGGTACAGTCCCTGTGGATGTCATTCCTACTGGGTTCCGTTCTAAATTGTGTACCATTGTCTCCAAACAAATAACTTACACCTCCGGGTAGGTCAAACGGTCTTGGTCGAACAAACACAAAAAAGTCATTAGCACTAAAAACCGTTACAAAAGACACAATTATTTGACACTATAGTGTTACGAACGTATCCTCAGGAATCGTGTGTGTGCACGCAGGATACAAAATCGAGGCCAAGTTTCTGGATAACTTACGTATATTCAAGAGCACAAAGTAAACAGGAATAATATACTATCAAACAGAACTTAAATGGTCCACTAATTTCACAGAATAACTGATATTATTCACAGAATGTTGACGAAGGGCGCGGTAGCCCAGTGGTTAGCGCGCGGGAGTTGCACTCGGTAGGATCCGGTTCGATTTCCTCCGCTGCCAAAACTGCCGCCGTGTTCACGGGGAGTACGATCACGTTACACATGTGAGTCCGTAAGTCCTTCCGAGAGGTTGGTGGTAGGGAAAGGAGTTTACGGTCCCTGTGGATGCCTCCCCCACTGGGTTCCGATCGAAATTGGTGGCACTTCCAGGCCGTATATGCAGTTACCTTACACCTTTCTGGTAGGTCCGACGGTCGGGGTCTCAACAACAACAACAACAGAATATTGACGAAAGTAATTGCACAACACAGTCGGTAATCTTTTTAAAACAATTACAAAACTCGCAGTCCAATATAGCTGGTGCCACGTCAAGTCGTCAACTCCATCTCCAGAGGAGTAAAAAGTCCTTTACATTGTCTCTCTATAGAAACTTCTGGAAATCTCTCTATATCTCCTAGACTAATCGTTATTTCGTGATGTTCCTGGAACATTCCGGAAGTCGACAAATGTCGCCAAATTTGCGATAAAACGCCACATTTGCAAACCCTTCTTCTTACTAGGAAATCCTGGAAACCTTGGGCTCACTTCATCCCCACGTCATATTGACGTCATGGACTATATTTTCTTCGCCTGGTCGTCGAGACAGACGAAAATGGAGACGCCAAAGGGAATATTGCGCATTGGTAACAATAGGGTCATTAGCAAACTTTTGTCATATTCAAGAATGTAAAATAAAACAACACTTACATGTGCAGAAATATGTAATGGCCAGCATGTTCAAAATATCCTTCGTCAGTCATAATGCTCATTTGAAATCAATTAAAAATATTATCACGTACTTTAACAACCATTGACTCCTTTTTGACAGGTATAACTTTATGGTGTACCGTACGACATTTTGACAGGTATTTATTGTCTTCCATATACGAGTTGTGTTCTAACCTGGTGTCGTTTTCTACTAATTAGACAATGTATAATAAGCAATGTATAAAAATAAGCAATGTATAAAAAGGTAAATAGGCAATGTATAAAAATGTATAATAGGCTTTTTCGTCTATCTTGCTTTGTTACCGAGTTCAATTATGATCGAATATGATGAAATACATTTAACAGGATAATTTGTCTGAGTTTTATAACTTCACCATCTATTATTAAGAAATAATTAAACGCATGTAGACGCATGCCTGAAAGAATGGTGTGTTTTAGTTATGCTTTCCAAAAAATATTAATGTTGCTGGGTTTTTATGTAAGAATGCATGTAATGTATCACAATGAATATATCTGCTATATGAGTATGCAAGTTCTTAGTACTTCATTGATAGGACATACGAAAATTAAATAAAAAAAAATTGTTTCACGGGCATTTTAATCCATTTTTATCAGTTTGTAGCAATTGTACTAATTTGGGCAGTTATACTTGTTCCTCCGATTGGTGCATATGGTTTCCAACCTGATACAAGGAGGCCATATCGTTCTTGAAACAATTGTCGTCATCTAATTTTTATATGCCTGCTCTCTGACAAGGAAATAAAAAGAATTTATATAAAGAATTAAAGTGCCTTTTTCTTAAACTCCTGACGTGCTAGCTACTTCAATACTAGAATTAGGCATCGTTAATTTTTTTATTCATTTGTATGATTTAAGTCAGTATTTTTCAAACTTTTTACTTTTCCTGCAATACGTAGAATTGTATAAGGAAAGCATTGGAATCATGCCGAAAATCTCAACTCGAGTTTTTGACGGATCTACGCTTTTCGAGACCTCTAGAATACGAAAAAACTATTTTTAGCGTGACGTCTGTGTGTCTGTCTGTCTGTCCGTGCATATTTTGTATCCACTCTAGCTAAAAAACTAATTGACAGAATTTCATAAAATTTGGTAAGTCACTTGTATGTTACCCTAGTGCTGATTAGATTTTGGTACGATTCGGAAAAAAATAACCTGTTTTCTTTTTTTTTTTGCAAAATGGCTCGCAAAAATTGTCAAAATCTAAAATAAAAACTACGTATGCTCAAATGTACCCATTAAATGCTTGTTTTATACGTAATGTTTAACGAAGAAAAGAATAAGACCAACCCCATTACGCTAGGACTAGCCGTTCTCGAGATATTTTAGTTTTTTCGTATTTTCTCAACGCCACTTTTGAAAATAAGTCCAGTTACCAAATGAGAACGAAAATCGATTTAAAAGTGAATTAAATTTAATTAAAATAAAGAGAAGTCTGCAGGGAAAGTCATGTGCTGCCCACATCAGATTTTCTAGTCTCGGAATCCTTTTAAAATTCGATTTGATGGCGAGACCCTAAAATGAGAAAAAAATTCACTGTGAACACTGTTATGCATTCTAAAATTTTACGCGTTTTTAAAAAGAAATACACAAAATCATCCCGTTGCGGATCCCTTGAAATACTGGGGAACCCCGGGGTTTGAGCAGAATACACTTTGAAAATCACTGATTTAAGTAATAATTTTAACATGGTAAAGGTGCTTCAGATCCCATACTAGCTTTCCTGCTCAAATCATGTTTAAAAACCGGTGTCATGAATGTGAAAGTAAAAACCTGTATATTTTATTTATATTTAGATATACTGACTTGAATATTTCAATGAAGTACTTCTGTTACAAACCTATAGCAAACCTATAACAACACACAGATTTCAAAAGTATAAAGTCACTTTTTTTAATATTTTACCCGACCACCACTTATTTTAATGAAAGCTGCTTCTTTTTTCAAAGGACACATTGTGAAGTTGTTTTGTCGCTTCAAAATACCAGAATTCAATTTGCATCTCATTTTAATCTTGAATGAAACGGCTGACATTTTTTATATGAATGTATTCCAGAATTCCACAAGAAGAATCCCGGAAATAGCATAATTTGACACCTGCCATAAAACGCAGCAATTGTGTTTCAGGTTAAATTGAGATTCATGTTTTATAAGTAGCTACGTGAAATTCAATTATTTTCTAGAATCTAGTAAGTCATCTTGCTACTAATTCTTATTTGCAAAATATTTCTTTTATTTTTAGCGTCTCTGAGAATATACAGATTCAACTCAAACCTCCGCAACAAACTCATATGGGGTTTCTGCAGCTTGGAAAAAAAGAGACCGAAAAAGGAGTTTATCCGCCACCAAGCGAGAAGCAAAATCAGCAGAACCATTCACCGGGCGAAAACCGCAAAATGATTCCATCAAATATTGACTCAAGTCTCTTACGGAACAGAGGACATGGTCATAAAGGTTGGTCTCTCTCCGTAACCTGGAAGAGCCTTCATCATGATCTCTAGTGGTAACTCCCAGGAACACTGTACATATTTGTATATCCCTTAGAGGAAGCAAGTTAGAGGCTACAAAGCCAACGTCCATACGGCGACTAGTCCATCCCCATAGGGGGGACAGATTAACCCCACACTCCGCGACAACCTAGGGGTTTGTGCCGACTTCAAGGGAAGGAGGCAAAATGAAGTATTCGCCATTCAGATCGCGGACAGGGGAGCAATGGTCAGCGGACTCATTCACCGGACAAAGTGAAAGCAACCGAGATTCGACCCCAGTCGAAGACAGATCTGGAAATAGGTCGCAAAGGCATGCTTCTCTCTGCCATCTGGAAGTGCTTGCTTCAAGACCTAAAAGAAGTTAGCACCCGGTCTATCCATAGATTGATTTTTCTAACAGGTGAAAGGGGGATCAGAACTATGAGGAACCTATGTTCCATACACCACCATCTTATGATGGGTCCGCTGTGGGGAAAAGGGGAGAACAAATTCAAGCTGAATCTCCATAGCAACCAAGTAGTTTATGCCGAGGGAGAAGGGGCAGTGTGGTTGTTATCGTCTACCAAGTAAAATCGCGACCAGGGAAGCGAGGTCAACTGAAACATTCACCGGGCGGGGGCCGAAAGTTGGTCTCTAAGAGACTCGAATCTAGCAGTCTATGAATCTTGGGCCATAGTCATAAAGGTCAATCCTTCCTCGTAGACGGGAAGAGTCTATTTCAAGAGCGTTAGTGGGAACTATCAGAAAATTACAGTTTTGTGTACCCCAAGAAAAAGAGGAACACAGCGGTAGAACTCGTCCTAACCAATATTAATTTTACCTGTTCTCCGCTTAAACTGGCTTCAATTAGATCTGTAAAAGCTAAAATTCCCAGTTTCTAAAATTCGTCCCTTCCAATATGGAAGATTTTTTCCCTTTATAACGTGATCTGCAAATGTCCGCTGGTAGGCTGTAGTGATATTGCAGACGCACATGTCGAAAGCCCAGACCATCTGACTCATCCTAGGACATAGAGTAAATCAGTGGATAGCCGGGCAGACGTACATGTGGAAGAATGGTTTACATTTGACAACGACTTTGCCCTCAAAATACTATCTGCTGAAGACTGCTGAAGAATGGTTTACATTTGACAATGACTTTGCCCTCAAAATACTATCTGCTGAAGACTGCTGTCATCGAGGCAATCAGTGCTGCGCCTCAAAATGACACTGAAAATTCGAATGAAGCACATTCACCAAGAAACTTACCAGTTTCACATACACTGCAAAACATTTTGGAACCTTTGCTCATTTTTTTCAGCTACTTTCTTGTTAATTGGGAAAAGCTGATAAGTAAAAGCCACAATTACAGGCGTTCCTGAATGTTTCGTATTCATTTCTGAAATATTTTGCTTATTACCGTCTGCCGAAGCTCTACCTTTGTGTTTACATAAATATGTGTGTATATATGTATATTATATATATATATATATATTTAATTCTGATTAATCATCGAATTTAGACCGGTGCTGTTCTTTTTTCTTATCAGTATTATGGCCGTGATTTTGCTTCTATGGTGATGTTAGAATTACTTGAAATTTTTATTATTGCATTTTTCTAATATATATATATATATATATATATATATATATATATATATATATATATATATATATATATATATATATATATATATATATATATATATATATATTATCATAACTATCAAGAACATTTCTCCCAATTACGGACAATTGATCCTCCTGAAACTTTCAATAACATGCTTGCAATTGTTACTTTCCTTATATACATAATGTATAAGGAAAGTATTGTGACGGGGTCGAGAATTCGAATTCGAGTTTTCGACGGGAGAGCACGTTTCAAGCATCCCTGATCCGAATCGGACAATTTCGAAGTGATGTCTGTGTGTGTGTGTGTGTCAGTGAGTCTGTGGAGACGATAACTGACGAACGAATGGACCGATTCGAACAAAATTTGGTACAAAAATCACAATCCGTAAACACTGGAAACCTATTGCTTTTATACGCAATCGAATGTTCAGAACCTTCCTAAATTTTCGAATGAAATTTTGAAAAAATCGTCAAAAAATCAAAACCGCTAATAAAGTTACCCAAATAGACATTTCTTATGTAATTTTTCATTAGAAAGCGATTGACATAAATTTTAGAACGCTAACATGAACCGTTCTCGAGATATTGTACATTTTTTTTAAAAATAATCAAAAAGTCATATAAAATTAAAAAATATATATATCCTATTGAGAAACATGTTCACTTTTCATATGTAATAAATACCATGCGATAATTTGGGTGGCATCATTCTCGTGGATCTAGCTCATTCCATTCATGAAAAAAGAAACTTTAAGTAATACTTTTGTATTTGAACGCCAATATTCATTTATATGCTGTAAGAATAATTTATTTCTTACCAAATTAACCAACATACAACAATAATTAATTATTAATTACCAAATTAACGAAAATCTCGCCAAATGGATAAAAATGAAGCTATATCAATGAAAATGACGACTAATTGTCGAAAATTCAATATCTTGGAAAGAATATTAATATCTACTATAAAGAAAACCTATTTTTTTTACTGTAAAAGTAGTAAATCTATTACATTATATAAGAAAAGTCATGTGTTGCCCACATCAGATTTTTTACAGTGTACTGATGAAATAAGCACCTTAGAAGTGGTTCTTCGTTACTTTAATTAGCAATCAACCTCCGCTTCAATTGAATCAAAGTTAATAAAGAAAAGGCAGTAGTTTGAAATAAAAAATAGCTATTCAAATTTAAAACATAAAAAGTAACTGAATTATTTTAGAAAAGGTAATGTAAATATAATAATCCATTATTCGGCAGGGAAAACAGTAGCTCTAAACCCCCCCCCCCCCCCCCCCCGGTAGTGTGGATCATGAAACATTTTATTGGAATCAACAATATGTTCATTTTTCATTTTTAACTTTCTTATAAATCTACCACATACAATTATTAAATGAAAATTTAGTTGCGTAGTAATTTGTTTAAATACTCATAATACGTAATTTTTATTATAAAGTATTTTACAGAGGTTAGAAATGAAATGAATTTTAAAAAAATAATTATACTTTAACCGGATTGTCTCTTAACCGACTTACCCTCGGCTCCAATTAAGAGGGGTTCGACTGTACTCTAAATAAATGTTGTAGATATATAAATAATTATAGAAATTTGTGAAAAAATACGTTTGGAGAGAAATATGTTTAATAAAATAATTTAAGCCTGTTACTTTCCTTATATACATAATGTATAAGGAAAGTATTGTGACGGGGTCGAAAATTCGAAATCGAGTTTTCGACGGGAGAGCACGTTTCAAGCATCCCTGATCACGAATCAAACATTTTTGAAGTGATGTCTGTGTGTGTGTATGTGTGTGTGTGTGTGTGTGTGTGTGTGTGTGTGAAAGTATGTGTGTGTGTGTGTGTGTGTGTGTGTGTGTGTGTGTCAGTGAGCCTGTGGAGACGATAACTGACGAACGAATGGACCGATTCGAACCAAATTTGGTACAAAAATCCCAATCCGTAAACACTGGAAGCCTATTGTTTTTATGCGTAATCGAATATTCAGAACACCCCTAAATTTTCGAATAAAATTTTGAAAAAATCGTCAAAAAATAAAAACCACATATAAAGTTACGCAAATAGACATTTCTTATGTAATTTTTCATTAGAAAACGATTGACATAAATTTTAGAAGGCTAACATGAACCGTTCTCTAGATATTGCACATTTTTCAAAAAAATTATTGAAAAGTCATGTAAAATGAAAAAAAAATATTTCCTATTGAGAAACACGTTCACTTTTCATATGTAATACCATGCGATAAATTGGGTGACATCATTCTCTCGTGTATCTATCTCGTTCCATTCATGAAAAAAGATACTTTGAGTAATACTTTTGTATTTGAACGCCAATAGTCATTTATCTGCTGTAAGAACAACTTATTTCTTCGTCCATAACGCTTGGCGAGATTTTGGCGACGAATTTGGCGGAATGTCGCCAACTTGGCGACTTTTTGAAATGTTGCCAAATTAACGAAAATCTCGCCAAATGGATAAAAATGACGCTAAATTAATGAAAATGATGACTAATTGTCGAAAATTCAATATCTTGGAAAGAATATTAGTATCTACTATGAGAAAAACCCATTTTTTTACTGTAAATGTAGTAAATTCATTACATTATATAAGGAAAGTCATGTGTTGCCCACATCAGATTTTTTTATATTGTTACCATACATAAATAAGAGAAATAAGTTAAAATATAGACGCAGTTAATTCCATTTTTTCATTTCATGTTTATTCATTGTCCGTTTTCAACATGTCATCGAGTGAATGTGATCGGATTAGGACATGCAATACCAGGATAAAATTTAAAATCGATACATCCGTATTACTTTCCTTATATACAATAACGTATAAGGAAAGTATTGTGATGGGGTCGAAAATTCGAATTCAAGTTTTCGACGGGAGAGCACATTTCAAGCACCACTGATCATGAATCAAACATTTTTGAAGTGATGTCTCTGTGTGTGTGTGTGTGTGTTTGTGTGTGAAAGTGTGTGTGTGTGTGTGAAAGTGTGTGTGTGTGTGAAAGTATGTGTGTGTGAAAGTGTGTGTGTGTGTGAAAGTGTGTGTGTGTGAAAGTGTGTGTGAAAGTGTGTGTGTGTGAAAGTGTGTGTGTGTGTGTGAAAGTATGTGTGTGTGTGTGTGTGAAAGTATGTGTGTGTGTGTAGAAGACCCAGACCGTCCGACTCGTCCAGGGGACTAAGAGCAGCTATTTGGACGGCCGGATGTGTGTGTGTGTGTGAAAGTATGTGTGTGTGTGAAAGTGTGTGTGTGTGTGAAAATATGTGTGTGTGTGTTTGCGTGTGTGTGTGTGTCAATGAGTCTGTGGAGACGATAACTGACGAGCGAATGGACCGATTCGAACGAAATTTGGTACAAAAATTACAACCCCTAAACACTAGAAGCCTATTGTTTTTATACGCAATCGACTATTCAGAATCTCTCAAAATTTTCGACTGAAATTTTGAAAAAATCGTCAAAAAATCAAAACCTCAAATAAAGTTACGCAAGTAGACAGTTCTTATGTAATTTTTCATTAGAAAACGATTGACATAAATTTTAGAACGCTAACACGAACCGTTCTCGAGATATTGCACATTTTTTCAAAAAAATTATCAAAAAATCATATAAAATAAAAAAAAATATTTCCTATTGAGGAAAATGTTCACTTTTCATATGTAATACCATGCGATAAATTGGGTGACATCATTCTCGTGGATCTATCTCGTTCCAATTTATGAAAAAATATACTTTGAGTAATACTTTTGTATTTGAATGCCAATAGCCATTTATCTGCTATAAGAATAACTTATTTCTCCGTCCATAACTCATGGCGAGATTTTGGCGCCGAATTTGGAGGAATGACGCCAACTTGGCGACTTTTTAAATGTTGCTAAATTAACGAGAAACTCGTCAAGTGGATAAAAATGGCGCTAAATCAATGAAAATGATGACTCGTTGACGAGAATTCAATATCTTGGAAAGAATATAAACATCTACTATAAAAAGAATCTATTTTTTTTATTCTAAAAGTAGTAAATTCATTGCATTATATAAGAAAGTCATGTGCTGCCCACATAATTTTTTTTTAAATTGGAATCGGGTTACCAATAAAAGTGCCGGTATTTGTAAATATTCAAGTACTGACGTTTTGCTCATGAAAGAATTTGGAGAAAATTTAAGGGAAAAGAACAAGGTTTATACTGTAAACTAATTTTTAAAAAAGAACTAATAAACAGTGGTAAAGCATCAAGAGATACAAAATAGAGATGATATATCCAAATATTTACGACCAAAGAATATTTTGTTTAAATATATATTATTCGAAAAAATGTATAAAATATATTCTGTGTAAATAGAAGAAAGGAATGTCGACATATTTTTGCTCCGAGTAACGCCTAACTGTCCAGAGCTGGCGTATTGTTCTGAATAGACACATCTCAAAACTTCTACCCCGTCTGCAAATGTTGCATTGAGAACGGAATTAAAAGAAAATGCTCGCACATATTCTACCATTTAACTTCCGTAGCCCTGAAGCTGAGGTATTTCTTGTAGGAATTTCCTATTCTCTTTCTTCCAAGACTGCGTGTTTCACTGGGTTTTGTTTAATCGGTTTGTTCCTGCAATATTATTATTTATTGTCTAAGGTCTCTAGAAAGTCGTTTTAAAACTTAATAGCAAATTGATTTAAAGATTCGATTATAAGGGTGTTGACATTTTTGATACAAAATTAATGTGGATCATACATTAATCCTTCAATACGTTGAAACCCTAGACCGTCCGACTCGTCCTAAGACATGAGCACGCGTTTGGACGGCCGGAGGTTATACGTTGTTGTTGTTGTTGAGACCCAGACCGTCCGACGTAACAGAAAGGTGTAAGGTAACCGTTTGGACGGCCGGGAAGTGCCACCCAATTTAGACTGGAACCCAGTGAGGTAGGCATCCGCAGGGACCGTACCCTCCTTCCCCTACCACCAACCTCTCGGAAGGACTTACGGACCCACATATTTAGCGTGGTCGTACTCCGCATGAACACGGCGGCAGTTGTGGCAGCGTGCAAATCCAGCGCGCAAACCACAGGGCTACCGCGTCCGAAATGTTCCCACAGCACGCGGTGTTCCCAGGTGGTCACCCACCCAAGTACTAACCGCGCCCGGTGCTGCTTGACTTCGGTGATCTAACGAAAACCGGTGTTTTCAGCACGGTAGGGCCGTTGGCTCACAAGGAGTCCTTTATACGTGTAAAAGTAAAGCATAGTGAGGGGGTATATTTCATTTCTTGCTTGTTTTACTTGATAGTTAGAGATTAGTTAAAATAGAGTTTTCCGTGTTATTCTGTTTTCCCATATATTACAATTTTAATCGGTTTTTTAGATACCTGCAAAAATAGTGTAATAACAAAAATCATAAGTATGGTAAACACATCTAAAATATTGCAAATATTTTCTGACAAAGACTATAAGATCTGTAAACTATATTTAAAAACACCATATTGACTCACAGGAAAATGTAAACCCTTAGTTTCTTCCGACGTCTCATTCTAGACTGTATGCGTGTTAGACCCTTATATGATTTTTTGGAAATCTAGTGCTTTGCCTCTAGTGTTTACGTTTATGGGTTGGCATGATTTATTTATATACGTGAGTTGTAAATTAAATTATTTAGGCTTGAATTTATATGGATTTATTTGTAATTTATGATAATTTTAGCATCGATTTATCCGATTTACCATATGAAAATTTCGGGTAAATAGTTTAGAAGGAAGAAAATGTACAATTTCAGTTTTCCAATATTTTCTACTTTAGGGGGTGCCGCATACCAAAATGTTCGATTTTCGACATAAAGGAAAAACACTCCTTTTAAAACGTGAGAGGCTTGATATTTGGTATATGCGTGAATGATCTGATAAAACCCCCAAGAAGAATGGAGATTTTCAAATATGTGTATTTAAAGGGCTGGGTACTCCACAAAAAAACATTCGAAAGCTTAAATGATAGAAAAAGCATGCTTCGCGATGAGCTACAGATTTAAAATTTGGTGTACTGTTAAATAGATAGAAAGGGAGAAAGTGTTGTTGTTGTTGTTGAAACCCAGACCGTCCGACCTACCAGAAAGGTGTAAGGTAACTGTTTGGACGGTCGGGAAGTGCCACCCAATTTAGACCGGAACCCAGTGGGGGAGGCATCCACAGGGACCGTACCCTCCTTCCCCTACCACCAACCTCTCGGAAGGACTTTCGGACCCACATGTTTAACGTGATCGTACTCCGCATGAACACGGCGGCAGTTTTGGCAGTGGCTGGAATCGAACCCGGGCCTACCGACTGCAACTCCAGCGCGCTAACCAATGGGCTACCGCGCCCCAGGGAGAAAGTGTGCAATTTTAGTTTTCTAACATATGCAATTGTAAGAGGCTCCACTCACTAACATGTTCGATTTGACGAGCGCATGAAAAATGCCTCCTTGACAATGTGATAGAAGCTTGAAATTTTGTATGTGGGATAATAATTTGATAAAAAATACCAAAATAAATACGGTTTTTCAAAAATTTTCATTTAAGGTGGTGCTCCACAGAAAAACATTCGAAAGATGAAGTGATAGAAAAAGCATATGCAGTGTTAGAAAACACAGTGATAAAAACATGCTAGGATAGAGACTTCAAATTTGTGGTACTGATAGATACTTTGAAAGAAAGAAATTGTGCTATTTCAGATTTTCAATATTTGCTATTTTAGGGGATGCCGTACACCAATACGTTCGATTTTTCGATTAATGAGACACGCTTTCTTTTAAATTCGATAGAGGTTTGATATTTGGTATATGTTCCAATCATCTGATAAAAAAAAAACAAGACAAACAGAGTTTTTTCAAATATGTTCATTTATGGGTGTGTTCCACAAAAAAATATTCTAAAGGGGAAATGATAAAATAGCAGGCTTCGGGATGATAGAGATTTGAAATTTGTATACGAGTAGATAGTTCGGAAGTGCGCAATTTAAGTTTTCCTATATTTTCTTCTTTATGGCGTTGGTTCTGCACAAAAATATATTCACTTTGCCGAATAAATGTGAAAAGCAAATTATTCAAAAATTTACATTATTCAGCGGTTCCTTATTGCGAGACAGTTGCTTTTCAACGGGTATTCGGCCAGTGAAAATATAATAATATAAAAATATTAGGAAAATATCTACTAATATAAATAAATTATGAGAATTATTATGAAAATACCTCAAATTTACCTATGCATGGTGCTCTTGCCGTTTCGCATAAAATGCGACAAAATTATGAAAAAAAATATATATTTAAAAACTACGTGACATAGCATTAAACATTTTTCATATATTTATATATTCATATATTTTCATATACATCATACGAGGGTCACACTGAATTTTTTGAGATACGACTAAGTGATACAAGTTAAACTTAGCAACTTTTAGAAGTGTTCAAAGTACTCCCCTCCAGCATCAATGCACTTTTTCAGGCGAATTTTCAAAAAATTAAATGCGTCAAGCCTTCCATTTCTTGGAATCGATGAAAAATATGCTTTTATAGCTTCATCCATCTCATCTTCGGAGTGAAAATGACGCCCACGTAAATTTTTTTAGATTAAAAAATGGCCAAAAGTCACGCATAGCAAGATCAGGTGAATACGGTGAATGTTGTATCACTTTCATGTTTTTCTGTTCAAGAAATTCAACTGCCATACTTGCTGAATGAGAAAATGCATTGTCATGGTGAAGCATGAGTCCCCTAACATTCACTTTCTGAAGAATTTCTGGAAAAAATTTAGTGATGTACCAGTTAACTGAAAATGTCTTCTGCCCCTCTAGCTTTATGGCTTTGACCAGTCCTGTTCTTCTGGAGAACACGGCATACATTACTGTTTTCATTGCTCGTTGTCTTTTAACCATTGTTGGTTTGGGGTCCTCTTCAAAGACCCATACTTTACTTTCTTGACGTTCTAGAACGTCAGAAAGCGGTATGTACGTTTCATCACCAGTTATGATTTTAGATATGATGCGGTGTCCACCATCATTAAGTAATTTTAGGGTTTCTTTAGAGTCTGACACGCTCCGCTGTTTGGTGTTCTTATAAATTATGGGGGACCCAACGACAAACTAATTTGTTCATATGCAGTTCTTCATGAACAATTGTATGTATAGCTGCTGATCCAATGTTAAGTTCCTTCTATATCATTTAGTAGGTATCGCAATTATCATCTATTAACATTTTTCGAATGGTCGACAGATTTTCTGGGACTACAGCTGACAAAGGTCTTGCTGTGTGTTTTTCATCCAGAAGGAAATTTCGACCTCTTCCAAACTCTGTAAATCATCTTAATACAGTGGCACGAGATGGAGCATCATTTCCATATGCTAATTGTAAACGTTGAAGACATTCTTCTTGATTTCGCCCCACATTAAAACCATAGAAAACAATAGCTCTATAATGCTCTCGCATCAATTCCCTTTTTAACATTTAACAACAAAGTTCAAAAGTGTTTATGACTTTGTTCATTCTGTCTGTCTGTCTATCTGTCTGTCTATTTGTCCGATAGCACGGTAACTGCAGTAAAAATGACTTAATGATATTTTAGTATGTTGTTCAGACGGTCTGCAGGACCTATGGGAATATAAATGAATAATATCAACCAATTAGTTTTGGATTGAACTCGTATTGAAAAAATGAAATGCATTGAACGCCATGGGACCTAATTTTTCAAACGGATTTAAAATTCACACATTGCTTCGAAAATTTTATGTAATACTCAAACTATTCCATAAAATATATAAAAAAAATTTAGCAAAATGGATTTAGTAGTTTTTTAAATAAAACTGAAAACAATAATTACACCTCTTATATGAAGCGATCACGTCACCATGACATGAAAAGATCACGTGACTTACTTCAAAATTAAATATGGCATACTTCTTGTCCCAAAATCGTTATTTTTAAAGTTCTTTTTAATTCAGAGTGTTGTATCCGTCCTAAAACCGCTTTATTTTTGCTTAAATTCTGTTCATCAACATCCTGAAACAACGCTATTACAATATATTTGAGTTTAAATGATCATCCAAATGTGATTATTTCTACAACGAAGCCCATTTCTCACTTTTGTAAAATGTAAACAGCAAAATATGTAGAATGAGTTGTATAAGAATTGCTGTATTTTTTAACGCAAAATTATTTAGCCCATGAAGTCTGCATAGCTGATATGAATGAAATATTCATTGATCTTACAGAGAAGTAGACGATTTTTTCGATGAAGTTTAAAGCATACAGTTTAATTACTTGTATCTCTTTGGTCTTAAATTCTTAAATAAAATAAATTATTGTAGTACTGTGATGAATTAAATGAATGGGAAATGTTAATGAATGAATTGCTGCTTTTATAGACGGAGCCAGGCGTGTTATTTTTTCTATGACGTCACTTGAATGAATTTCAGTTTTTTCGATGAAGATTTCAAATATAATAAATTATTGTAGTATTATGATAATTTTAAAAATATTATCGACGAATGTATCGCATTTTAGAAATATTTAAACCAGGCAATTTATATTTCAATGCCATCATTTGAATGAAGTTAATTTTTTTTTCGACGAAGGTTTAAGTTTTCAAATATAATAAATTAATGTAGTATTGTGATAAATTTTAAAATATTACCGAGGAATGTATGGCATTTTAGAGATGTTTAATTGCATTGAAGTTGTAAAGTGTTTCATAATCAATGCGTTAAGCATGATTGATCTTTCTTGTCTTTTCCTTCAAAATGTATTCTACGATAACTAAATTGTGATTGTTGACAAATTATCGTCTGCGGATATAAAAGTGTTCAAAGTTAAATATCCGAACAAGAATGTTTTTACTAGCTCATATCATCTGCCCCTGTCTCAAAAATTTCTGTATACACTTGTAAATAATATTGCTACTCCAATCGGGAATTGAACCTCGATCTGGCCAGCCGACGCTCTGACGTTGAGAGACAGAGGCGAAATTGAAAACTCTTATTCCCGAAGTGGACTCTAATATATTTGCATCTAATATCAGATTGGAGTGCAACAGACAATTTGACTAACCATTTCCTGCTATTTTTTTCTCAGGTTAGCCTCTTGATACTATTTGTATTCTCTGGGTTAGTTGCTGTGCGGTCGTTACCCTCTCTATTTGAAATCCGCGCTTAATATCCCCTAGTCCGTGCTAGTAGAAGTACTAGAATCACTTCCTGACCTCAGACATATTTGCACTAACCTACTGAGTTAATTTGTTCACGCGCGATTGTAATGAACCTTGCTGCCCCAACCGGGAATAGAACCCTGGATCTTGTGCCGAATTAAATTAATTCACCAAATGAAACCAGAAATAAATCCCCCCCCGCGATATAGAATTGGAGCTTGGAAATTCTAGACCGTGCTCACCTGTTACCCTTTGAACGTGAAACATGGCAGGGGTCGCCAGAACAGTGGATGTCGCGAACCCCGCGCCACCAAGTGTGCCAGATTGACAGCTAAAAAGAAAGGCTAAGTTGGCATAGACCGCCCTGAGTGATCACGTGAACGTCAGCTTCCAGACGTGAGGGGAGTGTCCCTTAGACTTACTGGCACGAGTCTCCGGGCAAATGAGACTCAAGGAAAATGACATCATGGATATTACGATCCAGTAAGAAAATAGAGTGAAAAATGTCCCCTGGTGGCGCCTTTTACCGGAGCAGAGTTTCGAAAAGAGATAAGATCTGATCTTCGACAAGAGAGCCCGTATTTTTTTGGAAAAAAAGAGTGCTTCCCGGGCATAGGCCCTGTACCCTTGTTTTTGAGCAGAAGCCTTCTGCGAAAGTTATTAAGTACGGGAACGGAAGAGAAATTGAGGGCCCTGTAGGACTCGATCCGTATAGGCTACAACTAGTCTGAAATTTAGACCACCCGGGTCTTAGCATTTGCCGTGACCGGACGTCAACGCATCGTGGACTTACGTCAGCTTCATCCCGAAGCTTCGCGAGATAGTTCATCCTGAAATCTCGCCAGAGAGCCAGCCACCTCTGACAGACTTTTCACGGGAAATTGATTTGGACATTTTCTTTGAACACGTCAGAGTGACCTCAGCGGACTATTCGCCTTACTTCAGATTTGGGTACCTTTGTGACCTAACTTGTATATTACCGAAGTCAATAAAGAATTAAAGTCACTCGAGGGCTATTTGGCTGTGACCGGAAACCCACGCTACCCATTACGCTACAATCTTCGAAGTGGTCAGCCGACACTTCACTATTGAGCTACTCTGACGAAATAGTCAAGTTATATCAAAACTGCTGCAAAATTGGAAAAATTCAATTGGATCGTCTACCATCCTCTTTGAAAAGAACTACAATATAAGCATTATATAAACATTTTACTCCATTGCAAAAACGCATGTCCTCCCTTTGCTTTGACAAAATCACAGTTTTCATTAATAATTTTCCCCAACTCACACTTTTACTTAAAATAAAAATACTTCTTTTCTAAAATATAGATTGTGGAGTTCTTTTGTTATTTCAAAATATTCCAATTCAATATGCATCTCACAGAATTTAGAATTTAAAAAAAATTATACGTACGGCTGGAGATTTTTTTATCTCATAAATGTATTACTGGCCTCCACAGGAAGATCCCTAAAAGCACATAATTTGACACCTGCCATGAATCGCAGCAATTGTGTTCGACTCGAAATCCAGATCTCGTTTTTTGCGCGTGCTGCGCAAAATTCAATTATTTCCCGGCTAGAAAGTCATCTTGTGCTAAACAAATTTTCGTTTTATCTCCAGCGTCACTGATAGAATTTTTATTTATTCTTTAACATAAAAAATAAATCTGGTAATATAGATAAGAGAATAAATAAATTCTTAGTTTATTTATCAGCTAAAAAGGTTTAACAGTGTAATTTAAACTGTTAGATATATTCTACATGTAGATAGCAGTTATGTACCATACATTTTATTAAACAAAATGCTCACAAATTGCTGTAATTATAATTAGATAATAAAATTTGTGAATCTTTATAAATAAAGTTCAAAATTTCTCTGTATGTGCGTTTGTGTGTTTGTCTCATCATCATGCATCTAATTTGATGAAATTATATGGGTAGTCTTGGAATGGTGCAATTTAAATTTATGTCTTTGTTTCGAGTTTCTAGGACCAGGGGTTATCTGGACATTAATAAAAACGTACAATTTAAACTTTCATAGAAATAGTATTATACAGACGATTTTTTTCCGTAAATCTATATAAAGAAAAATGCATCAAGTTAGTTAGCAACGGAATTAAATCCTATGTGTTTATACAGCAGATAATTTTTGATAAATATTTTCCAAATTAAATAATAAAAAAATGTATATGAAAATAAATTTTATTGGAATTGCATTTCCAACTGGATTACATCCATTAAGGCTTTCATATTTAATGATTACGGGAATTATTCATATTTTCACTTTCTTTCGTCATCTGTTTTATTTTGGCTGTTATTATTTTCCAAGATTATGCAATGTATTTAGCCGATTGTTGAACCAGAATGAAAATAGTACGGGAATATATTGTGATACCATTTGATTGCTTTCATTTTGGCATATAATAATCAAATTTCATAGCGCTTTGGCATATATTGATCCAATTTCATATTTTTTGTAAATTTGTTTACAAACTGGACCAAGATGTTTTTCTTCAGATATGCCTGTGTAGATAATTTTGTACAGCGAGAACGGATACTTATAATTATTTTTAAGAGTATTAAATTAAATATTTTAATAGAACGTTTTGAATACCAATGTCATTTAGAATACTATATGGATTTGCACATAATTGTGAATTTTAAGTGACTTTATATTATATATTCTGTACGAAGAGCGGATGTACTGCTTGTACAGGATAAACACAAATATGAACTTGTTGATAATATAAACTTTTCCTACATAATTACCTTTACTACTTTCACAACAAATTAGTGATGTACAAGATACACTACGTAATATTTTGACGTTAAACTGCACATTAAAATTGAGCGATCTCTTCATGACAACATGTGCAACTATTTCGAAATATCATATTAACTTTTTTTTCGCTTCGCACAAATCTATTTTGTCATTTAACGGCTACTGGAAGCATTGATACCGTTTATTAAACAATACAGTCCGTAGATTAAATGATTAATCCAACTAGAAATAGATAAAATACTAGCCGAATACCCGTTGGAAATCAAATGGTCTCGCAATAAACAATCCCTGAATAATGTAAATTTTTTAATAATTCGCGTTTCATATTTATTCGACAAATCGAATATCTTGGTGTGCAGAACTCCCTAAAGAAAAAATGTTGGAAAACTTTTTGTTTAACATTTCCTCTCTTTTTCTTTAGCATTTCTGCGCATTTCTTCCTTTCGAACTATCTACTCGCATGCCACATTAAATTCTCATCCCGAAGCATTGCTATTTTATCATTTCTCCTTTCGAAAGTTTTCCTGTAGAGCACACCCATAAATGAACCTTTTTGAAAAGATTTATTCGTCTTGGAATTTCTTATTTCTCATAGGATTAGCCCATATACCAAATTTCAAGCCGCTATCACATTGTAAGGGGAGACGTTTTTCAATTGTTCGTCAAATCGAATATTTTAGTGTGCAGCTCCCCTTACAGTAGCAAATGCTGGAACACTGAAATTGCACACTTTCTTCCTTTCCAACAATCTACCCGTACACAAAATTTGAAGTCTCTATCTCATCGCAAAGCATGCTTTTTTTATCATTTTATCTTTCGAATGTTTTTGTGTGGAGTACCCACCCCTTTAAATGAATATTTTTTTAAAAACTCCATTTTTCTGGGATTTTCTATCAGATTATTCGCCCATATACCAAATATCAAGTCTCTATCACGTTTTAATAGAGGCATTTCTCCTTTATTCCGAAAATCGAGCATTTTAGCGTGCGGCGCCTCCTAAAGTGTAAAATATCGGGTAACTGAAATTCTACACTTTCTTTCTTCCGAATTATCTACCCGTACACCAAATTTGAAATTTCTATTCCATACGGAAGCATGTTTTTTTTTATCATTTCACATTTCGAACGTTTTTCTCTGGAGCATCCCCATAATCAAACATTTCTGAGAAATTATATTCGCCTTGGGTGTCTTCATTAAACGATTAGCCCATGTACCAAATTTCAAGCCCCTATAAAAATTTAAAGGAGCCGTTTCTCATTTATTCGGCAAACATTTTGGTGTGCGACACTCCCTTATGTAGAAAATATTGGAAATCTGAAATTACATACTTTCTTCTTTTCGAACGATTTACAACTGCACCAAATTTAAAGTCCATACCTCATCGAAAAGCATGCTTTTCCATCATTTTACTTTTCGGACGTTTTAGTATGGAGCAACCCCTTTGTAGAACATTTTCGGAAAATTCGATTTTCCAGGGGAGTTTCGTCGAACGATCGACCCGTATACCAAATTGCAAGTCTCTATCTATTCGGGACGTGCCTAAAAATCGTGACAGACAGACAGACAGACGGACACTTGGCAATTAGTATATATAGATATAGGTTAAATAATATCCATAGATTAAATATTATAATAAGATTAATATTATAATAACATATAATATTATAAAAAGGTTAAATATATCCGTAGATTAAATATTATAATAACTGAAAGTTAAGCCATTGATATAACTAAGTGAACAAAGCTGTGAAAGATTAACTGTCAACTGACCACCTGCAGCACTTGATCTCGTAATATTCTCGAACACATACGATCCATGCACCTTTCTCAATTAATAATAGTAATTTTTATACTACTTTTTATCAAAGATATTATAAAGGTATTATCAAAGATATTGGACTTATTGAATCTTTTAATGAACTCCCATTATCAATTTGGCGCCATTTTCGTTCTTTTAGTGTCATTTTTGTTAATTTATCAGCATTTTCCTCATTCTGACGAAAGCTAAATAAATCCCTTTGACGATATTGTGTTACATTTATCGCCAAAATCACCATATTCATCACCGAAAGTTACAGACAGAAGGAAATTGTAATTATGTTTGTCATATGTCAATAATGTATTTAGCTTTTCATTATTTACATTGGGAAGCTGAATCTCGTTGCCACGACAACTATGCAATGATCGTAAAGTTGTCAAATTGAATATTTTAGAAATTTTTCGGTATTACAAAAAAATGTATACTATTCAGAGTATTGCGCCTGTCATCTTTATGCAAATGGTGGCATGTGCATTTAAATAAATGTATTTCATATAAAAAGACTATTTCTTTAAAAAGTTTCTAAATTATAACTTTCTATATTTATTTATACTGTCTGTATAATATTCGAAATATCGAAAATCAAGAGGAGCCCTCTCATATGAGCGCCCCTAAAATCAATAGATTTCTGACATATATTTTTTTGAAAAAGTGTTACTAAATTTCATATAATTTACTATATTTGCTTGATATATAGCGCTTCATTGCAAAAAGTAACAAAAAAGATCAATCATGCTTAAAGCATTGATTATGAAACACTTTCCAACTTCAACGCAATTTTATTTAAAAAAGTCTAAAATGCAATACATTCTTCGGTAATATTTTAAAACTTATCACAATACTACATTAATTTATTATATTTGAAAACTTAAACCTTCATTGAAAAAAATGCACTTCATTCAAATGACGGCATTGACATATAAATTGCCTGGTTTAAATATCTTTAAAATGCGATACATTCCACGGCAATATTTTAAAACTATCATAATAATACGATAATTTATTATATTTGAAAACTTCATCGAAAACAACTGAAATTAATTCAAATGGCGTCATAGAAAAAATAACACGTCTGGCTCTCTCTATAAAAGCAGTATTTCATTCATAAATAATTTCCCATTCATGTCATTCATCACAATACTATAATAATTTATTTTATTTAAAAATTAAGACCATGGAGCTACAAGTAATTAAACTCTATGCTTAAAACTTCATCGAAAAAAATCGTCCTTTTCTTTATAAAATCAATGAATATTTCATTCATATCAGCCATGCAGACTCCATGGGCTAAATTATTTTGTGTTAAAGAAATACAGCAATTATAATACAACTCATTCAACATATTTTTCTGTTTACATTTTACGTAAGTGAAAAATAGGCTTGGTTGTAGAAATAATCAAATTTGGATAATCATTTAAACTCAAATACATTGTATTTGAGTTGTTTCAGTATGTAGATGCTCAGAATGTAAGCAAAAATAAAGTGGTTTTAGGACGGATACAACACTCAATATGAATTAAAAAGAACTTAAAAAATCACGATTTTGAAACAAGATGGATGCCATATATCATTTTGAAGTGGGTCATGTGATCTTTTCATACATTGGTCACGTGATCGTTCCATACAAGAGGTGTAATTATTATTTAATTTTTATTTAAAAAACTACTGAATATATTTTGCTGATTTTTTTTTATATATTTTATGAAACAATTTGAATATTACCTAAAACTTTCGAAGCAATTTATGAATTTTAAATCCGCTTAAAAAATGTTTGAAAAATTAGGTCCCATAGGACTCAATGTATTTCATTTTTTCAACCCGGGTTCAATCCAAAACTAATCGGGTGATATTATTCATTTATATTCCCATAGGTCCTACAGACCGCCTGAACAACATACTAAAATTTCATTTTGATTAAGTCATTTTTACGGCAGTTATCGTGCTAACGGACAGACAGTCAGACAGACAGACGGACAGAATGAACAAAGTCGTAAACACTTTTCAACTTTGTTGTAAAATGTTAAAAATTCCAATATCTGAAAAACAGGATCGGATAATTTCTTATCAATGGTGTGATTTTACAAACACCTAAAAGCGTTTAGACATAGAATAATAGCAAATATATTACTTTCCTTATATACATATAATGTATAAGGAAAGTTTTGTGACGGGGTCGGAAATTCGAATTAGAGTTTTCGAGAGGAAAGCACGTTTCAAGCATACCTGAACACGAATCAGACGTTTTTGAGATTAGGTCTGTGTATGTGTATCAGTGAGACTTTAGAGACGATAACTGACGAACGAAGAGACCGATTGGAACAAAATTTGATGCAAAAATTACAATCCATGAAGACTGGAAGCCTATTGTTTTTATACACTATCGCATGTTCAGAAACCGCCTAAATTTTTGAGTGAAATTTTGAAAAAAGCATCAAAAAATAAAAATCTTTACTAAAGTTACGTAAATAGTCATTTCTTATATAATTTTTATTAAAAAATGATGAAAATGAATTTTAGAACGCTAGCATTAATCGTTCTTTAAATAATGTATATTTTTCAAAAAAATTATCTAAAAATCATAAAAAATTAAAAAAAAATATTACCTATTGTTGAAATATATTGACTTTTCATAAGTATTATCATGCGATAAATTGGGTGATATCCTTCTCGTGGATCTAGCTGAGAACAGAAACATTCATGAGAAAAGATATTTTAGGTAATACTTTTGTATTTGAACGCCAATAGTCAGTTATCTGCAACAAGAATAGGTTATTTCTCTGTCCATAACGCTTGATGACGAACTTGGTGGAATGTCGCCAACTTGGAGACTTTTTTAAATGATGCCAAATTAACGAAGATGTCGCCAAATTGATACAAATGACGCTAAATTAATGAAAATTATGGCTAGATGATGAAATAATTATTAAAATATTTGAATATATGGATTATATCGCTTACTGAGGATGCTATTAATATTGATGATTGTTTAAAGTTACACGAAGTATAAGTTAATTGAGTATTTTGAAATAGTTTTACATGTTGTCTTCCAGAAAATCGCCCAATGCACAATCCAACGATAAAAACACAGCACCATGGATCTTATACATTATTACTTTCCTTATATACATACTGTATATAAGGAGTCCTTATATACATACTGTATACAAAAGAAAGTATTCGAGTTTTCGACGGGAGAGTACGTTTCAAGCATCTCTGATCACAAATCATATATTTTTGAGGTGATGTCTCTGTGTGTGTGTGTGTATGTGTGTGTGTGTGTGTGTGTGTGTGTGTGTGTGTGCGTCAGTGAATCTGTGGAGATGATATCTGAAGAACAAATGGAATTCGAATGAAATTTTGTACAAAAATCACAAACCATGAATACTGGAAGCCTATTGTTTTTAAACGTAATCGAATGTTCAAAATCTCCCTAAATTTTCGAGTGAAATTTTGAAAAAATCATCAAAAAATCAAAACCTTTAATAATGTTACGCAAATAGACATTTCTCATATAATTTTTCCTTAGAAAACGATTGACATAAACATTAGAACACTAGCATGAACAGTTCTCGAGATATTGCACGTTTTTCAAATAAATTTATCAAAAAATCCCATAAATTAAAAAAAAGTTATAACTGTTGAGAAACATGTTTACTTTTCATATGAAATATCATGCGATAAATTGGGTGACATCATTCTCGTGGTTCTAGCTCGTTCCACTCATGAGAAAAAATACTTCGAGTAATACCTTTGCATTTGAACGCCAATAGTCATTTATCTGTTATAAGAATAACTTATTTTTCCGTCAGTAATGTTTGGCGAGATTTTGGCGACGAATTTGGCGGAAAGACGTCAACTTGGCGACTTTTTGAAATGTTGCCAAATTAACGAAAATCTCGCCAAATGGATAAAAAGGACGCTAAATAAATGAAAATGACGACTAATTGTCGAAAATTCAATATCTTGGAAAAAATATAGGTATCTACTATAAGAAACACCTATTTTTTTTTACTGTAAAAATAGTAAATTCATTGCATTATAAAAGGAAAGTCATGTATTGCCCACATCAGATTTTTTTACTGTAAAAGAAGTGAATTCATTGCATTATATAAGGAAAGTCATGTGCTGCCAACATCAGATTTTTTATTCTTTTTATTATGGTTTATTTCCATTTTATATCAAAAATACTCAATATCGAGAAAACAGTACGTATTTAAGTTCTGTAAATTATATCATTTACTTTTAAATAACCAAGTACTTATAAAATGATAATGTTTGTACGAAGGTGTAATATATTTTTTGTATGAATGAATTTTTCAATTTTCGAAAAAAAAATTGTTCGACCTTTTTAAAAATTAATAGTTCTCTAACATTTACCAATTGAAACAATCTTGTCAAGTTTCATTTTATATCTCAATTTGTTCGAAAGATATCCTCTCCACAGACTCACAGGCAAGATCACAAACAGAAATAAACAGACAGACGTGCAAATATCATCGAAACTATACTCAATATCGAGAAAACAGTACGTATTTAAGTTCTGTAAATTATATCATTTACTTTTAAATAACCAAGTACTTATAAAATGATAATGTTTGTACGAAGGTGTAATATATTTTTTGTATGAATGAATTTTTCAATTTTCGAAAAAAAAATTGTTCGACCTTTTTAAAAATTAATAGTTCTCTAACATTTACCAATTGAAACAATCTTGTCAAGTTTCATTTTATATCTCAATTTGTTCGAAAGATATCCTCTCCACAGACTCACAGGCAAGATCACAAACAGAAATAAACAGACAGACGTGCAAATATCATCGAAAAATGGTTTATTCGTAATCAGAGGTTCCTAAAACGTGTAGATTCTCCAAAATGCAAGATTCGTTTTTTTAACTTTATCACATGCGTTCTTTTACGTATAATATGTATTATAGGGAAAGTGATAAATTTGATGTGGATAGCACGTAACTTTCTCTCAGATTCGAAATGAAATTCTATTTCTCCCTTGTTGCATTAAATTGGGTTTAATAACATAAACTTTTTCAAAATTAATTACATATACTTAGTCAAAATTATATCCAATTTGCACTAAAACAAACTGTTATTTATGAAAAACAAACTGTTATTTATGTTATTTATGAAACATAAAACAGTCTGCTTGCTTCTTTGCTTTTTACAAGAAATTTGTGTAAGTTCTTATCCAATTTGCTGTTTTAATGTCTTCTGCTTCACTTGGCATTTAACATTTTAAAACGTCACCAGCTCCTCAAAATTAAAACAAACTTTAATACCTCTAGAACAGTTAATCTTAGAGTAATGGTGTAGTTCTTATTTGTTTCTTCGTCTAAAATTACGTATCACATTAATTAATGCATTTCAGTATATTTAGTGTTTGATTTGTGATTATCATGCTTTTTGCTGGACAGTTAAAAAAAAATTGTTCTATTTTTGTCTAATTGTATCTACATCTAATTATCAACAAAGTTACCCACAAGTAACTTCACTGCCAAATTTTGTTAAATTTTGTCCAATAGTTTTTTAAAGCATTGCAAAAAAATTATGTTCTATTTTTGTCTAATTGTATCTACATCCAATTAGCAACAGAGTTTTCCACAAATAACTCCTCTGTCAAATTTTGTTAAACTTCGTTCAACAGTTTTTTAAAGCATTGCGAAAAAAAAAATAATGTTCTATTTTGTCTAATTGTTTCTACATCTAATTAGCAACAGAGTAACCCACAAGTAACTTCACTGCCACATTTTGTTAAATTTTGTCCAATTGTTTTTTAGCATTGCACAGACACACACACGTACAAACAAACAGCCAGACACATGCACAGCGTCACGCTAAAAATGGGGAATTTGTATTCTAGAGAATCCAAAACGTGCAAATACGTCGAAAACTTGAGTTCGATTTTCGAACATATTCCATTGCTTGCCCTGCCATGTGCTGTAGGAAGTGTAAAATGCTGCTCGCGTAATGCTATTTTTTAAATATCTAAAATAAATTTTAAAATCTCTATCTGGTAAGAAAATATTCAATAAATTCAAAACTCTAAAAACTCACTATGGATAACATAAATCTGCACATTTTGAATCAATAAGAGGAAGATCAAGCTGATATTTGTCGAAAAAACATTTCATCTCTTCCTGTTTGCGCGAATTATTTCTGCTGAGCATCGCAAAAAGATCAGGATGAAAAATGCGAAATCAATTATTTTTCATTAAGTCTGAATGTGTACATGCTTATTTCTAACAATACCCCCATATCTTTCGTACTATGTGTTCAATGTTTTCTGAGTTGCCGAGAAGCACTGTTATCTGAGTTGCTGTTGTAAACATTAGAAAACGATGACAGAGAAAAATGCGATTTAAACACTCGGGGATGGTTAAAAAAGTGGATAAGCTTATTGTGTTCGTTTTTATTTTAAAATAAGATTGTAAAGATGTACTCGAAAGGATGTAAAATATAAATAATGTTTTTGATTTATTTATGATCTTGAAAATGTACCGGCTTTGTCCAGGATTTAACCCCGGATGACGCTCGTGGTACACTGTATTTCCCAGTTGTACTAATTGCAGTTTAAAAGAAAATTATAATAATCTTATCCATTTAGTTTTTTGTGTAGCGAGTTTTTTGTTACCCTTTTACCTTCTCATGCTTTGTAATATAGTGTTGCTCTCACGAAAATTTTCGAATTCGAGATTTTGATGTAATATTTGTTTTAAGACGTCCTGAATAAATTTTAACTATTTTTAGAGTGATGTTTGTCTGACTGAATGTACACGACAGAGTTCTTGTGCACGCGATAGCAACCGCAAATATTAATGAATTTTCACAAATCTTTATATCCGGCTTTGATCAAAAAAAAATCAAGAACTAGATATAATTTCTTTAAATTCAATTAAAAAATTCGAAATTTATACGAAATTTTATATTTTTTAACATGGAAGCATAGGATAAATTTGATATAATTATGCATAAAGGGGTATATTTATAGCTCAGTGATTACGATGCATAATAGTTTCAGTCCAATTCATTGTTGTGAAAAATAGCCGCGATGCAATTTTTCTGTTCGTGACGTTATAAGCCCCCTTGGTGGGTAAATTACTCCCCAGGGGGTACATTGCTAAGTATGGAATCAATCGAAAGATTTTTTCTAGCCCTTTAAAGTGAAGTGAAAATACGCTGTATTTGTAATCATTTGAACCTCATATACAGATTATTATATTAAATCTTTTTTTTTCAAAATTTTTCTTCAAAATTTAAAAAAAAATCTGATGTGGGCAACACATGACTTTCCTTATATAATGTAATGAATTTACTACTTTTACAGTAAAAAAAAATCTGATGTGGGCAACACATGACTTTCCTTATATAATGAAATGAATTTACTACTTTTACAGTAAAATAAATAGGTTTTTCTTCTAGTAGATACTAATATCCTTTCCAAGATATTGACTTTTCGACAATTAGTCGTCATTTTCATTGATTATCGTCATTTTTATCCATTTGGCGAGATTTTCGTTAATTTGGCAACATTTCAAAAAGTCGCCAAGTTGGCAACATTACGCCAAATTCGTCGCCAAAATCTCTCCAAGCGTTATGGACGGAGAAATAAGTTATTCTTACAGCAGATAAATGACTATTGGCGTTCAAATAAAAAGTATTACCCAAAGTATCTTTTTTCATGAATGGAACGAGCTAGATCCACGAGAATGATGTCACCCAATTTATCGCATGGTATTACATATGAAAAGTGAACATGTTTCTCAATAGGAAATATATTTTTTTATTTTATATAAACTTTTTGATAATTTTTTTGAAAAATGTGCAATATCTCCAGAACGCTTCGTGTTAGCGTTCTAAAATTTATGTCAATCGTTTTCTAATGAAAAATTACGTACGAAATGTCTATTTGCGTAACTTTATTAGTGGTTTTGATTTTTTCAAAATTTCATTCGAAAATTTAGGGAGGTTCTGAACATTCGATTACGTATTAAAACAATAGGCTTCTAGTGTTTACGGATTGTGATTTTTGTACCAAATTTTGTTCAAATCGGTCTATTCGTTCGTCAGTTATCGTCTCCACAGACTCACTGACACACAGACACACACAGACATCACTTCAAAAATGTTTGATTCGTGATCAGGGATGCTTGAAACGTGCTCTCCCGTCGAAAATTCGAATTCGAATTTTCGACCCCGTCACAATACTTTCCTTATACATTTTGTATATAAGGAAAGTAAAAATTGGATTCCGGTAAGAGAAATTCGAGTGGAGCCACATTCTAATTAATTTTATTACCTAGACTGTCATCTCACACAAACGGTACAGAGCAGTTGCTATGTACGGCCAGGAATAACACAGAAATAACATTAAGAAATACATGGACAGTACACACAATACATAAAAACATATATATACGATAAACAAATACATACAGTTTACTTTAATCAGACTCCAGATTAGAACATTAAAGAGTATATAAAGCAATAATTACCATGCACTAGAATAGAAATTTATAATGCAAAATATCAAAACCATGTTAGAAATATTAATGAAACTTATTAAAACATATAGTCGTATTAATTTAATAAAATGGTGGTATAACGTAATTAACTTTTTTAGTACTAGAGTATTTAACAAAAGCCAAAATAAAAAGCAAATAAATTAAGAAAAGGGAATTTATAAATAAAACACAAATGAAAAAAAAATAAATTGAAATGAAATTTCAGAGTACATTAATAAAAGGTTCAAAATAGAAAAGAAATAAAGCCATAGAGATACATATAATAAACAGTAGTACCAAGTAACATTGATCAAACAATATTAAAACCATAAGCAAATCATAAGCAGTTTAAGTTATACTGTCACAAATACTCTTAGCAATTAAAATACAATTTTAATTCTAATAATTGAATTATTTTTTTACAAATATTAGAAAACTATATATATATATAATATATATATATATATAGAAGAAGTATATATATTTAGAAGAAAACTATATATATATATTATATATATATATATAGTTTTCTAATATTTGTAAAAAAAATAATTCAATTATTAGAATTAAAATTGTATTTTAATTGCTAAGAGTATTTGTGACAGTATAACTTAAACTGCTTATGATTTGCTTATGGTTTTAATATTGTTTGATCAATGTTACTTGTACTACTGTTTATACATTTGTTTGGTCAAATGAATTTTTTGGCGGGAGAACAAAAAAAAATTACGATCAACGTCCGCAGAATTATTACCAATAAAATTTGAGATGGTTTTAATATAATATTGATAATCCAGGAAGGGGTCACGTCCAGTCATAAAATATATAAAAAAGTGTTATACATTTGTAGTTGTGTTTGTTAACAAGGTAACTGCTTCAATTCTAATGATCCACCGTAGTGAAATAATTTGTTCCGATGCAAACTGTCAAAGTACATGAATTTCGGTGTCCACGGTGAATTTTCAGTGCTGTATTTCATGGTAGATTTGTTTATAGCATTGTGGGTAAAAGTTGCTGCATTTTTAAGTATTTTTGATGCTTTTGCACAGTTTCGCAATTACTACAAAAATTGAAAATAACGACTTTTTATAAATTCACTGTAGGAATACCCCATTTTCCCGCCCGTCTCTGTAAAGCTTGGTGAAAATTTTGGCGACGAATTTGGCGGAATAGTCGCAACTTGACAACTTTTTTTTAATTTGCAAAATAGACGAAAATGTCGGCAAATTGATATCGTTTGTCTGACAGTCCAACCGTCCTACTTGGCGACAAATTTGAAAACTTTTTAAAATGTCGCCTAATTGATTAAAATGTCGCCAAATAAAAGAAAATGTCACCAAATCGATAAAAAAGGCGCCCAATTGATTGAAATGGCGTCAAATCAATGAAATTAATTGTTTTGAAAGGGGATAGTATTCTAATGATGTTTCGATAACGAACGTTTGTCTGTCACTCCAAGCGTCCTACATAGCGACAACGTTGGTGACTTTTTAAAATGTCGCCAAATTGATCGACATATCGCCCAAATTAACGAAAATGTCAACAAATCGATAAAAATGGCGCCAAATCAATGAAATTAATTGTGTTTTGAAAGGGAATAGCATTGTAGTGAACTTTCGGTAGCTTTTGTTTGTCAGCCCATCCATCCCACTTGGCGACAAATTTGGCAACTTTTTTAAATGTCGCCGAACTGATAAAAATGTCGCCAAATTTATAAAATGACACTAAATTAATGAAAATGACGACTAATAGACGAAAACCCAATGTTTTACAAAATTAAGTTCCATTTCATTGACAATATCTGTTGCATTATCGGAATTAAATAATAAATTAGTTTACAAACGGGAACAAGATGTTTTACTTCTAAAATCTGCCTGTGAAGATCATTTTGTTCAGCAAAAACAGAGATTCTTATACATCTTTTAAAGAGAATTAAATTAAATATTTTAATAGAATGTTTTGAATAACAATATCATTTAAAATATTATAGGAATTTGCACATAATTCCGAATTTTAAATTTCTTTATATTATATATTCCATACCAAGAACGTGTATACTGCTAGTTATATATATTTATACGCTAAATAGATTCAATGTACAGCATTAATGTTTTGCTAACTAAAGTTTTTCATTGAAAAACGGTACATTTTTTAGTTGGGGTCCTGTACCTGATACTGTCTCTCCCTTCTCCCGCCATGCGAACGTAATATGCCCTAAATAAAAATCCAAACTCGCCTTCTCCTTCTAGTACGACCGCATATAATAGTATATTTTAATTTTACACAATAATCAGACAAATGAAAACCTTTTTGCAATTTCGAATTTTGTTACATTAAGATCCGTAACAAATAATATTTCGTAATATTCATATTATTCAAAGTGTCCTATATTTCAAACTCAAGTAAACAAATATCTTCAAACACAATTTCACAGACGCGTTACTTTTCTATAACTCAGTAGATTAGGAAGGATGTAAACCTTGGGAACTCACAATTAATTCTTGAAACGCAAAAAACACTTTATATGCCTGTTTAGAACCAAAGATAAGAACAATAAGAACCGTATTGGGAAGTCACGACTTCCAAGAATGTAACAACGTATTTGCGAAACCCTTAGCAACACACTGGATATTCCGGTGCAATACGCATGCGCTGAACAGCAAAAGTTCCAACCGCTGAATAGCGGTTGGGAAAATAAAGTGAAAATTTAAAATTGATGCCTTATAAAAAATCATAATTAGTTATCATTGTTAAATTATGAAGATCATTTTGTCAGTCAATGTTTCTATATCGGAATTTTGAAATCGATTATGTCTTCAAAACACGAAAGTATAGGTATATATTTTTTAAATTTGCGATAATTCGCCCATTAATAATACAGATTCTGATCAAGGATTTTTGAAAGAAAATTCCTCGATTTTTTCGATTGCCTTTAGATGAAATTTTGCATTAATATTTTCGATCACTGAAGAACCGATTTTTTGTGAAAAAAGATCGAAATGACGCTTCAACATTAAATATTTAAAAAACTAGTTCAATTTTTTTTTTTAATCGCTCCGACGTATTTTTGTACTTACGTACAGTTCAAACTGCTGCTATAGAATAATCTTAAAATAATTTCGTTGAAAGCAGCGTTGAGTGTATCGACTGGTTTCGAAAGCAAAAAAAAACATTCTTCTTCGTCAGGACACACACGCAGCACACCTAACCTTCATTCGGCAGAGAAAGATCGGCGATTGCTGCAAGAGCATCAAACGTGACAGACGCAGAGAATCAATGTTGCTAACAGCAAGCGAAGGAAAAGGGGCTAAAATAAAACCAGGAGAAAGGTACGAAAGGTGGGACATAATGAATAAACGGTAAACCTCCCCCCCCCCTCTCCACACACACACACTGCAAACGTTACAGAAGCAAAGAAAGGGTGTTTCTAATTTGATATATAACCATTTTCTGAATATATTTGTCCTCAGAGTATTTTCAGAATCTATTTGGCCGATTTTTTGGAAATTTATTTTTAAAGAAACCCTATACAGGAAGTTTCAACATAGTTGACCTCGCTTTTCGCAGTTTGGTAATACCTTCATTCTGATAATTATTGTGAAACAAACAGAACTAAATATTGTGAACGTTTAACACATGAAAAAGTCGATTGAAGACTCATACTCCAGAAATTGAGAATTAAGTTAGCAACAGATGCCAGGCATTAAAAGACACTAGCGCACAGATGCTCTACATGGGTAGAGCTAGTATGATATAACTTTCATCAAACAAATTATAGGAAAAAACCGTCTGCATACTTCTGTTTTTATAAAAGATTTATATTTAAGTTTTTTATTAATATCTTGACAAACCCAGGTCCTAATATGAAATATGGTCGGAGTTACCCGCTGTGAAATAGAGAAAAAACATACGAAATTTGAAAAAAAAATCCACACAAAACACTGTTGCTTCGTATATGGAAAACAAAAACAAAAACACTTGCAATTATATATAGTATTTAGATAGTAATTTATTAAATTTATTAAACTAAACCATACAAAAATCCATTTCCTTTACAAATACTCGAAACTCTTACAACTAATTTCAGCAATGTCTCTGAAAATGGTCAAATCAACGACAGGTTGTCACTCAGATCTAAATAACTGGACAAATGGCTACTCAACATAGACACTTGCCTCAGGCACAAGACGAAAGATACTCACAGCTGTCAACCTTAAGCAAACAGCTCTTGATATCCAAGCGCATAATTCGACATTTCAAACTGTATATTTACATCATTACTCTGGTTCCTAGTATAAAAAGCCTGATGGGGGCAGGTCATGGCTTTCGCCGCAGACTTATATATACGTTCCCGTTATTTTAATTAAATTTAAGTCACTTTTAATACAATTTTCATTCTCATTTCGTAACTGGACTTATTTTCAAAGGTGGCGTAGAAAAATAACGAAAAAACTAAAATATCTCGAGAACGGCTAGTCCTGGTGTAATAGGGTTGGTTTTATTTTTTTTGTCGTTAAAAATTGCGTATTAAACAAGGCATTTAATGGATATATTTTGGCGATTTTTGAAGGCCATTTTGCAAAAAAAGGCAGATTATTTTTTCTGAATCGTACCAAAATCTAATCAGAAACTAGTGTGACTTACAAGCGACTTATCAACCGAATTTTGTGAAATTCAATCCATTAGTTTTTCAGCTAGAGTGGATGATACAATCTTTTGCGGGCCATTTCGCTGATTCTTTTATCCCGAATCGTACCTAAAACTAATCAGCACCAGATTCGCCCACAAGAGACTTACCTATCAAATCTTATGAAATTCGGTCCATTATTCTTTTAGTTAGAGTGGACACAACATCTGCACAGATAGACAAATAGACACACACACAGACGTCACGCTAAAAAAAGTTTTTCATAATCTAGATGTTTCGAAACGCGTAGATCTTTCGAAAACTCGAGTTGCGATTTTCTGCATGATTCCAATACTTTTCCTATACATTACCATGCATTGCAGGGAAAGTAAAAATCTGATGTGGGCAGCACATGACTTTCCCTGCAGCCTTATACTACGTTCTCTTTATTTTAATTAAATTTATTTCACTTTTAATTCAATTTTCGTTCTCATTCGGTAACCGGACTTATTTTCAAAGGTGGCGTAGAGAAAATACGAAACACTAAAATATCTCGAGAGCTGCTAGTCCTAGTGTAATGGGGTTGGTCTTATTCTTTTCATCGTTAAAAATTACGTATTAAACGAGCATTTAATAAATATATATTTGAGTATACCTAGTTCTTTAGTTTAGATTTTGACGATTTTTGCGGACCATTTTGCAAAAAAAGTCAGGTTATTTTTTTCCGAATCGTACCAAAATCAAATCAGCACCAGGGTAACCCACAAGTGACTCATCTATCGAATTTTGTGAAATTCGGTCCATTAGTTTTTCAGTTAGAGTGGATACAAGCTTTTGCTGGCCATTTCGCAAAAAAAAGGCGGGTTCTTTTATCCCAAATCGTACTCAAAACTAATCAGCACCAGACTCGCTCACAAGTTACCAACCTACCAAATTTTGTGAAATTCGGACCATTAGTTTTTTAGTTAGAGTGGATACAAAATCTGCACAGACAGACACACAGACACACACAGAGACGTCACGCTAAAAATGGTTTTTTCGTATTCTAGAGGTCTCGAAACGTGTAGATCTGTCGAAAACTCGAGTTGCGATTTTCGACATGATTCCAATACTTTCCCTATCCATTACCATGTATTGCAGGGAAAGTAAAAATCTGAGGTGGGCAGCACATGACTTTCCCTGCAGACTTATATTTACGATCTCTTTATTTTTATTATATTTAATTCACTTTTAATTCAATTTTCGATCTCATTTGGTAACTGGACTTATTTTCAAAGGTGGCTTAGCGTAAAAAACGAAAAAACTAAAATATCTCGAGAACGAGTAGTCCTAGTGTAATGGAGTTGGTCATATTATTTTCTTCGTTAAAAATTACGTTAAAAAACAAGCATTTAATGGATATATTTCAGCATACGTAGTTTATTATTTTAGATTTTGTCAATTTTTGCGGTCAATTTTGCAAAAAAAGGCAAATTATTTTTTTCCGAACCGTACCAAAATCTAATCAGCACCAGGGAGACCTATAAGCGACTTATCTACCAAATTTTGTGAAATTCGGTCTATTAGATTTTCAGCTAGAGTGGATACAAGCTTTTGCGGGCCATTTCGCAAAAAAAGGCGGGTTCTTTTAACCCGAGTCATACCCAAAACTAATCAGCCATGATTCCAATACTTTGCCTATACATTACCATGTATTGCAGGGAAAGTAAAAAAGCTGATTTGAGCAGCACATGACATTCTCCGTATAATATAGTGACTTTACATTTTTCATAACGAAATAATTGCGTATACGATCCACAATACAATTATCTTGTCAATAAATCAGCACCGCGTAAATTAAAATCATACATTTTTGACCACTTATAAATTTATTCATACAGTATAAATATATGCAGTCCATATAGCTACAGTCGAAATAGATACAGTCCAAATAGATTCATGCAGCCCAATTAGATTTATCCATACTCGCATTAAAAATCTTCATCAAAATGCAATAGGCTTTTTATTAATATCCCGTGAAATAAATTACTATTGACGAACATTATTTGGTTGTTGTTGAGACCCAGACCGTCCGACCTACCAGAAGGGTGTAAGGTAACTGTTTGGACTGCCGGGAAGTGCCACCCAATTTAGATCGGAACCCAGTGGGGGAGGCATCCACAGGGACCGTACCCTCCTTTCCCTACCACCAAACTCTCGGAAGGACTTACGGACCCACATGTTTAACGTGATCGTACTCCGCATGAACACGGCGGTAGTTGTGGCAGCGTGCAAATCCAGCGCGCAAACCACCGGGCTACCACACCCGAAATATGCCAACAGCACGCGGTGTTCCCAGGTGGTCACCCACCCAAGTACTAACCGCGCCCGATGCTGTCTGACTTCGGTGATCTAACGAGAACCGGTGTTTTCAGCACGGTACGGCCGTTGGCGAACATTATTTGGTGTCAAAACTCAAAATTTCATGATAACCTTCTAAAGTTTATGCCATTCGCTTTCTAGTGATTAATTACGTCTGAAATAATTATTTATTTAGCACTGTGGAAGATCCTGGTATTTTTATGATTATTTCAAACTATCATAATTTATGATATTTTTATGATTATTTCAAACTATCATAAAAATTTATGATATTTTTATGATTATTTCAAACTATCATAAAAATAGTGCAATATCTTGAAAACGGTTCATGCTGACGTTCTAAAACTTATAACATTTGTTTCCCAATGAAAGATTACGTTTGAAATAATTATTTATGCATCATTGTTGAAGCTTTTAATGAATTTTAAATGAATTTTTTCAAATATTCGTTCAAATTTGGGGTATTTTCAAACATTCAATTGAGTTTAAAGTCAAAAGTGCTCTAGTGTTCTTTGATTATAAAAATCGTACTAAACTATTTTCAAAACACTTCATTCGTTCATCAGATATCGCTTACACAACTTCACAAACAAACACACACTCACGCAAACACACACAGACATTACCTGAAAAACGTTCGATTCGAGACCAGGGGGGCTTGAAGTATGTTTTTCCGTGAAAAACCCTAATTCGATTTTTCGACACCATGGCAATGCGTTCCCTATACTATGTGTATAACGGAAAGAAATAACCACGACTCAAATGTTAATTCTTTAGGACTATAATAAAAAATCTGATGTAGGCAACACATAACTTTCCTTATATAATGCAATGAATTTACTACTTTTACAGTAAGAATATAGATTTCTCACATGGTAGATACTTATATTCTTTCCAAGATATTGAATTTTCGACAATTAGTCGTCATTTTCATTGATTTAGCATCATTTTTATCCTTTCATCCTATTTTTCCTATTCATCATTTTTGGCGACATTTTCATTAATTTGGCAACATTTTAAAAAGTCGCCAAGTTGGCGACATTCCGCCAAATTCGTCTCCAAAATCTCGGCAAGCGCTATGGACGGAGAAATAAGCTATTCTTATAGCAGATAAATGACTATTGGCGTTCAAACACAAAAGTATTACTCAAAGTATATTTTCCCATGAATGGAATGATCTAGATCCACGAGAATTATGTCACCAAATTGATCGCATGATATTACATATGAAAAATGAACATATTTCTCAACAGTTAATTTTTTTTTTAATTTATGGGATTTTTTGATAAATTTATTTGAAAAATGTACAATATCTCGAGAACGATTCATGCTAGCGTTCTAAAGTTTATGTCAATCGTTTTGTAAGTAAAAATTACATAAGAAATGTCTATTTACGTAACTTTATTAAGGATTTTGATATTTTGATGATTTTTAAAAATTTCACTCGAAAATTTAGAGGGGTACTGAACATTCGATTACGTTTAAAAACAATAGGCTTCCAGTATTCATGGATTGTGATTTTTGCACCAAATTTCATTCGAATCGCTCCGTTCGTTCGTGAGAAATCGTCGCCGCAGTCTCACTGACACACACACACATACTTTCTCTCTCTCTCTCCCTCTCTCTCTCTCTCTCTCTCTCTCTCTCTCTCACACACACACACAGACATCCCCCTCAAAAAAATATTTGATTCGTAATCAGGGATCGAAACCAGTCGAAAACTCGAATTCGAATTTTCGACCCCTTCTCAATACTTTCCTTATACATTATGTATATAAGGAAAGTAATAATCACTTAATAATTCAATACATATATTAAGTCAAATAACCTTATTTCCCTGACAAATACGTATAACGCTGCCATCTAATTTCAGCAATGTCTCTAAATTTCACCAAATCGTTCTATAGGTTCCACTCCTTACATATAACTTGACAAATGACTACTCAACGAGCACATTCGCCTTAGGCACATCATGAAAGATACTCACAGCTGTCAACGTTAAGCAAACAGCTCTTCATATCCAAGCTCACAATTGACACATTTCAAACAGTTAGCTTATATCCTAACTCTAGTTCCCAGTATAAAAACATTTCTTAGTAGAAATATCCTCCAAATGCTAAATTGATGCTGTTTGAAATCAAATACGCAGAAAGCAATCCCACACAGTTATATGTCAATACAAGTAAGCTTGTTGTTGTCGCTTTTCCCTGCCCTACCTGCTGTCTGACAGAACAAAAGCAACAGAATATTTGATTACAATGGCAATATGCAATTAAAAATTCGGCGGTGGCTCTAGTTCGATTAATCCGAAATGGTTCTACGTGGATAGTAATTTACTAAATAAAACTCGAATACATTTTAATAACTACATTTTAATAAAAATTGTGCAAGATGAACTTTTACGTACTATAGATTACAAATTGACATGCTATTATCCTTATGATGTGCATATGAGTGAACTCAGACGGAAATATATTTTAATGTCTCTTAGAAAAAGAAGAAAATGGTCCTGCCTTTTGTTTTATTATAAAGTTTTAAATAATACTATTGATTGTCAAATTTTACTTTCTTGATTGGAATTTCATATACCTGTTAATAATACCAGAAAAAAAATTTGTTTCACAATACTACTGTTAAACTCAATTACCTTAAATGCTATTCCGTCTATAAATTTGTTGATATATATAATACCTATTGTACTGATATTGATATATTTAATTTGACTTCTGCCTGTTTTAAAAAAGCCTGTTTGAATGCGCTTGACATGTATACGATTTAGTATTTTTGTATCTTATATGCTCTTCTTTTTGTTTTGGTGTGGCTACTGTAACTGGATTTTATCTGTAGTTGCCACGTAAATTGATTAAAATAAAATAAAATAAAATAAAAATAAGTTCATTCGATTTTTGACCCTTTTGTTTCGTTTACAGGTTTTCAAAACGTTGCAAAATACTCACTAACTGTTTATATCTAGTTTTAGTTTGTTTTATTTAACTGTTTATAAATGTTTATAGCTAGTGTTAGCACTTTTAATTTTGATCCCGATTTTACCTGGATACTCCGACATTAGGCTTTACGTCAAAATATCAAATAATTTTACTAACTTGCTTGTGGATAAAAAAATTAAACTTATATATCTGACGAAATTTTATATTCAAGTTAATCTATAAACTTGCCTGGCAACACATAAATAAGTACTTGAATACATATATTTCCATCTATTCTCTTCAAAGGTGATCAATCATTAAACATCTATAGAATCCCCAAGTCCATTTAACATCTTATGTTTTTAAACAGAACAAAATATCTTGTGCTTGTGCAACAATATTTCACCAAGAAATAAGTGAACTCACTGTGGTCTCGAAACGTGTAGATCCGTCGAAAACTCGAGTTGCGATTTTCGGCATGATTCCAATACTTTCCCTATACATTACCATGTATTGCAGGGAAAATAAAAAGGGAAATTGTTTAACCTTCTTCAACTTGAGAAGATGATAACTCAAAAATTATGGGATATTTTTAAATACAACTTGTATATGTAGAAACTGGATTTCTAGAAGTACATTTTTGTCCCTTATTATTTTTGTCTATCTTCCATAAATTAGAAGATACTTCACGTGAAAATAAGCAAAATAAAAAAAAACTCTCTGAGACAAATACTTTAAGTTTTTTTAAAAAAAAAGTTCCAAATATTCAAATATTGAAATTTTTATTATATATTCATTATACGTACCACATTTCTATCAAAACAAGTAATATGCGTTTACTTTTTAACATTTAGATTCGAAGATATAAGCGCCCAAAATTTCTACATTTTTCGTAATGCTCAGATTTCTCTATAGCTACCCAATGTATTGATGCTGTTCACAAAATTTATTAGACTAATCACATAATTTTGGAGGTATTTAATTATGTTAATGAAATACGTTTCGTGTAAGCTTTTTAAAATAATAAATGACAAAATCACGGGGATAGAAAGATGTAAAAAGAAATCTGTACTAAAATAAAACTTGCCTGGCAACACATAAATAAGTACTTGAATACATATATTTCCATCTATTCTCTTCAAAGGTGATCAATCATTAAACATCTATAGAATCCCCAAGTCCATTTAACATCTTATGTTTTTAAACAGAATAAAATATCTTGTGCTTGTGCAACAATATTTCACCAAGAAATAAGTAAACTCACTGTGGTGCAATACTCTGTACATTTTAAATATGACAGCTTTCTAACCTATTGGACTAAAATATCGAAATTATAACTACTATACTTCAACTCGATCGAAAATTTTATTATACACACTTATAGGACATTCAATCAGCTACAAATTCTTGCTTACTGTTTGTTCACAACTAGCTCTTTTAGTTTTTGTATTATAAGCATTATGACTTGAACAAATCTGATGTGGGCAGCACATGACTTTCTCTGCAGACTTATATTCACGTTCTCTTTATTTTAATTAAATTTAATTCAGTTTTAATTCAATTTTCGTTCTCATTTGATAACTGGACTTATTTTCAAAGGCGGTGTAGAGAAAATGCGAGAAACCTAAAATATTTAGAGAACGGCTAGTCCTAGTCTAATGGAGTTGCTCTTATTCTCTTCTTCGTTAAAAAATTACGTATTAAACAAGCATTTAATGGATATATTTGAGCATATGTAGTTCTTTATTTTAAATTTTGGAGATTTTTCAGTGTCATTTTGTAAAAAAAGGCAGGTTATTTTTTTCCGAATAGTACCAAAATCCAATAAGCACCAGGGCGTCTTACAAGCGACTTATCTACCAAATTTTGTGAAATTCGGTCCATTAGTTTTTTAGCTAGAGCGGATACAAGCTTTTGCGGGCCATTTTGCAAAAAAGACGGGTTTTTTTTATCTCGAATCGTACCCGAAACTAAGCAGCACCAGATTCGCCCACAAGTGACTTACCCACCAAATTTTATGAAATTCGGCCCATTAGTTTTCTAGTTAGAGTGGATACAAAATCTGCATAGACAGACACACAGACACACAGACACACAGACAAACACATAGACACCTACTCAGACGTCAAGCTAAAAATAGTTTTTCAATATTCTAGAGGTCTCGAAACGTGTAGATCCATCGAAAACTCGAGTTGCGATTTTCGGCATGATTCCAATACTTTCCCTATACATTACCATGTATTGCAGGGAAAATAAAAAGGGAAATTGTTTAACCCTCTTCAACTTGAGAAGATGATAACTCAAAAATTATTGGATATTTTTAAATACAACTTGTATATGTAGAAACTGGATTTCTAGAAGTACATTTTTGTCCCTTATTATTTTTGTCTATCTTCCATAAATTAGACGATACTTCATGTGAAAATAAGCAAAATAAAAAAAAACTATCTGGGACAAATACTTTAAGTTTTTTTGAAAAAAAAGTTCCAAATATTCAAATATTGAAGTTTTTATTATATATTCATTATACGTACCACATTTCTATCAAAACAAGTAACATGCGTTTACTTTTTAACATTTAGATTCGAAGATATAAGCGCCCAAAATTTCTACATTTTTCGTAATGCTCAGATTTCTCTATAGCTACCCAATGTATTGATGCTGTTCACATTAAAATTTATTAGACTAATCACATAATTTTGGAGGTATTTAATTATGTTAATGAAATACGTTTCGTGTAAGCTTTTTAAAATAATAAATGACAAAATCACGGGGATAGAAAGATGTAAAAAGAAATCTGTACTAAAATAAATCTCTAGAAGCATAGATTCCACAAATCGTCTGCTCCCAGCTACCAATATGGCCCCTTTTTCTGTGTTACACAGATGAAAAGGGAAAGTATATAAAACCAGCAAATCCATTCCCAATAAATTCTTATCTATATCTTTCTCCCCATACCTGCTTCCTGACAGAAAAGAAATCGACAAAGAGATTAATTCAAAATATTTTAAGTATAATCACATCATTTAGACGACATAGATTTATGGTATATATAATGAAACTTGTGTAAAATTTTAAAAAGTAAGTAAAAATCTGATGTGGGCAGCACATGACTTTCCCTGCAGACTTAAATCCACGTTCTCTTTATTTTAATTAAATTTAACTCACTTTTAATTCAATGTTCGTTCTCGTTTGTTAATTTGACTTATTTTCAAAGGTGGAGTAGAGAAAATACGAAAAAACTAAAATATCTCGAGAACAGCTAGTCCTAGTGTAATGGGGTTGGTATTATTATTTTCTTCATTAAAAATTACGTTTAAAACAAGCATTTAATGGATATATTTAAGCATACGTAGTTTTTACTTTAGATTTTGACGATTTTTGCGGGTCATTTCGCAAAAAGAGGCAGGTTATTTTTTTCCGAAGCGTTCTAAAATCCAATCAGCACCAGAGTATCCCACAAGCGACTTATCTGCCGAATTTTGTGAAATTCAGTCCATTAGTTTTTCAGCTAGATTGGATACAGTCTTTTGCGGGTCATTTCGCAAAAAAAGGTGGGTTCTTTTATACCGAATCGAACCCAAAGCTAATCAGCACCAGATTCGCCCACAAGTGACTTACCAAATGTTATGTAATTCGGTCAATTAGTTTTTTAGTTAGAGTGGATACAAAATCTGCACAGACAGACAGACACATACACAGACACACACACAGACGTCACGTTAAAAATGATTTTTGTTTTGTGTTCTATAGGCCTCGAAACGTGTAGATCCCTCGAAAACTCGAGTTGCGATTTTCGACATGATTCCAATACTTTCCCTATACATTACCAAGTATTGCAGGGAAAGTAAAAACTTACAAAAAAGAAAGATGAAAAAAAGTTTAATATAGTTTATTTTCCTGAAAATGGATATTGCGGTCTTTTACGTTAGCCCAACAGTTAGATTCCTTATTAATCATTGCATAGATAAATTATAAAATGAGAAGGATATATTTTTTAATGAAACACAAAACACGCTATGCCATAGAGTACTTGAAGAGATGCCCCATTTCAATAGATGTGGCAGATGAGTCATATTTTCTGCCCTCTTAATGATCTATAATTCAGGATAAACGGAAACGTTTTGGTGCCTTATCTGATTACTGTACTAATTTAGAGTAAAATTGTGGATTTTTCCATAGAAATCCTGCATTCAATTAAGCAGACTAAGCGCTTTTATTCTGAGAACTGTAAGTTCTAGTATAACCCTCATTTAAAAGCAAAATTAATCAAGCAGTAAATTGAATGACGTCAGTAATACCAGACTGCAAATCAATGTTTTGCACGGCTAACTTTTATTTTATCAGGAAAGATAATCCGCTGAGTAGCTTATTGGATCAAGATTTCATGTGGACAGCCGAATATCGGTCAATCCAATTCCCTACTGAGACAAGAATCATTTACAATATTGTTTCAGAACCTTTAACTCTGGAGATGGAAGACAGAATTCAGAAGAAAAGCTGAAATTGGAATTTTTCCAGACCCTATGATATATGGCAGTGGTTTCAATTGACAAAGAGTTGCGACTAAAAGGATGTTCAGGTATTGTAAAAAACAGAGAAATAATAAGGATACACTAATTAAATGTTACACTCTGATCTGAAACCTGAAGGAGGGGATCCTCCTCATATCTTCTACGAATTCCGATTTAAATATAGAAGGATAAATAGCTGTCTCAGTAGTGAAACGGATGGAGCGTTGCTTAATATCGGTAATTCGATTTCTCATTGAAACATGAGGAGTTTATAGTCTCTTTTACAAAATTTATGCTGAGAAATAGCAGTAAGCATCAGATATCAATAAAATTTAATTTATATTACCGCAATAAAAGTGAAATTACATTTTGAGAATGAATTTAATTTACATAATCTCAACTAAATTCATATTACTAAATCAAATTTTTGAGTCATTTATTAATTTCTATTGCTACAAAATATAGTCTAGAGAAAGTATTGTTTTCACTAAAATTTTTAATTCCGAAATATTGATACCAATATATGGTTTAGGACATACTGACTTTTTTAAAGTGATATTCATCTGTCTGTCTGTCTGTCGTCTGTGGTTAAGTTCTTAAGCTCACGATAGCTAGAACAAATGCTAATGTATTTTCAATATATTATTTATACCCTTGTGACCGAAACATCTATAATTAATATAAAAAATTTAATTCGAGGGAAACTTTTATATTTATTCAAAATTTTATATCTTCTTAATATGTCAGCATAGGACAAAATTTTACATAATTATGCATAAAAGGGATAATTTATGGCTCAATAATCAACAAATGCAAAAGTTTGATTCATTGTACTGAAAAATAGATGCGATACAATTTTTGCATTCAGGACATCTTTAATCCAGTCAAGGTGGGGTACACCCCCGAGGGGATACATTATCAAACTTGGTATCAATCATAATATCTTTTCAAGTCCCTTAAAATATAGGGTAATACGCTATAATTGCAATAATTTGGACCAACAATTCAAATATTTAAAATTGTTTCTCGCAAAACGGAAAAAAAAATTCCAAGACATTTAAAAGTGGATTCTGATATGAGAAGATCGAGTTAAACCACACTCCAGTGCATTTTACTTAAAGTTACTGTCTCAAAACTGTAGTCAACTGCATTTACAACAAATGTAGTACTAAAAAACTTTAAATGCATCATTCATTGCCACTAATTAAGTCTTTTGGTCATATTTTATTCAGTGGACAAATGCTATAAAAATTGGGAACTTTTATCTCAAAAAATTGCATTTGACATATAAGTGCATAAATTTCCCATCTGATACTAAGTGCTGGAATTATTAGCAACAGCAAGTTACCTGACGCGTTACATAAGAATAAAATCATCAAATGATAAATGTATCTATATCGAGAGAGGTAATGTATAAATTTGCAATAAGTCACTAACATTTATGAAATAAGTCCCAACATATAATGATTGATTTTTTATACAATATAAAATAAACTATATATAAAATAGCTCATGCACAATATTATTTATTCTACGACATTTTCTTTAAAAACCGTAAAATACAGTAACACTTAGGCAATTCAACTAAATTAAGATCCAGTATGTTGATATTTATCCATTATTTAAAACCTTTCTATGCTTAAAGAACGTAATACAAATTTTAAAATGCATTAATAAAATTTAGCATATAAATTAAAAATAAATACATAAAATAAAGTACCGGATGTGAAAAAACATAATAACATAAAAAATATGTTGCAGGCCGCACATGATTTTCCCTTAGTGAAACAAATTCAGTTTCTCTTTCTTTCATAAAGCAATTAGTGTACTTGCACAAAATTATATGAATACTTATTTAAAATCACACCATATTTGCCCTTTTTATCTTAAATTTTATTTTTATTTGGCGACTGTTCGTATTTTCAAATGGCAGAATTTTAAACAAAAAAATCTGATGTGAGCAGCACATGACTTTCCCTGCAGACTTATATTAAAGTTCTCTTTATTTTAATTGAATTTATTTCACTTTTAATTCAATTTTCGTTCTCATTCGGTAACCGGACTTATTTTCAAAGGTGGCGTAGAGAAAATAGGGAAAACCAAAATATCTCGAGAACGGCTAGTCCTAGTGTAATGGGGTTGGTCTTATTATTTTCGTCGTTAAAAATTATGTATTAAACAAGCATTTAATGGATATATTTGAGTATACCTAGTTCTTTAGTTTAGATTTTGACGATTTTTGCGGGCCATTTTGCAAAAAAAAGGCAGGTTATTTTTTCCGAATCGTGTACCAAAATCTAATCAGCACCAGGGTAACCCACAAGTGACTCATCTATCGAATTTTGTGAAATTCGGTCCAGTAGTTTTTCAGTTAAAGTGGATACAAACTTTTGCGGGCCATTTCGCAAAAAAAAAGCGGGTTCTTTTATTCCAAATCGTACCCAAAACTAATCAGCACGAGACTGGCTCACAAGTGACTTACCTACCAAATTTTGTGAAATTCGGTCCATTAGTTTTTTAGTTAGAGTGGATACAAAATCTGCACAGACAGACAGACACACAGACAGACACACAGACACACAGACAGACAGACACACACACAGACGTCACGCTAAAAATGGTTTTTTCGTATTCTAGAGGTCTTGAAACGTGTAGATACGTCGAAAACTCGAGTTGCGATTTTCGACATGATTCCAATACTTTCCCTATACATTACCATGTATTGCAGGGAAAGTAAAAAAATTGAAATTATTTGGCAACAGTTAATCTTAAAGTAATGGACTTAATCTTAATCTGTTCTTTGTGTCAAAGTACATATAGAATAAGCATTCAATCAATACATTTAAGTATATTTAGTTCTTATTTCATATTTTGACAATTGAGGTCTATTTTGTAGAAACAGCAAGTTTTTTATCCGAGTCACTTTTACCCCACGCCTAATTTACATTTGCTTTAAAGAGCAAATCTCTGTTAGACACATCGTTTGAATTTTGCTTATCCAGATCGACGACAACAGTAAGTTTTACCTAATAAAATTTATGGAGGCTTTCGCTTTTTGAGAATTTGCGTCGCGTGCTTAGCATTTTGAAGGCTGTGCACAAAACTTTATGTACCCCATCATTTGACAAGCTTCACATCTAGTTATATGCAAAATCAAAGTTTCATTTGTCATGTGGGCTACGCATCTATGTTATGCATAATACCATGGTATTCAGTTCTGGTACAATTATTGTAAAGATAATATTATATGAACATGAGATTGATAATGGTCATATTTTAATTTTGTATTATATATATGATAATATCATTTTGTATTGAATTACAAGATATAATGCGAGATCCGAGCTTATGAGATGAATTTGGAGCTATTTCTATAACGCTACGGGAAACACTCAAAACTGGGTGCATCTGGGCCAATGATCATTATCATCAATGGATCTAACAACTCTCCGGTTACAAGTCAGAATGTGCTTGTAACCGGATGAAACTCATTTACTGGAACGTGTACTTCTCATCGCCGGAATATAATTAATGCGTGTATATGTACTATGATTTGCATTCAAAACTAGCCAATTAGGCATGCATTCTTGTTTTATAGATATGAGAGTTATGGTCTGTGGTTGTTTATGCGATTTTTAATTATAAAAAATCTGATGTAGGCAACACATTACTTTCCTTATATAATGCAATGAATTTACTACTGTAACGGTAAAAAAAATAGGTTTTTCTTATAATAGATACTTATATTCTTTCCAAGATAATGAATTTTCGACAATTAGTTGTCATTTTCATTGATTTAGCGTCATTTTTATCCATTTGGCGAGATTTTCGTTAATTTGGCAAAATTTTAAAAAGTCGCCAAGTTGACGTCATTTCACTAAATTCATCGCTAAAATCTCGCCAACCGTTATGGAGGGAGAAATAAGTTATTCTTATAGCAGATAAATGACTATTGGCGTTCAAATACAAAAGCATTACTGAGAGTATCTTTTCGCATGAATTTCGCATGAGATCCACAAGAATGATGTCACCAAATTTATCGCATGATATTACAAAGTGAACATGTCTCTCAACAGTTAATATTTTTTGTTAATTTATGGGATTTTTTGATACATTTATTTGAAAAATGTGCAATATCTTGAAAACGGTTCATGCTAGCGTTCTAAAGTTTATGTCAATCATTTTCTAAGTAAAAATTACATAAGAAATGTCTATTTGCGTAATGATTGCATTTTTGATGATTGCATTTTTTGATGATTTTTTCAAAATTTCACTCGAAAATTTAAGGGGGTTCTGAACATTCGATTACGTTTAAAAACAATAAGCTTCCAGTATTCACGGATTGCAATTTTTGTACCAAATTTCATTCGAATCGATCCATTCGTTAGTGAGATATCGTGTCCACAGGCTCACTGACACACACACACACACACACAGACATCACCTCAAAAATGTTTGATTCGTGATCAGGGATGCTTGAAACGTGCTCCCCCGTCGAAAACTGGAATTCGAATTTTCGACCCCGCCACAATACTTTCCTTATACCATCTATTGTAGAGAAAGTAAAATGGTTAAGTCAGGCATACCCCATCCTGGATCACCTCCTTCAAGAACTAATTTATTGAAGTACTGAAAATATTTAAATAGATAGTTAATTGTGAACTAGACTCAGTTAGTGCTCTTGAACTTCTTCTTCACCCAAACCATACGACCTTCCAGAACGATATAAAGTATCTGTTTGGATTGCCGGAAAGTACCACCCAATTTGGACCGGAACCCAGTGGGTGAGGCATATACAGGGACCGTACCCTTCTTCCCCTACCACAAACCTCTCGGAAGGACTTACGGACCCACATGTTTAATGTAATCGTACTCCGAGTGAACACAGCAGCAGTTTGGGCTGTGCAGGGAATAGAACCCGGTTCTATTGAGTGCAATTCCCGCGCGCTAGCCACTGGGATGTCGCTCCCCCGTACACTTGAACTTAAAATTAGTTGTCGCGATAGGGTAGGTGTGCATACAACCACGTTATAAGAACAGTTTTTGATCCTTATTCTCCGAAAAACACAACGCCAAAAACAGTACATCAGAAACGATTTTCAAATAAATTAAAACAGACTTTGTGGTTACAAAATATTACGACACCTTATTGTAATGAATCAAAGTTCACATATAGAACACACATAATTTTTTCACATAATTTTTCATCTACCATAAACATTAGTAAGATTTATCTTACATAATACAGGATTAAAAAAACGAGCAAGATTTGTGTTATTTTCATTTAATCTCGAAAGTTGGTCTGAAAGTACAGAAAAATAATTGCAACTAGTTAAATTAAAATCTGTTGTGGGCAGCACATGACTTTCCCTGCGGACTTATATCCACGTTCTCTTTATTTCAATTAAATTTAATTCACTTTTAATTCAATTTTCGTTCTCATTTGATAACTGGACTTATTTTCAAAGGTGGCTTGGAGAAAATACGAAGAAAACTAATATATCTCAAGAAAGGTTAGTCCCAGTGTAATGGGGTTGGTCTTATTCTTTTCTTCGTTAAAAATTACGTATTAAACAAGCATTTCATGGATATATTTGAGCATGCGTATTTTTTTAATATAGATTTTGGCGATTTTTGCAGGCCAATTTGAAAAAAAAGGCAGGTTATTTTTTTCCGAATCATACCAACATCTAATCAGAGCCAGGGTGTCCCACACGTGATTTATCTACCAAATTTTGTGAAATTCGGTTCATTAGTTTTTCACATGGAGTGGATACAAGCTTTTAGGGGCCATTTCGCAAAAAAAGGCGGGTTCTTTTATCCCGAATCGTACCCAAAACTAATCAGCACCAGATTCACCCACAAGTGACTTACCTACCAAATTTTATGAAATTCGTCAATTACTTTTTTAGTTAGAGTGGATACAAAATCTGCACAGACATACACACAGACAGACAGACAGACACACAGACACACAGACACACAGAAAGACACACAGACGTCACGCTAAAAGTAGTTTTTTCGTATTCTAAAGGTCTTGAAACGTGTAGATCCGTCGAAAACTCGAGTTGCGATTTTCGGCATGATTCCAATACTTTCCCTATACATTACAATGTATTGCAGGGAAAGTAATAATCTATAATATTAAAACGGGATCGTCTAAGAACACAATTTTGAAGCCCCCACTCGGCCTAGAAGCACGCGATTTTAACACTTTCTAACATAGTTGAATACTGTTTATAACTTTAGGCATACTGAATGTCTGTCTGTCTGTCCGTTCGAAAGGCAACTGCTGTAAAAATGACTTTAACAAAATGAAATTTCAGTATGTTGTTGAGACGGTCTGTGGGACATATGGGAATGAAAATTAATAACATCACCCAATTAGCTTCGGGTTTAACCCGGGTTGAAAAAACGAAATGAATTGAACCCTATGAGACTTACTTGTTCAAAAAAATGTTAAGCGAAGTTAAAATTAATAAATTTCATTGAAAATTTTAGGAAATATTCAAATTATCACATAAAATGCATAAAAAATTTTCTTCTAAATATGGTAGTTTTTTCAATATAAATTGAAATAATAATTACATCCATGATATAAGAAGAGATAATGTGATTCATTGCAAAATACAATATGACATCCATTTTTTTTCCGCTGTTTAAAGATCGCGATGTTTAAAGATCGTTTAAATTTATTTAATGTAGCATCCATCGTAAAACCGCCTTTAATTCTGCTTATTCTCTGTGTATCTAAACACTGTGCAAACGTAATTACAATCTGTTTTTCATTAAATGATCACTAATCTCTGATTATTTCTACAACGAAGCCCAATTTTAACGGTTGCAGAATATAAGCAAATCAAGCGATTGTACGGTGAGTTGTATAAGAATTGCTGAATTTTTTTCAAGCAAAATTAATTAGCTCTGTAGTCTGAAATATAAGTGATATGGATAAAATATTCATTCATTTTACACAGAGAGGCAGTCATATTTCGATGACGTCATTTGAATAAAGGTCATTTTGTGTAACTAGCATTATCTTTTACGGTGAAGTTTTAAGTTTTCAAGTATAATAAATGCCTATAGTACTGTGATAATTTAAAAGATAACAGCACTGAATGTATCCCATTTCAGAAATGTTTAAATAAAATTGCATTTCAGTTGGAAAGTGTTTCATAATTAATGCTTGATGCATGATTGATCTTTCTTGCTCTTTATTACTGAAGATAAGATGAAAAGTAGTGAAGCTAAAGGGAAGTCTATGGAATATGCTATATTTAATATTGATCTTAAAATAGCGATTCAGACGTCATCTGAGATTAAAAAAAAATTCTTCTCTGTCATATTTCAGTTTGATTTGGCTGAACAAGTAGCTTTTGATAATTATAATTTAAGTAAATGTGAAAGATTTAGTACTATCATTTTACCGAGCATTTCCCTATTCTCAAGTCATATTTAAAAAAGCCATTTCTTTCGAAATAGGATTTTATTTTTGCAAAGAAAACATTCTTTTGAATAAATATTCAAATATGAACGCTCGTACGATAAAAAAATTAATCTGTCTAGAAAAAACACTGCGACAGACGTCCAAGATATTATTTAATTTCTAAGTGCTTGGGATGTTTTAAAAAATTTTCAACTGAAAGTGTAATTTGTTTGCGCTGTTCGACTTTAATTAGCGATTAATTAAATGTCCAAATGTTAGTTTTAGCATAAGAGTTTCAGATATCTTAAAAGAAAATATTACTTCACGACTTTTCACTGAAAATTTTTAAATATCTTGTAAAATTCAAATTTATTAAAACATTGTAAATGATTTCGTTTTACTAACGAACAAACGAAGAATAAAAGGCACGGGTCACCATTGTGGGGGGCTGCAGATCTGGTGGGGGATAGGTTCGAACTCGGAACCTCGCCATTGTGCCTTCTGCACTATGCCATCTAGCCCAAAAGGATCCTTACGGGCCGAGGGCATAGCCGGCGAGTCTTTCGTAGCGATGGGTGACGCAATGTCACCCTCTCACTTTCATAACGTAGTTTACCGTCAAAGCATCATTAATATCTTTCTTTATTTAGTTAATATTTATGGAAACTCTGATTTGAATATCCCTTTAACTCACTAAATATATACGTTTATAGAATAGAAATAACAGAAAAGTGTTTTTTTTTTGTTTTGTTTTTAATAAAATTAAAATACAGTGATATAAAGAAGTCTATTATTCTACGAAAATAAATGTTCTTAAAAGTTCTGCGGGGAAGAGACGAAAAAGATCAGCAGCCGGGTTGCATTTGGTCCGCGGACCAATAGGGTCCACTGGAATAGATGGAGGTTGGTGAATTAGTACCGTACTGGAACACGACGCTTTACAAGAGCAAAATATAGTTAAAATAAATCTTATACCGACAAAAATAATATGATATGGGCAGAACATGACTTTCACTACCGACCCAAATTCATTTTCTCGTCCTTTCCTTCAAAATTCATTAAATTCAGTTTAATTGATTGCACAAAATAACCAGGATAATTACTTGAAATTACTCTGAATTTGCTATTCTAGTTCGATTGTTGCTTTCATTTAAAAATTGGACGTATTTTTAAAGGTGACCCGGCAAAAATGCAAAAAAATTAAATATCTGTTGAACTGTTAGCCCTAAAGTTATGGGGTTGGTGTTATCTTTCTCCGTTATCAAAAATTGCATGTGTAACGAGCATTTAATTGATACATTTGGGTATATGCAGTCCTTTATTTTAAATTTTGATGACTTTTACATGGCCGTTTCGCAAAAAACGGCTACTTTTTTCCAAATCGTGCCAACATCTAATCAGCAACAGGATAACCCACATTTGTGTTATTTATCAAATTTTGTGAAATTTGATCATTAGTTTTTCAGCAGGAGAGGATACATATATAGCACAACCAGACAGACAGACACATATGCATACACATAAACGTGACCCTAAAAATGGTGTTTTCAGGTTATATACTGCTTTAAACGTGTACATTAGTCGAAAACTCGACTTGCGTTTTTTGACATGATTCTAATGCTTTTCCTACACATTACCATATATTGTAGGAAATATAATTAACTAAATAACTGAAATAATATACGTAGCTTACATATATTATTCACCTACATAAGAATACAGTAAACTATATGTTTTAAACTAAATTCAAAAAGGATTGCAAATTTAAACACACGTTAAGCAAGCACTTTCGAAAAAGCATTACACTCGTCTGAAAATAAGCACGACGTATTACTCTCCAAATCTGGTCTGAGCTTTGGTCTTTGGCGATTAAAACTCGATATTTATTATTTTTTCTACTGAGATTTAGTCACCAAATAGGACTGGTCTCATTCATACGTATACAAAATCATCTGATTTTTTTCAAATTGATTTAACAGTGAAGGATAAGAAGACCTTCTTTGTAAGGAAGGTCTTATTATCTTGCAATGCACATCAACTTTCCCTCGATATGGATTTCAAACAAGTTTCTACTGGACGGGAAGACGAGAAAAATAGATAACATTCCGCCTTCTACCATTCTGGCATAGGATTTTAAAAAAACGCAGAGTATTTAATTTCTTTACTATTTTTTTATATAAAAAATCTGTCGTTTCATGTTTTTTTTGTGAGGTTAACTTTAAAGTTGGCGTCAAAAAAAAAATATGTTCACTTTGTAAATTTTGATAATCAAAGAATGTTTTTGAATAGTCCGATTTTCTTACCTTGTGTGCTTGACTTTACTCTAATAAATAGAAAAAATAAAATAAAAACGTCATTTCACGTTTTCAAACAATTTGACTGGAGATAAGACTTTTGATGACCAAACGCGGCAGGTGCACTTGAAAAATGAGTCCAATTTTATTGTCCATCATAAATTCATTAGACTGAATGTCCAGTCTTGGCGTCAGCTCGTCTGCCTGTATTGTTTGCTAGAATGTTCTTCCATCGCTTATGCCTTGACATGACATTTTATACATGTTTTTTCTCAGTCAATCGCATCCCATATTATTATCAAACCACCTCCCAACTGTAGAGTGGGAAACAGCAGCGTTTCTTATTTCCAATCTTCTAATAACTGTGAATATCCATCTTGACAAAACTTCTCTGGTGAGGAAAAGTAACTCTTCCCCACCGATATCTCTTCCACCCGTATGGGGATACGAGTTGTTGAGACCCAGACCGTCCGACCTACCAGAAAGGCGTAAGGTAACTGTTTGGACGGCCGGGAAGTGCCACCCAATTTAGACCGGAACACAGTGGGGGAGGCATCCACAGGGACCGTATCCTCCTTCCCCTACCACACGAATGGGGATAGGAGTGAATTATTTTCGATAAATTTTATTAAATGAAGACAGCAATGGTTTCCATCGAACGTAGTCTTGATTTGTTCAGCAATTATTGCGTTCGTCTAACAGTAACTGGCAAAATTCAATCGTCTCGCAGTTGTCGAGTTGTTATAATTCTGTTTGATTCTGTGCGCTTCAGAAAACGAAGTTCCTCATTGTTAAATTTGTATGGTCTGCCAATGCTGCTTTGTTTGAATGGTCTGCCCAACTGCATCTTTCAAGTAATTTCAGACTACTTTTTACTTTCCTTATATACATAGTGTATAAGGAAAGTATTGTAACGGGATCAAAAATTCTAATTCGAGTTTTCGACGGGAAAGCACGTTTCAAGCATCCCTGATCACGAATCAAACATTTTTGAAGTGATGTGTGTGTGTGTGTGTGTGTGTGTGTGCGTGTGTGTGTGTGTGCGTGTGTGTGTGTGTGGATACGATAACTGACGAACGAATGGACCGATTCGAACGAAATTTGGTACAAAAATCACAATCCGTAGACACTAGAAGCCTATTGTTTTAAACGTAATCGAATGTTCAGAACTCCCCTGAATTTTCGAGGGAAATTTTGAAAAAATCGTCAAAAAATTAAAACTGCTAATAAAGTTACGCAAATAGACATTTCTGATGTAATTTTTCATTAGAAAACGATTAACATAAAATTTAGAACGCTAACATGAACCGTACTCGAGATATTTCACATTTTTCAAAAAAATTATCAAAAAGTCATATAAAATAAAAAAAAATATATTTCCTATGTGAGAAACATGTTAACTTTTCATATGTAATACCATGTGATACATTGGGTGACATCATTCTTGTGGATCTAGCTCGTTCCATTCATGAGAAAAGATACTTCGAGTAATACTTTTGCATTTGAACGCCAATAGTCATTTATCTGTTATAAGAATAACTTATTCCTCCGTCAGTAAAGTTTGGCGAGATTTTGGCGACGAATTTGGCGGAATGACGCCAACTTGGCGACTTTTTGAAATGTTGTCAAATTAGCTAAAATCTCGCCAAATGGATTAAAATGACGCTAAATCAATGTAAATGACGACTAATTGTCGAAAATTCAATATCTTGGAAAGAATAAGCATCTACTATAAGAAAAACCTATTTCTTTTACTGTAAAAGTAGTAAATTCTTTGCATTATATAAGGAAAGTCATGTGTTGCCCACATCAGATTTTTTAATTTTATTGGTAGCTCGGGCAATATATATGATTCATATCAGCTTGTATTCTTAAGATAACAATTTTTGCTTGAATAATGTTAGTAAATGGAGAGCAAGATGGTATGTTTTTTAACCTAACATTTTAAACAAATTATTTATTTAATTCATTCTTCAGAATATTATTAAAAATTGAAAGAAAAACTGTTTTTCCCAAAGAGTAGCCGTATCTCAAAACATTCAGCTGTAGGTTCCCGACAAGAGTTAATGGGCCTTAACTGCAACAGCATAATTCATACTCCCAGAACCTGATAATGGGGGCCATTCTACACGTTATATTGATCCTCATTTCCATTGCAGATAACAGAACCCATGGACTGGTTAATTAACCAATTCATGAACGACTGGAAATAACTGCGAAATCATGGAATATGAGTAATGAAAATACGAATTACGATCAGTTTAGCTTTACTTTTGTTCAAATGTTTTATTTAAAACTAGTTGCCTTCGGGAACGAGCCTGTTCACTACCCTTGAAAATTTTGACCGTGGCAAACTCACTGGTGCCATAATCCCGTGGAGTTAACAAAGTTTGTTTTAATTTAATGACGTTAAAACCATAATTCAATCTTTAAAATGTAACGTAATTTTCTAATAAATATAATAATTTCACTCTGAATACTATTACCACAACCAGATGTATACAATACATCACCACAATTCAATCCACCATAATTCAATCATTTAAATTTTATAATGACCATATGCTAAGCTCATAATTCCATCATTTAAAATGTAACGTAATTTTCTAACCCGATGCATAAATGCACCGCGAAAATCTCCAAAACTTTCTTTTTATTTATTTTTTCTCCATGGAAAACCGTGCGTCTGTGCGCTCATGTGGGTGAAAAACCTATTTAGCGGTTTTCCCGAGAAATTGGAATTAGAAAATTCTTAAAAGCCGGATCCTGCAGCTACTTTTTATTATTTCATGATCAGATTGGGCCTGTAAGAAAGCCTGATTTTTGAGCTTTCTAAAAATGTAAATTATTAGTCGAAATTGTCGGTATTTTTTTCCGACGCGAGGATTTAAAAACGAAAGTTCGTTTTTTTGACCCAAAAGTGACTTTTGTTTCAAAATTTTTAAAAAATATTAAAATTTGTCCCTGAGATTTGAAATTGATATATTTTTACTCGCAATTGTCTGCTCTTTCCGGTCGTCTGATTTGATTTTTTTTTCTACGACATCTGGATGGTGAAGAAAAACGGGCAAAAAGGGATAAAAACGGTCGAAATCGCATAAAACATTAAGTAACAAAAAAATTCAATTCAAATTTTAAAAATCAGGTTTCACGTGTCACCTTCCCACTCCCCCGAGTCTCCGATTGCCAATGCCAAATTTCGTAGCTCTGCGGTCGCTGAGTCTATAGTGTATAAGACAGGCTCACAGACAGACAGGCATTGCCTTTTATTATTTAAGACTAGCCGCCTTCGGCGACCAACCTGTTCGCTACCCTTGACAATTCTAACCGTGGCAAACTCGCTGGCGCCATAACCCCGTGAGTTGTTGTTGAGACCCAGACCATCCGACCTACCAGAAAGAGTAAGGTAAGTATTTGGACGGCCAGGAAGTGCCACTCAATTTTGACCTGAACCCTTCGGGGGAGACATCCACAGGGATCGTACCCTCCTTCTCCTACCACCAACCTCTAGGAAGGACTTGCGGACCCACATGTATAACGTGATCGTACTCACCGTAAACACAGCGGCAATTTTGAAAGTGGCGGGAAGCGGAACCCGGGCCTACCGAGTGCAATTCCCGCGCGCTAACCACTGGGCTACCGCGCCCCCAACCACGTGGAGTTAACAAAGTTTGTTTTAGTTTAATGACGTTAAAACCATAATTCAATCATTTAAATTTTTAATGGCCATATACTAAGCCCTTAATTCCATCATTTAAAATGTAGCGTCTAACACGATGTACAATCTCCATAACTTTCACGGTTTCACGTGTCACCTTCCCATCTCCACCCCGGGTCTTCGGTTACCAAAGACCACACACACACAGACAAACAGACATTGCCTTTTATTATTTAAGATTAATTAATTGTTAAACTACGCCAAATCCTATCCCTGAAAAAATTTATTTTCATCAAAATTTCTCAAGAACACGCTTATTATTTTTAACTCTCTCGTTGTCTAAATCAAAACCTTATAAACTGCAGACGATTTTCAGTAAAGTCTCTCAAAAACCGTCGCCATAGAAACGCGCACGGCGTTTTCTGTGGGTGAAAAATCGGAACTTCTTAACGGTTTGCCGATAAATTTAAATTCATTACTGCTTTAAAATCCGAATCGGACGGCTATTTATAATTATTTCTTGACCAGATTGAGCTTGTAGAAAAGTCTGTTGTTTGAGCTTTCTAAAAATGTAAATTATTGGTCCAAATGCTCGGAACTTTTCCTGATGCGAGGATTTAAAAACGAAAGTTCGTTTTTTGAGCCGAAAGTGACTTTTGTTTCAAAATCTTTGAGAAATATTAGAATTTGCTCCTGAGATTTCAAATGGAGATATTTTTACTCGCAATTGTCTGCTCTTTCCGGTCCTGTGATTTGTTTTTTCTACGACGTCTGGATGGTAGAGAAAAAAGGAAAAAAAGGGATAAAAACGGCCAAAATCGCATAAAACATTAAATAACAAAAAAAATAATTTAAATTTTAAAAATCGGTTTTAATGTGACCCCTCCCCCCACCCACCACCCACCCCCCACACCGGATGTCCGATTGTCACATTTCGTAGCTCTCCGACGCGCGGTCGCTGAACCTATAGTGTATAAGACAGACAGACACACAGATAGACAGACATTGCCTTTTATTATGTACACTGACCGCCTTCGCCGACCAGCCTGTTCGCTACCCTTGAAAATTCTGACTGTGGCAAACTCGCTGGCGCCATAACCTCGTGGAGTTAACAAAGTTTGCTTTAATTTAATGACGTTTAAACTAATAATGAAATTTTAATATGAAAAATAATGTTCTAGGGGGTTCTTGAAAATTGATTTGTAAAGTGAATTTATTCTATTGTTTGTGAATTGTGAGATTCTGAGGATTTCTGTACGTAACCCTAGGAAAGGGAACCCTTTGATTTGTACTCACAGCCGGGATCAGCTGCTCCTATGCTTTTATAGAAGTATGCTCCTCTATTTATTGTTTTACATAAATGAAATTGCATCCCTTTGTCTGCATTTTTAGCATTGCAACGCAAATGACATGAAAGTATTTTTGAGACTGATGATGTTGAATGTGAATTTAGTATTTAAGAAATAACGATGCTGCTTTAACGATGCTGCTCAGCGGAAAAAAGTTTTTTTTTAAAGACAGTCCCCACCACCACCCGATGCATAAATGCACCGCGACAATCTCTAACTTTATTTTTATTTTATTTTTTTTTTGTACTCTTTCAGTGTTTATGTTTTTTCACTGTGATCCCAACCACCACCCGATGTAAACAATACATCGCCAGAATTCAATCCAGCGTAATGAGCTAAAAACCTTATAAAAAGCAAACACAAATTCAGTTTTTAATTGTCCCTAGGCCAAAAACCGTACAAAAAGCAAACACTTATTCGGTTTTTAATTGTCCCTGGGCCAAAAACCGTATACAAAGCAATCACTGATGACATTGGCAAATATAATTTAATACCCATGCGGATATCCTCATCAGTCAGATACCACCAAACACTAATTCAGTTTTTAATTGTCCTTAGGCCAAAAACCGTCCCCATAGCAACACCGTGCGCCTGCGCGCGCATGTGGGTGAAAAATCGAACTGCTTTCGCCGTTTTGCCGAGAAATTGAAAATCATGACTTCCTTAAAATACAGATTCTGCGGCTATTTTTTATTATTTCTTGACCAGATTGGGCTTGTAAGAATGCCTGATGTTTGAGCTTTCTAAAAATGTAAATTATTAGTCGAAATTGTCGGTACTTTAAAATCTTTGATTGTCGGTTGTTTTAAAATCTTTGAAAAATATTGAAATTTGTCCCTGAGATTTGAAATCCATATATTTTTACTCGCAATTGTCTGCTTTTTCCGGTCTTGTGGTTAGTTTTTTTCTACTACGTCTGGATGGTGGGGAAAAAGGGGGGAAATGGAAAAAAACGGTCAAAATCGCATAAAACATTAAATAACAAAAAAAAATAATTCAAATTTTAAAAATCGGTTTTCACGTGTCACCTAGCCCCCCCCCCCCCCCCCCGGGTCTCCGATTACCAAATTTCGTAGCTCTACGACTGGCGGTCGCTGAGCCTATAGTTTGTAAGACAGATGCACAGACAGACAGGCATTTCCTTTTATTATATAAATACATATCTTCTTTATTCAAATCGGAAAAGATTTAATAAAAATCGTCTGCCGCATAAACACATTGGATTTAAATCCGTTGTTAAGCGACGCGATATCATTTGCTTCAAATAAAGCGTTTAACCTTCTGATTTTTTTAAACAAAATAAAATATCTGGTCCTTGTACATCTATATTTCACCAAGGAATCAGTAAAGACACTGAGCTGCAGCAATCGTGATATTTTAAATATTGCAGCTTTCCCAGCTATTGCAAAATCCAGGTTAAAAACTAAGCTATCGAAATTATAACCACTCGATCCAAAACCCAATTATATACACTTGCAAGACTTTAAAAGAGCTACAAATTCTTGCTTATTGTTCATAGCTAGCACTTTTAGTTTTTTAGATATAAGCATTACAATCTTGCAAAATGAAACATTTTCAATCTTCTTAAACTTGTCAAGACGATTACTCGAAAAATAAGTCAGTAAGGTTCAATATATTAGCTTCTTTTTTTTCAAAAATTAGATTCAGAAACTAAATTTGCTAATATATATTTCTATCGCTTGCTATTCATATCTATCTTTTGAAGTTTGAATGAAAGTAAGAAAAATTAAAAAATCACTCGATCGAAGCTTTAACTGTTTTCTAAAAAAGTTCCAAAGTAATAAAATTATTTCATATATTCATAATCTGGACCAACGAAACAAGAAAAAATACATTTTTATCTATCACGTTCAGAGAAATTGACGTTCAAAGTGTTTGCATTTTTCGTAATGCTCCAATTTCCACCATAGATACCTTAAACGTAAATGTAATTCACATAATAATAATAATAGTTATTATTATTATTATTGTAATAACCCTTCAAGAAAAGGGTATCAAATTTACATCTCGAGTTTCAGCTGTCACAAAATATTTATTATTTCTGAAAGAGAGCGAGCGCCATCACAGTAAAATCGATCTTAGGCAAATTGTCCGATTGGCGAATTGTCCCTTTAACAAATCCAGAATCCATGTTTACAATAAAAAAAATCTGATGTGGGTAACACATGACTTTCCTTATACAATGCAATGAATTTACTACTTTTACAGCAAAAAAATAGGTGTTTCTTATAGTAGATACTTATATTCTTTCCACGATATTGAGTTTTCGACAAATAGTAGCCATTTTCATCGATTTAGCGTCATTTTTATCCAGATGGCGAGATTTTCGTCAATTTGGCAACATTTCAAAAAGTCGCCAAGTTGGCGACATTCCGCCAAATTCGTCGGCAAAATCTCGCCAAGCGTTATGGACGGAGAAATAAGTTATTCTTATAGCAGAAATAAGTTATTCTTATAGACTATTGGCGTTAAAATACATAAGTATTACTCAAAGTATATTTTCTTATTAATGGAACAAGCTAGATCCACGAGAATGATGTCACCAAATTCATCGCATGATATTACATATGAAAAGTGAACATGTTTCTCAACGGTTAATATATCTTTTCTATTTATGGGATTTTTGATAAATTTATTTGAAAAATGTGCAATATCTCGGGAACGGTTCATGTTAGCATTCTAAAATGTATGTCAATCGTTTTCTAATGAAAAATTACATAAGAAATGTCTATTTGTGTAACTTCAGAGGTTTTGGTTTTCTATTAACGATTTTTTCAAAATTTCACTCGAAAATTTAGAGGGGTTTTGAACATTCGATTGCGTATAAAAACAATAGGCTTCCAGTATTTACAGATTGTAATTTGTGTTCCAAGTTTCATTCGCGTCGATCCATTCGTTCGTCAGTTATCGTCTCCACAGACTCACTGACACACACACACACACACAGACATCACTTCAAAAATGTTCGATTCGTGATCAGGGATGCTTGAAACGTGCTCTCCCGTCGAAAACTCGAATTCAAATTTTCGACCCCGTCACAATACTTTCCTTATACATTATATATATAAGGAAAGTAATAAGGAACAAATAATTTAAACTCAAGCAGACCAAGAACAAATGGGTAAAATAATTATAAAGATATTATAAACAGAATTAAACGTCAACTACTTGCAAATATCACAGTAGAAACAGCACATAGTAGAATGTTGCATCACAGGGCGAGCAGGCCCTGTGACGTCACGGCCAATCACGGGCCGTTTTGTATTTTAGTAGATTTTGCGTTTTTTTATTTCTTCATATTTAAATAAATATTTATTTTAAGAGATTTTCTCTTGGATATTTGAAATAAGAAAAAAAAACTCTATAAATATGAATTGGTTTTAATATATTTTTAAAAAAATCTGAATTGTCCATTGGGTGGCACATCCTGGTCGTCCAAATTGTTACCTTACACCTTTGTGGTAGGTCGCGCCAGCGAGTTTTCCACGGTCAGAATTTTCAAGGGTAGCGAACAGGCTGGTCGCCAAAGGCGGCTAGTTGGAAATAAAGCATCATAAAAGGTAGAATTTTTGTGCCTCATCCATGATATCTCATCGATGAATGAACTGATTACATTTTATTTGGTCCTTATCGGAAGAACATATCAATATATATAGGGTAAGTGCCATAAGTTTTTATTTGACAAAGTCTTTGTTTACTAGAAATATCGAGAGGAAAATGTGAAGACCCAATATTCGTATATACGCGTTTACAGTTTTCGATAATTTTGAAATACCTAGTGTCGAGATTAATCTGTAATGTATAAAGAAATGCTCTTCTCCTTTGTTGATAGAAAATAACCGTTGGTATACGTTCAATGATATATACATGGTTTTTCAACCCCTCGCTGGAAATAATTTGCAGTTATGATTGCAAATTATTTCGATAGAAAAATTGTTAAGCATATTTTCTACCTTATTGACAGCTTTTCGTTGAAGCGGAAAATCACAACAATTTCTTAAAAGACCACGTGACTGGTGCACGAGGAAGTGATATGAATACATAAGGGGCACTTTTATTCAAATATTTACAGTATGAAAGCTAGAACTTATAATTTAAATTAACCGTAAGCAATAGCATCATGAAGTATGTAAATATATATTAACCTCTAACTTAAAGATTCCCGTTAAGTTCCGCTATTGATTGCCATGGAACAAGACATTCACGTAAATGAAGTTGGCATGGACGCGCAGAGAATTGTGGAAGACTCTATGTACCAGGTCTAATTTACCATCACCAGCCTTGAAGAAAGTATATAGCCAGTTAAATCGAAAAGACCAGGTACAAATGTTCTTAGTCTGCCGTAAATGGTCTGAAGAATATTCCAACCCCATCCCCTGGAGGTACTTTAATTGCATTATTTCCCAGAGAGAAGACATTAGTGAGAGTTTTTCTGATATACAACTATCCAATAAATTTGGCCACTTATTCCGTCACGTCAAAATAATAAGTCTAGGAGCAAGAGACGAGCTGTTTGTTAAAGCAATGCTAGAACTGTGCTTATTTTTTTATTATCTAGACATTCAATGTCAGAAATACCCATCAGAGTTGATCTCTTTGTCGTTGTCTAACATGGGGAACCTCTTTTACTTTACGGACATGACAGAGTTTGAAACCATTTTTGACCACATACACCATTTATTTATTTCTCATAGTTGCTTAAGATCAGTCACGTTTGAAAACTCTCAATACCAGAATCACGAAGCAGTAGAAATGCTTAAAGCGATTTTAAAAAGCATTGATTCCCTAAAGAGTTTGAATCTTGCAGGATATGTGAGAGAATTTTCTAACGAAGATTTAGAGTTGGAAGGTAATGGCCCTGTTTTAAGCTATAAAATCATTATGAACTTACAGGAAATAGCTTTAAATTACTTATCTTTTTTTTTAAATATAATGATATCGTGTTTTAATTTAGCTCACAATTTTGAAGGGCTAGAGATGGGATTGATGGGAAAACTGAAGAAAATTGAACTGGATTGTGACGGAACACCAAGGCATACATACCAAGGGATCGGGCTAGAGATATGGCAATATCTAAGTGAAAATTGCCCTAACCTGGAAGTTAATATTTACTATCATGGTGCTGTTATTATACACAATGAAATAGAAACATTTATTTCTCAATATATGCCTGTAAAATCACTGCAATTAAAATATTTCAACATCGGCTTAGAAAAGGAAATAACTTCCTCTTTCAGGCAGCTGACATTATGTCAAATAAACTCATCCATTAAAGAATTGAGTATTACTTCGAAAGAAACCCTGGACTTGATGGAACCGTTAACACAGTTTCTTAAAATTTGCCCCAATTAAAGGAACTAAAGCTATGCATCAAACACGAAGTAGCCAATTTAAACATGCTATTCAGCTTCTGCCTTGAGAACGAACTGATGTCTTTAAGAATTATAAAAGTTACTATAATAGAAATGTCAGAAGACCCTTCCGATGATGTTGATTTCTACACGAGTTTAATGGCCATATATGGTCAGCTTTTACAACGCAAGGGATTTAATGTGGTGCTACATGTAAATCAAGGGAAAAGGCAAGCGAAAATTCTCAACTGCAATTGCCCTAGTACACGTCAAAAAGAACTTTTCAAGCTCAGCAGAACTGGCATCAGGAGGACTGTTGGGCTCCTTACTGGGCACTGCACCCTCAAGAGACACCTTAACATTATGGGTGTCACTAAAGATCCGCTTTGCAGAGGTTGCAATTACAGCGAAAACTCTGCTGCTCACATTCTCTGTGAATGTGAGGTTTGCTCTGCTCACAGATTCGAACACATTGGTCGTCATGTGACTGAATCCTGGGAGTTGAACGACATACCTGTCAAGTGCCTGCTTATTTTCGCATCGGCAACTGGTCACTTTTCTTAGAGATCTTTCTCTTTTGGGGTAGTACAATAGACCTCTGGTCGTTGTGCTGGGCTCTTCTGGAGCCACCCACCTTCATTTCATTCATTCATTCAAGTCAAGGGAGAAATCCCATAGGATGGAAGAAAAGATAACGCCCGAGAAATACAGACAGGCTTTGCCAAATTCTACGCCTCCATGGATTTTATCAGCTGAAACTTACTGTTGTCGTCGATCGGGATATGCAAAATTCAAACGATGTATGTAATAGAGATTTGCTCCTTAAACCATATGTAAATTAGGCGTGGAGAGAGTAAAAACGACTCGAATAAAAAAAACCTTGCTTTTTCTACGAAATAGACCTCAATTGTCAAAATATGAAATAAAAACTAAATATACTTAAATGTATTGAGTGAATGCTTGTTCTATGTACTTTCGTACAAAGAACAGAATAAGATCAGGCCCATTATTTTAAGATTAACTGTTGTCGAATAATTTCAATATATATATATATATATATATATATATATATATATATATATATATATATATATATATATATATATATATATATATATATATATATATATATATATATATATATATATATATATATTATATATATATATATATATATATATATATATATATTTATATATTTTTGAAATGCTGCCATTTGAAAGTACGAACAGTCGCCAAATAAAAATAATATTTAAGATAAAACTTCAAATATGGTGTGGTTTTAAATAAATATTCATATAATTTTGTGCAAGTAAATTAATTGCTTTATGAAAGAAAGAGAAACTGAGTTTGTGTCTCTGGGGAAAAATCGAGTGCTGCTCACAACATATTTTTTTATCTTATTATGCTTTTTCACATCCGGTACTTCATTTTATGTATTTATTTTCAATTTATATGCTAAATTTTATCAATGCGTTTTAAAATTTGTGTTACGTTCTTTAAGCATAGAAAGGTTTTAAATTATGGATAAATTTCAACATACTAGATCTTAATTTAGTTGAATTGCCTCAGTGTTACTGTATTTTACGCTTTTTAAAGAAAACGTCGTAGAATAAATAATATTATGCATGAGCTATTTTATATATAGTTTATTTTATATAGTATAAAAAATTAATTAATATAATATGTTGGAACTTATTACTTTCCTTATATACAATAATGTATAAGGAAAGTATTGTGACGGGGTCGAAAATTCGAATTCGAATTTTCGACGGGAAAGCACATTTCAAGCATCCCTGATCACGAATCCAACATTTTGGAAGTGATATCTGTGTGTATGAGTGTGTGTGTCAAAGTATGTGTGTGTGTGTGTGTGTGTGAAAGTATGTTTGTGTGTGTGTGTGTGAAATTATATGTGTGTGTGTCAGTGAGCCTGTGGAGACGATACAAAAATTGGTACAAAAATTACAATCCGTAAACACTGGAAGCCTATTATTTTTATACGCAATCGAATGTTCAGAACCCTCTAAATTTTCGAGTGAAATATTGAAAAAAAGGTCAAAAAATCAAAACCTTTAATAAAGTTACGCAAATAAGACATTTCTTATGTAATTTTTCATTAGAAATCGATTGACATGAATTTTAGAACGCTACCATGAACCATTCTCGAGATATTGTACATTTCTCAAAAAAAATTATCAAAAAGTCATATAAAATAAAAAAAAATATTTCCTATTGAGAAACATGTTCACTTTTCATATGCATTACCTTGCCATAAATTTATTGACATCATTCTTGTGGATCTAGCTCGTTCCATTCATGAAAAAGATACTTTTAGTAATACTTTTGTATTTGAACACCAATAGTCATTTATCTGCTGTAATCATAACTTATTTCTTCGTCCATAACGCTTGGCGAGATTTTGGCGACGAATTTGGTGGAATGTCGCAAACTCAGAGACTTTTTTAAATGTTGCTAAATTAACAAAAAATTCGCCAATTGGATAAAAATGACGCTAAATCAATGACGACTCATTGATGATGATGACATGGAAATTGACGACTCATTGACGAAAATTCAATATCTTGGAAATAATATAAATAACAACTATAAAAATAATCTTTTTTTTTTTTACTGTAAAAGTAGTAAATTCATTGCATTATATAATGAAAGCCATGTGCTGCCCACATCAGATTTTTTTTAAATGTTACTAACTTATTGCAAATTTATACATTTGTTCTCTCGATATAGATACATTTATCATTTGATGATTTTATTCTTAAGTAACGCGTCAGGTAATTTGCTGTTGCTAATAATTCTAGCACTTAGTATCAGATGGGAAATTTACTCACTTATATGTCAAATGCCATTTTTTGAGATAAAAGTTCCTAATTTTTATAGCATTTGTCCATTTAATTAAATCTGACCAAATGACTTAATTAACAGTGGCAATTAATGATGCCTTTAAAGTTTTTTAGTACTGCATTTGCAGTAAATGCAGTTGACGACAGTTAAGACAGTAACTGTAAGTAAAATGCACTGGAATGTGGTTTAACTCGATCTTCTCATATCAGAATCCATTTTTAAATGGCTTGGAATTTTTTTTTCCCTTTTGCAAGAAACAGTTTTAAACATTTGTATTGTTGGTCCAAATTATCACAATTATAACGTGTTACCTTATATTTTAAGGGACTTGAAAAGATGTTATGATTGATACCAAGTTTGGTAATGTATCCCCTCGGGGGTTTGCCCCACCTTGAGTGGATTAAAGATGTTCCGAATGTGAAAATTGTATCGCAGCTATTTTTCAGTACAATGAATAAAACTGTTAAATTTGATGATTATTGAGCCGTAAATTATTCTTTTTATGCATATTATGTAAAATTTTGTCTTATGCTGCCAGTTAAGATGATGTAAAATTTTGAATGCATTTCGAGGTTTTCGCTCGAATTAATTTTTTTTTATTTAGTTATAGATGTTTTGGTCACAAGGGTATAAATAATATGAATTATATGTATATTTCTCGAGTTATCAATAAAATTAAAAATGTAGTCTGAAATTTCCTGAAAGATCCAGTTGGGTAGACCATTAAAACAAAGCAGCATTGGCTGCCCATTCAAAGTTAGTAATGAGTATAAACCCTTTCTATATTTTACTTCCTTTCCAGTACATCTTTACAATTCCTTCTTATTTTAAAATAAAAACGAACACAGTAAGCTTATCCGCTTTTTTAACCATTCCCGAGTGTTTAAATCGCATTTTTCTCTGTCATCGTTTACTAATGTTTACAACAGCAACTCAGATAACAGTGCTTCTCGGCAACTCAGAAAACATTGAACACATAGTACGAAAGATATGGGGGTATTGTAAGAAATAAGCATGCACACATAGAGACTTAATGACAAAATAATTGATTTCGCATTTTTCATCCTGATATTTTTGCGATGCTCAGCAGAAATAATTCGCGCAAACAGGAAGAGATGAAATGTTTTTTCGACAAATATCAGCTTGATCTTCCTCTTATTGATTCAAAATGTGCAGATTTACTTTATCCACAGTGAGTTTTTAGAATTTTGAATTTATTGAATATTTTCTTATCAGATAGAGATTTTTAAATTTAATTTAGATATTTAAAAAAATAGCATTAAGAGAGCAGCATTTTGCACTTCCAGCTACGGAATATGTTCGAAAATCGGAACTCAAGTTTTCGACGGATTTGTACGTTCCGGATTCTCTTGAATCCAAATCCACCATTTTTATCGTGACGTCTGTGCATGTGTCCGGTTGTTTGTGCGTGCGCGTGTGTCTGTGCAATGCTAAAATCTATTGGACAAAATTTAACAAAATTTGGCAGTGAAATTACTTGTGTGTTACTCTGTTGCTAATTAGATGTAAATACAATTAGACAAAAATCGAAAAATTATGCTTTAAAAAACTAATGGACAAAATTTAACTAAATTTGCCAATGAAGTTACTTGTGGGGCACCCTGTTGCTAATTAGATGTAGATTCATTTAGACAAAAATAGAAAAAAAATTTTTGCAATGCTTTAAGAAACTATTGGACAAAATTTAACTAAATTTGGCTGTGAAGTTATTTGTGGGTTACTCTGTTACTAATTAGCTATAGATACAATTAGACAAAAATAGAACATATTTTTTTTTAAACTGTCCAGCAAAAAGCATGAAAATAAGAAATCAAACACAAAATATACTGAAATATATTAATTAATGTGATACGTACTTTTAGACGAAGAAACAAATAAGATCCCCACTATTACTCTAAGATTAACTATTCTAAAGGTATTAAAGCTTGTTTTAATTTTGAGGAGCTGGCGACGTTTTAAAATGTTAAATGCCAAATGAAAAAGAAGACATTAAAACTGCAAATTGGATAAGAACTTACACAACTTCCTTGCAAAAAGCAAGCATATACGAGTATCAGTCAGTTTTTTGTTTCACAAATAACAGTTTGTTTTAGTGCAAATTGGATATAATTTTGACTAAGTATATGTAGTTCATTTTGAAAAAGTTTATGCTATTAAACCCAATTTAATGCAACAAAGAAGAAATATAATTTCAATTCGAATCTGAGAGAAAGTTACATGCTATCCACATCAAATTTATCACATTCCCTATAATACATATTATATACGCTATAATATAATACGCATGTGATAAAGCTAAAAAAACGATTCTTAGATTTTGAAGAATCTACATGTTTTAGGAACCTCTGATTACGCGTAAACCATTTTTCGATGATATTTGCACATCTGTCTGTTTCTTTCTGTTTGTGTCTATTCTGCCTGTGAGTCTGTGGAGGATATCTTTCGAACAAATTGAGATATAAAATGAATCTTGACAAGATTGTTTAAATTAGTAAATGTCAGAGAACTATTAATTTTTAAAAGGGGCGAACAATATTTTTTTTTCGAAAATTGAAAAATATATAAAAAAATATATTACACTTTCGTACAAAGATTAATGTTTTATAAGTACTTTGTTATTTAAAAATAAATGATATAATTTACAGTACTTTAATACTTACTGTTTTCTTGATATTGCGTATTTTAATATAAAATGGAAATAAACCATAATAAAAATAAAAAAGCTGATGTTGGCAGCACATGACTTTCCTTATATTATGTAATGAATTCACTTCTTTTACAGTAAAAAAAATCTGATGTGGGCAGCACATGACTTTCCTTATATAATGCAATGAATTTACTACTTTTACAATAAAAAAATAGATTATTTTTATAGTAGTTATTTATATTCTTTCCAAGATATTGAATTTTCGTCAATGAGCCGTCATTTTCCATGTCGTTATCATCAATGAGTCGTTATTGATTTAGCGTCATTTTTATCCATTTGACGAGTTTTCGTAAATTTAGCAAAATTTAGCAAGTCGCCAAGATGACATTCCACCAAATTCGTCGCCAATATCTCGCCAAGCGTTATGGACGAAGAAATAAGTTATTCTTACAGCAGATAAATGACTATTGGCGTTCAAATACAAAAGTATTACTCAAAGTATTTTTTTTTTCATGAATGGAACGAGCTTCTATTTTTTTCATTCGAAGTAAGTTCTCTTATGGGTATTGAAAAAGTCTTTATTCCCAATAAATGTAAAAGAAAGGAGGGTATAAATTTGGAAATAGTTGATTTCATTTCAAATTGTTATTTCAGCAGGTATTAAAGTAACCAATGAAAAATACGAAAATTAAATGAATTATCTGCAATATAAAGTCAAAATTTCATTCTATTAGAATTTTTTTCGGCAACAACCATTTGGGCAACTATTTTTTTTAAATGGGATTAATATGAAAGGGATGAATTGTATAACTTTATCCTATCACTTCACTCAGTATGGGATTGCAAAACATTAAACATGAAATATTTAGTGTACAGTTTATAGGTGCCGATAATATTTTCATAGTCATTTTATATAATGTATGAATTTAGTTAACAGCATTCAGGAGAATAATTGCAAACAATCCAAAAAATTACCTCGAATAAGGTCGTAGCACACCTTTGTAAGTTTAACAACATTTTCACACTGGACCTCCTTAGGTGCATCAATCTCGCCGCCTTTTGAATTCAAAAATTTCGAATATGACATTCGTTAGTACCTCTTGCGATACAAAATAAAAGCAATTTCAAAATGGCGGGCTGGGAAAATGCGAGCCGGACATGTATGCAATATCTAAGTAAGGATTATTCCATTCATTCAGTACTATGTTAGTACTGATATAGTTTCGTTTGTACCGCTTACCGGTACAAAATAAAAGCAATTTCAAAATGGCGGGCTGGGGAAATGCGAACCGGACAAGTATGCTATTTCTAAGTTTCAACTATACCATTCGTTAGTACTTCGTTAGTACCGGGATATTTCCGTTAACAAAATAATACCAATTACCAAATGGCGGGCGCAATGGACAATATTTTGTCGCAACACACTAATTGCATAAAAGTATAAGAAAATAAGAAAGTTATATTTATTTTAAAAAGCCCTGGTATCTTACAAAATACTTCAGTCTGTAGGGAAAACTTTCTTATCTCAATTAAGATGGCACACTTTGTGTTTATAAGAAAGCTAAACATTTGGCATATACATATTAATACAATTAAATACTGCAAAGTTGTATGCCTAATGATTTTCTTGCTACCAAAATCAAGTTTTATGTTATTTTGCAGTATTTCGTTGCATGGTACCATATTTATTCGACGAATGACAACATCTACCAAAACATATCGACATCAAGTAACAACTTGTCACGTGTGTGATGAATTTAATGTGCTTATTAATTATGTTAATTATATTTTATCGCAAAATGCATTTAAATTCAATTGATTATTAATTAGTACAGTTGTGTACATTGCGTTAGTGGCCGCAAAACCCACCTAAATTTTGCATAATGGGATACTAACTTAGAACTAAAAAAGATTAATAGTAAAAGAACAAACATATATTTTATCACATAATTATATTACACCCTTTAAATTACAAATTATATAAGTATCATTATATATGAATACATCTCAAAGTGGTTTGGGGGTGTAATGCCAGATAATTGAGACCTTAGGTTGGATCAAGTGGTGGGACTAATTAACTAGGCTTTTTCAACACAAATTTTAAAAAGGTCATCCTCATACAGCTATAAATGCACGGTACCTGATTTTCGTCTTTCCCACCTTAAAGAAGCGCACCGGGTTCTTTCACCATTACACTTTTAACATCTTTAGACCAGGCGAGCTCTCCTCCGAACTCATTCCACACACAATCTAAACTGCTACTGCCTTGCTCTTCACAAATGCAACTCCAACAGACTGACTGCCTCCAACTCCAACTGACTTGACCCCCAGCTTGATCTCATATTTATCCCTTTTCTTCCGCTGGACGGTCTACGTGCCTTCTCTTCTGGTATGCAGACACCCGGGCACCGTCACGGTGACACTTGGCTTAATCTTAGCTTGGGAATATTCACTTAGCTCTGGGAGCTTAGCTTGAGAATATTCACTCCCGTCCACATTCACCCTGCTTCCACCATTTCTTATTCATATCAATTCTTTAGACCAGGCGAGCTCTCCTCCGAACTCATTTCGCACACAATCTAAACTGCTACTGCCTTGCTCTTCACAAATGCAACTCCAACAGACTGACTGCCTCCAACTCCAACTGACTTGACCCCCAGCTTGATCTCATATTTATCCCTTTTCTTCCGCTGGACGGTCTGCGTGCCTTCTCTTCTGGTATGCAGACACCCGGGCACCGTCACGGTGATACTTAGCTTAATCTTAGCTTGGGAATATTCACTTAGCTCTGGGAGCTTAGCTTGGGAATATTCACTCCCGTCCACATTCACCCTGCTTCCACCATTTCTTATTCATATCAATTCTTTAGTATTTCACATTTCTGGCATTACAACGTGTATTCATACAGTTTAGTTATGGTTCCGTAAAATGATAGCCGTAATGGATAGTCCGTCTTGATAGCCGTGAGAAGCGGAATTGAAATATTCAGTTGAAAATCAAGCATTTTTCGAGTGTTTCTGCGGTCAGTTTAAGACTTGTGGGGACGAAAATAAACCAGAGAGTTAGAGGTTTGTTGGTCAGTTAAGTGGTTAAATATATGTTTATATACACTTATATATTGAGAAAAAAGGCGCTTGTCTGTACTGTTATTAGTAATATCGATCGCTTTGATTGGGTTTAAAATTGGTGCGCATAAAAATTGTAAAAATTTTCGCACTTGTTAAATTTCATTATTTTGTTAAGCGATTTTCTTAGAAACATTATAGTGGACGTGCATACATTTTTAATTCAGTTAATTTTAACTTTTTGTATAATATATTGAAAATTTAGACGTGTAACCTCAACTGATACGTATAGCCATTTTTAACCTCACCTGAGCTTTAACCAAAATTTCATTTCTTTGAGAGAAGAAATCGACATGAAGAAAGATGAGATATATAATTTTTCAAATATTATTGATTACAGAGTGTGGGATATTTAGTAAATTAAGACATAAAATCACATATTTTACCGAAATGTTCGCCACGGGTATACTAGTTCTGTCTGCACTATGTAATTAGTCTGCACTTCTGCAGGGCTGCCCCAGTTGCGTTCAAAACCGTGGCACGCATACTAACTGCGAAAACTTTGTAAACCGCGAACTTAGCACGCTTTTAAATTAAGCATTTTAAATAAATATTATAAAATTAATGTTTGCAATTTCTAAACCAATTTCTAGCATGTATTACCAACATTTTATTGTGACTTTTAATAGGGACGTGGTGGTAACTTTTTAACTGTAATTCATATTTCTAAATTATTTGTAAATTTTGTTCGAACTTCAGCTTTTTAGCTGTAAATTTTTAGCAGGCACTTTTTTAATATCAACTAAAGATAAATACACTCATTACGCAGGCACATTCGAAATGTGCATATAATAAATTCCCATCTAATTTACTAACAAGAAGATCATATAAAAATATGACTGAAAAGACATCAAAACCGGTCTATATAAGAAACTGTTCCCCTTCCTACTCATTTTGATTGGTAACCAGAACTGTTCGTTTTTCTATCGACGAATTTATTATACATGTTTTTACTTTCCCTGCAATACATGGTAATGTATAGGGAAAGTATTGGAATCATGTCGAAAATCGCAACTCGAGTTTTCGACGGATCTACACGTTTCGAGAACTCTAGAACACGAAAAAACTATTTTTAGCGTGACGTCTGTGTGTGTGTCTGTGTGTCTGTGTGTCTGTGTGTCTGCCTGTCTGTGTGTCTGTGTGTCTGTCTGTCTGTCTGTGCAGATTTTGTATCCACTCTAACTAAAAAACTAATTGACCGAATTTCATAAAATTTGGTAGGCAAGTCACTTGTGGGTGAATCTGCTGCTGATTAGTTTTGGGTACGATTCGTGATAAAAGAACCCGCTTTTTTTTGGGAAATGGCCCGCAAAAGCTTGTATCCACGTTAGCTAAAAATCTAATGGACCAAATTTCACAAAATTTGGTAGATAAGTCGTATGTGGATCACCCTGGTGCTGATTCGATTTTGGTACGATTCGAAAAAAAAAACCTGCCTTTTTTTGCAAAATGGTCCGCAAAAATCGACAAAATCTAAAATAAAAAACTACGTATGCTGAAATATATCCATTAAATGCTTGTTTTATGCGTAATGTTTAAAAAAGAAAAGAATTAGACCAACCCCATTACACTAGGACTAGCCGTTCTCGAGATATTTTCGTTTTTTCTCTACGCCACCTTTGAAAATGACTCCAGTTACCAAATGACAACGAAAATTGATTTAATAGTGAATTAAATTTAATTTAAATAAAGAGAATGTGTATATAAGTCTTCAGGGAAAGTCATGTGCTGCCCACATCAGATTTTTTTCAGTCAATCGCATCCCTACTGAAGAGTGGGAAACAAAGTGGTTCTTGTTTCCATTCTCTTAATAACTGTGCATATCCATCTAGACAAATCTTTTTCTGGTGAGACAAAGTAACTCTTGCCCACTAACGTCTCCAACTCATATGGCTACGAGTGAATTATTTTCGATAGACTTTATTAACTGAAGGCTCCAATGGTTTTCCTCGAACGTAGTCTTGATTTATTCAGCAACTTTTGTGTTCGTCCAACAGTAACTGGCAAACTTAAATCGTCTCGCAGTTTTCAAACTGTTATAATTCTGTTTGATACTGTGCGCTTCAGAAGACGAAGTTCCTCATTACTAACTTTGGATGAGCAGCCAATGATGCTTTGGATGGCCTGCTAATGATGCTTTGGATGGTCTGCCAGTGCTGCGGTCTTTAATGGTCTTCCAATGATGCGGTCTTTAATGGTCTTCCCAACTGGATCTTTCAGGTAATTTCAGACTACATTTTTAATTTTATTTAAGCTCGGGCAACATATATACGATTCATATCAGATTGTGTTCCTAAGATAACAATTTTTCCTTGAACAATGTCAGTAAATGGAGAGCAGTACGGCATGTGTTTTTAACCTAACTCTTTAAACATATTATTTATTTAATTCTTTCTTCAGAATATTATTACAATTTGATAAACACTGTTTTTCCAAAAGAGTACCCGTATCTTAAAACATTCAGCTGTGGGTCCCCAGCAAGAGTTAAAGCGGCTCTGACTGCAATAATAAAGTTAATACTCCCAGAATCTGCTTTTAGGAACCATTCTAAACGTTAAGTCCTCACTACAATTGGAGATAACAGAATCTATGGACTGGTTAATTAACCAATCCATGAACGAGTGGCAATGACTGCGAAATCATGGAACATGAGTAATGAAAATATGAAATTACGACCAGTTTAGCTTTTCTGTTGTTCAAATGTTTTATTTAAAATTAAATTCAGCTTCACTTCAACCGCCAATTCAAAATATACCTCAATTCTACTAACTAGCAATTCAAAATTCAACTCAACTACATTTCAACCATTAATTCAAAATTCATCTCAACTCCACTTCAACCATAAATTCAAAATTCAACTCAATTCCACTTTAATAATCTCTATAAAAATTCATCTCAACTCCACGTCAACAATCAATGCAATTTTGAAATCCCGAAGATATCACCGTAACACTGAAATATGAGTTACAGAATATTATTGAGACGTATCCGGAAATAAAAGTTAAATAATTACTCATTGAAGCTAAGTAGAGAGATTATTAAGAAATTTAGCAAAATGTCTGATAGAAGGGTTGATATTTTTCAAACTTATTCAAAATATGAACAAACGTACGTTGTAATTTAATTAAAACTGTACCTTTCTACAAACAACATTACAAGTTAAAATAAAACTATTTTCTCCAACATAAGCATAAATTTCTTTTTACTTCTTTTAAATTCCCAGTTCTTCAAAATAAAAATTATATAATTAATAGTAGCAAATAAAAGTACTCTGATTTAATACAATTAATGAAAGAAAGAATTCGACCATGAAAATCACCTGCATATTCCGAAGTTTGCATGTTTTGTGTCCTAAAATAATTATACTAGGAATCCTTATTGAAATTCTAAAAGAAATCATACGACTGGAATTTGTTTTAATTTCTCATTACTATCATCTACAGCACTTCAGTCATATCAAATGCAAATGTACTTCAATTACAAACGAGCTGCTAATTAAAAACGAGACAAAGACAAAATAAGCGAAGCTTTTTTTGTTTAGTTTAGTTCCAATTAGCGGTCGTATGAAGTCTGACAATAGCAAATAGAAGAGTAACTGTAAACAATTTTAATGACGATTTCAGATCAATGAATTTCTATTTAATGAAAACCATTTGTTCAAGAATTACATTTAAATATTTAAATAGAAATATGCAAAATAATCTGTTTTCAACGAGGAATTTCTTTCACTAGTCATTTCATCCTCGCTTTGCGCGTTCTCATTGACTAGTGCTCACTGAATATGACATCTAAACACTTAATCAAAGTTGTTTGTAAATTGTTAGCATCGAAAAGATATTAAATTGTGTATTTATTGTTTTGGAGTGGCAAAGTGGTGTAGGTTTTTTGAAAATCCCTCTATATTGTCAATTCTCATTCGGATTCTCGAATTTTTTATTGTTTTATTGATCTTTGAATCTGAAACTAATTGAATTAGATCAAAGCCAAGATTCTGGCTCAAGTGGAATTGCTCGATCATTTTGAAAAGTGTTTTGAATTTTTCAATTTTCTCTTCTTATCGTCACCCCTAATTCGAATTTTCAAAATATCAGACATTTTCGTTAATCTGAAAGCTGTATCGGATCGAATGAGACCAAAATCAAAATTCTAACTATAATAGTAGTGGTCGAGAATTAAGCAAAACGGAGTTTTGAATTATCCCTTTGCATCACCCTTAATTTGAATAGTTGATTTCTTTCTTTAGTCTGGAAACTAAATCGTATTTAATAACATCAAAACCAAGATTCCAGCTATAGAGTAAGTCCTCAACGTTTGCTTGTTTGAACAAAATAGTACCCAGAATGAAATAACAGAAACACGCTTATACAGGGTGTATATAAACTGTTTTGACAAAATAAGAGGGGTGATAGTACCCATCAAGACGAACAATATTTACTATGGAACCTAGGACTCGCATTCCACTCTGAGTGTCAGAAAAGAGTAACTTCAAAACACGTCCAACAAGCACAAGTCGGCACTTCGGACGATAAAGCTACTGTGCCGGAGAAGTATCACATCTCCGCACCATCACTTCTAGTCATCCGACACTTCTTGAATGCCACATATCCCGGACGGTGAATTGGACGTAGTGGACCTGTGGCTTGGCCTCTACCCTTACCGGACCTCAATCCATTGAACTTCTTCTGGGGGCACATAAAATCATTGGTGTACAAGACGCCTGTGGACTCCGTAGAAAATTTCGTCGCGAGAATCGTTATTGCAGCGGACAGGATAAACATGACACCAGGTGTCTACGAAAGGGTGCGCCAGTCGTTCATTCGCCGTGTGAATTGTGCAAAGGCACCCTTGGCCATCACTTTGAGCATCTACTTTGAGTCTTTCTCCGGTGTAAATAAATAGAATTGTGCAACTTATGATTACGTTAATTCTCCTTATTTTCACTGTTGAAAGTTCAACTTTAACTTAACCCTTTTCTGACACTTAAGAGTGGTATGAGACCCTAGTTTCCATTGTAAATATTGTTCGTCTTGATGGGTACTACCACTCCCCTTATTTTGTCAAAACAGTTTATATACACCCGTATATTGTCTGCGATGAGAAATAAGCTCGGAACAATAATGAACCATTTTAAATACTTTTGGAAAGATATCCGTATATGTGTGCATTTGCGTGCTTATGTTTGTGTATTTATGTGTATGTGTGCATTTGTGTGTATACGTTTATGAATTTAAGTGTATGTATGCATTTGTGTGTATATGTCTGTGTATTTATGCGTATGTGTGCATAAATGCGTGCGCATGTTTGTAATTACGGACTCGATAATTCAAGAACACAATCACATTTTGTGTATAGATTTAATATCTCAGAAACAAGAACGAGTTTGAATGTTTAGTAATTATCATGATTAGAACTCGAATTATTTGAATGTTTTATTACTGTCATTATAGCCAACAAAGAACATTAGCAATTCTCGTAACAATAGATGATAGCATATATGGTTTCCAGGAAAATCTATAAACACCTTAATGACTGAAATTCGAAAAGTGATTCAATGCCCCTAACGGAGAAACTAGAAACTAGTAAAGAACTTGGTAACAAAGCGAGATGGACGAAAATGCCAATTACAAAGTTGAAGAGGGTTGTCTCATTGTGCCTGAACTAAACTGTACGGTTTACCCTTCAAATTAACCGAGGTGCAACACACGAAATCTGATGTGGGCAACACATGACTTTCCTTATATAATGCAACGAATTTACTACATTTACAGTTAAAAAATGTTATTCTTATAGTAGATACTATATTCTTTTAAAGATATTGAATTTTCTTCAATTAGTCGTCATTTCCATTGATGTAGCGTCATTTTTATCCATTTGGCGAGATTTTTGTTAATTTGGCAACACATTTTAAAATGTCGCCAAGTTGGCGACATTCCACCAAATTCGTCGCCAAAATCTCGCCAAGCGTTATGGACGGAGAAATAAGTTATTCTTACAGCGGATAAATGACTATTGGCGTTCAAATACAAAAGTATTACTCAAAGTATCCTTTTTCATGAATGGAACGAGCTAGATCTACGCGAATAACGTTACCAAATTCATTGTATGGTATTACATATGAAAAGTGAACTTGTTCCTCAATAGGAAATATATTTTTTTTATTTTATATGACTTTTTGATAATTTTTTGAAAAATGTGCAATATCTCGAGAACGGTTCATGTTAGAGTTCAAAAATTTATGTCAATCGTTTTCTAATGAAAAATTACATAAGAAATGTCTATTTGCATAACTTTATTAGCGGTTTTGATTTTTTGACGATTTTTTCATAATTTCACGCGAAAATTTAGGGGGGATCTGAACATTCGATTGCGTATAAAAAAAATAGGCTTCGAGTGTTTACGGATTGTAATTTTTGTACCAAGTTTCGTTCGAATCCGTCCATTCGTTCGTCAGTTATCGTCTCCACAGGCTCACTGACACACACACACACACACAGACAGACATCACATCAAAAATGTTTGATTCGTGATCAGGGATACTTGAAACGTGCTCTCCCGTCGAAAACTCGAATTCGAATTTTCGACCCCGTCACAATACTTTCCTTATACATTATGTATATAAGGAAAGTAAAAACTAGAAAAATACGTAAAAACAGCGGGTGACGAAGTATTCTTCGTCGCCGATGGTCTATAAAGAGGGAAATTAATTAAAAATTCTTATGTAATAAATAAGATAAATCAGTTGTTACAAGCAAAGGATTAACAATTTAACCTTCAATACATTGTATACTGTATATAGGGAAAATATTGTAGCGAGGTCGAAAACTCAAATTCGATATTTAGACGGCAGAGCACTTTTCAAGCATCTTTGAATTCGAATTGAATGTTTTTGAAGTCATGTCTGCGTGCATGTGTATATGTATGGACGTGTATGTTAGTGTGTGTTTATGTGTATGTTAATTTGTGTGGATGTGTATGCTAGTGTGTTTGTCCGTGAGAGAGAGTGTGTGCATGTGTGTGTCTGTGAGTCTGTGAAAGCGAAATCTGTCAGGCGAATGGAGGGATTCCAAAAAAATTTGGTGCTATTGTGACAAACACTGAGGACTGGAACCTATTTATTTTAAACACGATCAAATATTCGAAAGACCCCCAGTTTTCGAATGAATTTTTGAAAGAATCATTAAACATCAGGAGCTACAGTAATGTTAAGCAAAGAATCATTCCTTACGTAATTTTGCATCAGAAAACAAATGTCACCAACTTTAGAGCGTTTATAGGTAAATTTGTTGAAAGAGTTACATAAAACTAAAATAACTAGCAAGTATATTTAAATAAGTTAACCTTATAGAGATAAATTTGGCGAAATATAACAAAATTGGCGACTTTTAGAAAATATTGTCAAATTGGCAAAAATGACTCCAAATTCACGAAAATGACACCCAAAATTGATGGAAATTCAATATTTTCAAATGATTAAAATTTAGTATTTGGACTATGTTACTTAGCAGATTTTAAAAATACCAATTATTAACAAATCCAAATCTCAAACAGATCCAAAAGTCATTTCATTATACAAACATCCTACAGACGTAAATACAGCCACAGCGCTTTCGAACATCTTCCATGTTCATCTTCAGTGCATCTTCAATTTTGGTATTATTCGGGATAAAAGTACCAGTCCTCTTTTTAGAAATAATCCGCAAAAAATGCCTGCATCCACTCTAATTAAAAAACTAATCTACCAAATTTGGTGGATAAGTCACTTGTGGGTTACTCTGGTGCTGATTGGACTTTGGTAAAAAGAAACCCGTATTTTTTTACAAAATGGGCAGTAAAAATTGTATGTATTCACTCTAGCTGGTCAAACTAATCGACTAAATTACATAAAATTTGTAGATAAGTCGCTAGTGAGATACTTTGGTGCTGGTTGGATTTTAGTACGACTCCGAAAGAAAGAATCTGCCTTTGTTTGAGAATTAGGCAGCAAATCTAAAATATCCGTTCTAAAATAAAATATTATATATACTCAAATGCATCAATTAAATGCTTTTTCACACGTAATTTTTAACGACGAAAGGAATAAAACCAACCTCATTACTCTAAGATGGACCATTCTCGAAATATTTAAATTTTTAATTTTGAAGAACTGAAGACGTTTTTCACTGTAATTAAAAAACTATTTAATGAAATTTCTTTAAACTGAATAATTAAGTCCATTGATGATTATCCTGATGCTGATTAGATTTTGATTTTATTCGGAAAAATATAACCGAAATGGCCCGCAAAGGTATTGAAAATCGTAAATAAATGACTAAATTTGTTGAAATATATTAATAAAGTACTTGTTCTTGTGGTAAATGCTGGCAACTAATCGAATAAGTTTGACCCCCCCATAACCATAGGATGAACCAATCTCGAGATATTTTAGTTTCCTGGAATTTTGAGGACCTGAAGTGAATTAAGTTGCCAAATGAAACGAAGATGCATTCAAAAGGGAAAATTGGATATAATATTAGAAAAGGATCCATGTCATTTTCTGCAATTAAACTCAATTTAATGCATAATGAAATAAAATATGACAAAATGAATATGAGTCTGCAGGGAAAGAAAGTCATGTGCTGCACACATCAGATTTTTACTTTCCCTGCAATACATGGTAATGTGTAGGAAAAGTATTGACATCATACTAAAAATCGCGACTCCAGTTTTCGACGGATCTACACGCTTTGGAACCTCTAGAATACGAAAAAACTATTTTCAACATGACTTCTGTGTGTATTTGTCTGTGCAATGTATGTATCCACTCTAACTCAAAAGCTACTGGAGCGAATTTCGTAAAATTTGGTAAGCAAGTCCTTTGTGGGTTCTGGTGCTGATGAGATTTCGGTACAATTAGGGGCAAACGGACCTGCGTCTTTTGCAAACCGACTCACAAAAGGCTTTATCCACTCTAACTGAAATACTAATTGACCAAATTTCACAAAATTGGATATATAAATCACTTGCAGGCTGATCTTGTGCAGATTTTATTATATTACCATTCGGAAAAATGAACCTGCCTTTTTCTGCGAGATGGCCCAAAAGAACCATTAAATCTAGAAGTAAAAGTCTACGTATGCTCAAATATATCAATTACATGTTTGTTTTATACGCAACTTTTGCCGACGAAAATAAGGAAACCAACCCCATTACTCTAGGACTGTAATGGTACCACAAGTCGAGGTATCATATGACCATAAATACGTATAATGGAGTTTGGAATTTCAGGAGTGTTGACGAACAATGTAAGTGATGCAGGGAAACAGCGGCGCAGTGGATACGGTTGAAGCGATACGATGACATCGGCTGTATGAAAGGAGCGAACGGCTTAGGTGGACGATCGATGTTGGGTATGCTATGGGTCATATCAAAGGATCATCATTGATCGGAGATGATATGCCGAGAGTTGAAGATGCGGGTGGTTCTTCACAAGGAATCTTGAACGAGTTAACTCGCATTGAGGTGGCGGGATACGTATAGCATGTACTTTATTTCGATTGGCATACGAAGGCGGTTCGTGAGGATGAAGGAATTATAACACTTTGTAGAATAAAACAGTCAAGTAAAATTTCACTTTCTTTAATTTGGCATCAGATTCTCATTTAATTATTACAAACATTATTTCAATTCAAATATCAAAACTTCTTATACCTTTTGCTTGACAAATGAAAACGTTCCAAGAACAATTTGGGAGCGAAATATTTTTCATTCAATACATTTTAGACTTCATAAATTACTTTCATCTCGCCAACGCGATCAATTATTTAATCTTCAACATAATATTGATTTATTTAATATCCATTTCAGGATAGCATTCCGTTCCTTAGTCCCGTGGGCAAAACGCGACCGATTGCTTGCAGATTACATCGCCAA